>JADMLD010000104.1:1800000-1991847 GCA_017589585.1 Phylloscopus whistleri
AGTTTTTGTTAGGAGTATACTAAAACAACGTAGTTTTAACAAAATATGCCTGAGTGTTTGACCTGTCACTCATAGATACCACGATTCCTGCTTTTTCCTTTTCTTTGCCTTATTTTTCTTTTACTTCTTTTACTTTCATGCCCCCCCCCTCTTTTTTTTTTTTTCTTCTTTTTTTTAATACTTTAATGATGTTGTGACTCTTCATGAAGCCCATCCCCTCAACCTTGTCAGGCTGAGAGGGACAGTGTTTGTGTTACCAAAATCAGTCATGCCAGGGCATCAGCTCAACACGGTTGCCATGTTCCCTTTAGAAGTTAGCACTGATCAGGGACCATTACCAGCAACAACTTGGACACACCCAAGGTGCACAGGAGTGCTGTGCCCAGCTCTGGGCACCCCAGCAGAAGGATGTTTACCTGCTGGAGTGAGTCCAGAGGAGGCCACAAAGATCATCAGGGGTCTGGGGCACCTCTGCTATGAACACAGGCTGAGAGAGTTGTGGTTGTTCAGCCTGGAGAAGAGAAGGTTTCAAGGACACTATTATGATCTTCCAGTACCTGACTACAAGTAAGCTGGAGAGGGACTTTTTACAAGGGCATGTAGTAACAGGAAGGGAGGACTGGCTTTAAATTAGTAAGATGGTAGGTTTAGGCACAGAGCCATGGGGCATGCTCCCAGCCAATGTGCAGTTCAGGGTGTTAGCTTAGCTGCTCCTAAGGCACTGCCACTGCAGCAAATCCCATTGCACATCTGCATCCAAGCCTTTTCCATTTGCTATCATATTATTTCTTCACTTCATTCAGCAATTTCTCCATTCAGTCCAAGTAATACATTATTCTTTTCCTCCTAGTGGGAATTTGGCAGAGAGTTATGCCATGGATCTCAACGAAAAAAAAGGATTGGAGACAGCAGCAATTAGTTCCAGAAAAATTTTATGAAGAAGAGTGATATATTTTCTTTATGATGTTTATCAGGAAAGCAGAGTGCCATTTGTCCTTGGGGAATATTCTGCTCGTTTTGGAGATCCAAGCATGATGCTTAATGTCAGCTCTTATGAGCCAATCTCTCTGTTGCCGATGGGTTATTTTTTAGTTTTTAGCAAGTGTTCATACTCTATGCAGGAAATGGGTTCTGCAAAATTTATACAGAAGGATGTAAGTCAACATTTTCAGTATCAAACCAATATGTTGCACTTCCATGGTTTTGCTACACAACAGCACACAATGTGCTATGTTAGAGGCAAAATATCTCCCAGTGAGCAAGGATTGACACTTCAATCTTTCAGTTGTGGACATGGACAGGACTAATATTACTCCCAGGTTTGCCTGGCTTTAACCCCTCCCTGCAGGAATTGTAAGGTGTCTTGAGAAAGTGAAATTCCTTCATGCTTTCTCTGGTGCCAGCACAAGGGGAATTCTTTTCAAGGAACACGCTTGTTTCTTTGGCATTTTACAGGGCATAAAAAGACCCAAACAGAATCCCCCTTCTGCTTGCAAACATCTGAAATCAAGCTGTGAGCATATGCTTACCTTACCATAATTTACTGACTAGGAAAATCTGGCTGCCAGTCTCATCTGTGATAAACAGAAGCTTTTAAATACATCTGCATTGGACCCAAAGTAGTCTAGATCCTCAGCTTTGAGGTTTGCTCTAAAACAGGGAGACTGCCTTGGGTCTGAACAGATCAAATTCAGCCTTAGGCATTTTGATAAACTCCAGAGGAGACCTGTAATTAATTCTGGAAGGCTTCTTCAGCAGCCCTGAGTTTGTGGCTGAAACTTCACAATAAACCCCCAAACCTGTGCATGAGATACAGAATTCACAGCAAACTCAAAACTTACACCAGGTTTGTACTTAGCTGTTTCTTCTAAAGAAATGAGATAATTTTTGACTGACCTTGACTTGGCCTGTGCATTATGTACCAAAATGATATGAAACCTGTCTTATTTTTGGGTTTTTTTTCCTCCCCATACAGACTAAGTGAAGCTGCTGCTTGACTGCATCTCTGATTTCTCTCTGAGGCATCAAGTACAGCTTCTCGACACAGATTTTTTTTTTGTTGAGATATTTTAGATTATCAATATCCAGAAGGAAAATGTGACTGGATGTCAAATCAGGTATACTTTAAACTACTGGGTGATTCACCTGAAATTGCAACCTGTGGGTTGCACGGATTGACACAGAAGCCAAAAAGTCATTCTCTCTCACAGTAACGTATTTGAGTCTGAGAATATTAATTTAGGTTTTTTTTTCCCTGGGGAAAAATAAAATAAAAATTAAAAACAAAAACAAAAACCCCCAAACAAACAAACAAAAAATCAAAAAAACCCCACAAACAAACAAACAAAAACACAACAAAAAAACCCAAAAAATCCCCAAAAAACCACACCAAAATAACACACCAAAAAACAAAACAAAACAAAATAAAACAAAAAACCTTAAATAAAATAAAATAAAATAAAATAAAATAAAATAAAATAAAATAAAATAAAATAAAAATAAAATAAAATAAAATAAAATAAATAAGGTATTTCTTTCAAAGACAATGAAACTGAAAGGGAAAATTATGACACTGTTAGCAAAGCCTGTAGCTATCCCCATACCTCCCTGCACCCAAATGTATCCTCCTGCTACTTGAGAATACACTGCAAAAAAGCACTGGATTTAGATAATTTTTAGTAATTGGTCTGCAGTAGTTCTAACTATTGGAATGGAACTCAAAGATCTGCTTTGGGTAGTTGGGTTTTTTACGTAGTTTTCTCAGATCCCCTTTAGCTTGCAATTGCTTTCTCTTAGACCTAATCATGACCCAAATCTGTTTGTAGCTTTTAAAATTCCATTGTGGCCAGGCTGCCCACAGAATTCATTGTGCTTCCACTGGTTTATAATTAAAAGGAAATTTTCAGCATACAAAATGAACCCCCCTGGTAACATAATTATTACTACCAGCCAGATATATGGTTTCTTTTTCTTTTCTTTTTTTTTTTTTGGACAAGGATATTAGACATCTGCAGAACTTAAGTAAGAGAGCCTTCCTATGAAAAAATGATCGACATTTATGACTTGTACGATTTGAACATAATGATGACAAAACGACTTGTAAGAGATGGATTAAGCATAATGCCTCTACTACTAAAAAACATCCCACCAGCCAAAATTCAGACAATTTTGTCAGCAAAATGGATTTTTTTTTTCTTTTCTCCTGAGAAATCAACATTGGAGTATTGTCAATCTGAATATTCTGACTTACTTCTGTTGTAAGAGCTGAGGAGCTCTACAGACTTTCCTATTATGGAGGTGCTCATAACATAATGAATCATAATATATCATAATAATTTGTTAATATCATAATAAATCTGTTTATACACTCCAGCCTTTAGAAACTGCTATAGGAAAAAAGATAGTTTTCTCTCTGTGAGAAGGTGTAGACAAGCAAAACTCAGAGAAAGTATTAATGAGACAGAACATTGGCTGCTCTGAGGAGAGAGGGCATTATGGAAAAGTCAAGATATTTGTTTGCAACAGCTCTTTATCAGTAATGGTTTCTGCTTGGCCTTGAATGCTGTCCTTTGACAGTGAAAGAGTCACAATCTGGATTTTCATTGTTACTGAGTTGCCTGAGTAGGTTCTGCTGAGATAATGAGAAGCCCCACGCAAACAGGAACGACACTGTGGAAAACCACTGAAAATTACTACAGAAATTAATTATCCTGCCTAATGTGGAGAAATGTACTAGATCCATAAATTCTGCTGGATGCAACTGTTTGAGAAATCATGAAAACCTTTTGTCTCTAGGTCAAAACTTGGGGAACTCATTAAGAGTTTACTCAATCAGCAGGAGGAGGTTGCCTATAGAATGAGTCCCTTCCTTGGGTTTCAGCACAGACTTCAATTGGAAGCAATGCAATTAATTTCTGGTTTGGCTTTTTCCCTTTTAAAAGGTGACTTTTGAAGAAGAGTAATTTTTCAAAAATCCAAATTCAATTGAAATTTAAAGATCAAGTTTTACGGTACAAAGGTCAGGTGTCTCCACATAACCTCTGTTTCATGAGGCCAAACATAAAATCTGCAAAGATGTAAGATTTTTGATAAAATGGAACTATAGAAAAATCAATGTCACAGGCCTGAGCTGAACTCAACTGAAATCTTTTAAAGTGCAATGGAAATAACAGAGGAAGTTTGCCTGGAAGAGCAGCAGCTATGAGATGTTCTATTTGGTCAACAGTTCTGTGGATTCCTTGAACTCTTATCTGTCAACACTTATCACAAAGAGGTTTATCCTGTGAAGTTTTATTCTGGGATTGGATTGAATGTTTTCTAGTAGATGATATTGTCTATAAACTTCCATCTTCTTGAGTCAAGTGAATAACTCAACACCAGTTTTCACTAGTGTCTGCTTTTCACAGAAAAAAAAGCTTGAAAATAAGATGCCAGAATATTCAAAAGCAGAAACAAACAAAAACTAAAAATGAATAATAGTCTTTGAGATCACCTCATCAGTGTCAAAACAATGTGACTGTTACTTCTTCGTAATGACTAGATTCGTTGCTCTCACTATGTGTCAGGGTGTCAATTTTCCTTAGAAATGTACTTTGAATACACAAGTGCCGATGGATCACTATTACCCAAAACATTTAACAGCAGCTGTATCTATTTTAACATTTTTGAAACAAAGCTGCAAGAGGATGATGCTAAAATTCTCATCTTCTCTCCGTGAAACAAAACACCAGGCCCATGCTGCACTGAGCTCCTTGTAATTCCTCATTGACTGCACTGCATTATCCACACCCTCCTTCCTGGGAGCCCCGTGCTCAAAGGCAGGATTAAGGGTAACACCAGAAGTTCCTGCGTCCCATTTTTAAAGGTAAATTAAGCACATCTGAGACAGGGTTTTGTAGACTTTCAGTGCAGATTAGGCTCTGAATTGCTAAGTCACTTTGAAAACATTACCCTAAGCAGCTTTAAGATTGACAGAATTTGCCTTAAGCTGCTCTGAGGCTGACAAGATGAAGGTCTGGTGCAGTAACAGAAGTGCTTTGATTGCTTGCTCCTGCATGGTGCTAAGAGCCAGGAGAAACCAGGAACCAGGATAAGTTCCTGCTGCCATGAATGAAGCTCAGGGTTTTGATGGTGTTGTCTATAATGATACTTCTCATTCTGTATGTAATTCCTGACTCAAACAACTGAACTGGGACCTGTCCTTTTACTATCTTCATTTGTATTGAGTCTTGTAGCAATAAAAAAGCCTAAAGACAAATCTTCCAGGAAAACCAGATCATCGTTTTCTCTCCCCCTGCCATCACAAATTTCTATCTATACTGGCTTAAGTTTACCCTGATTTTAAGACACTCCTCTGTCCTGCAGGAAAAAAAGTACCATGAACCCTTACTTCCACTTAGCAATTAACTTTGAACAGAAATATTCATTAAAAGCTATGTTTAAAAGCTTAACTTTAGGCAAAGTGAAGCTTGCCATCTCTTGAGCCAGGCTCCTAAGCCAAATTTTGTTTAGCATTGGAGTAATCTGGAGTAATCAATTTCAAACAGATTACATGTACTTAGACCTAATTGTACCATGGCACATTCTATGTACTAAAAAATAATTCACAAGTGCAGTTGCTTTTCTAATATTGTTCCTAGGTAAATAATTTCTATGACTTTATTTTAAAGAAATTAACTGCACCTTTCAGGATGTAAAACTCAGTTTGGAACATCATAAACCACTACCATTTCATAAGCCTGAGCCAAATGATTGTGTCAAGCAAGTTAATTTTAGATATGTGTGTGCAGGAAATACAAGGCTGAGGCAAAAATGGTAAAAAACTCCAGTTTACGTCTCTGACAGCTATAAATGTACAGTAACTCCTTCACTGCCTTAGAGGTTATGCTGGCATCTTTCCTCTCTATTTTAAGGACATTGAATAGTGCCCCCTACAAAAAGATTTTGTAGCTGGGAAAGTTGTAGAAGAGAACAATTTAACAAGCATGTCTTTGCTCACCATAGGCTGATTACAAAAATTTCCTCATATGATTTTGCTTGCTGGCCCTGCTGAGGTATTTTATGAGGCTTCCTTGAGAGCTGGTCAATGTCAGTGTTTAAGAAACATTTGTACAATGCCCTCAACAACACACTTTGTGTTCAGCCCTGAACTGGTCAGGCTTTTGGACCAGATGATCCTTGTAGGTCCTTTCCAACTAAAATATTCTCTTCCCTTCATTCCATTCCACTTCAGTGGAAGAAAAGCCTCCAAAAGAACAACAAACCTTGTCCTTAAGGAAGATGCATGAGGTCAAGTCTTGTTTCCACTGTAGAAGACAGGAACAAATCCCACACTCCCAACAGAGAACTTTTCTAAAAAGACAGTCCTTGACAGAACAGACCATGTAGGAATAAGGAACTGCTTTGGACCATGTTAACATTTGCATTATTCAGGGATCAGTTTGTTACCAGTGGAGCTGCTCTGAACATGTGGGAGAGGACAGATTCTCACCAGGGGGATGGTGAGCCTTGGTGCAGGCAGTGCAGAGGTTCTGAAATTTTGGGAGATACTGGAAACTCACCTGGACAAAGTCCTGAGCAACTCGAAGTAATTTTGAAGCTGACAGTGTTTTGAGAGGGGGGTTGGACTGGCAACATCAGAATCATCTCCTCCAAACCAAATTACCTATGATCATATCTACAGAAGGACTGAAGTACAAAATATGTTCAGACATAGGAGTTTAGACCATATTTATTACTTCTGGGAATATTTTGGTGTCTGAGAGCATTTTCTGTAGTGGAATAAAAATACTCCACTTGGCTTAAAAGTGCCTTGATAAAGGTACTGAGGATGGTACAGAGGTGCTCAAGCTGTGTACAATTTCAGGTGATCTTCAGAATCATGCACCAGCACTAAAAAAAATCCTGAATCACTTCAAAGTGATTTGGGAACTACAGTGTGCTGGGTGGCTGAGCCATCCTTGGGCAGTGTAGGCACTCCTGGTATAGCCATGGGATTATAGCAGAAAGGGCTTTCTTTTGTTTGTATTTTGGGAAGCCAAGCTAGGTGCAATGCAGATATTCCTGGAGAATATCTAAACTCCCTGGAGAGTAATGGAGAGAGCTAAGTACCTATGGGAAAGGAATAGTTCTAAGCATTTACATTAGATCAGAAAAATGGGTTGATATAGATATAGATGGTGTGAATTTCTCTGATTCAGTGTCCAGTTTCCTAATGGTAAAATAAGATTACAGGGAGACGGTATTGTGAAGTGCTCAGAAAATGTGCTAAAGTGGCCATATCGATGGCTGTGATGGGTAAATTGAACACAAAGAGTGAAATGTTTTTGATTTCAATAGAAGCATCTATTGAAGCTACACATTTTGTCAGGAAAGCCTGAAGTATAAATTACACTGTCATTCAGCATTTGCTTATACAAAACCCATGCCATTAAAACGAATTGAGTCTTAAAGAATGACAGAATAGGGACTGAAAAGAAGTTCTTTTTCTTTTGTTATTCTGACATGCCAGGGAATTGTGGAAAAACAAACAAGCAAGAAAGTGAACAAACAAATGTCAGTGACTGAAGAGATGTTTTTCTTTTACTTGATATGTACAAGACTGAGATATTCATCAACAAGTTTTTTTGCCTGGACCAATTCTTAGAATTTTTAGTATTTTGTAGCCTCATTTACAAGCTGTAGGAACCTCCTTTTCACTTCACTTTCACTTCTTCACTTCCAACATGAAAACAGCAATGCAATTTAGTGTGTGATTTATTCAGGGGCTGAGCAAAGTCGCTGTCTTTGGAGAAGGTTGTGATGAACAGCGGGGAGAAAATCAGACCATATGTGCCCTGTTCCCTATATGTTCCCTAAACATCTGCTGCTAACCAGCACCACAGAAAGGACACTTGTCACAGGAAGGACACTCAGCTAGATGCACCTTCCTCCTGAGCCAGGGTAGGTGCAAGAGAAAATGGTTGTTAATTTTATAGAGGAGAATAGACACAGAAGGTGAGAAACTGAAATTGTCTGCACGAGGTGCATTAGTGCTGACAGGTGAAAGGATGTGGAAAATGTTCAATGTTAAAAAAAACCAAAGCAATCCAGATAGAAAAAAAATCTAACACTAGAGATATCTCTGGGTGACAAATTATGAAAATGGGGCTTAAGGAGAATTGGGTTGAACTCTTCAGTCTGCTGACAGATTTCCCTGCATGTAGGTGATGACTCTCACCTGTCAGTCAGCTGGGGGAGAGTGACTTCCCAGCACCAAAAATGCTGCCCAGACAACCTACAGACTGCCAGACTTCTCAGGGAGCTGAGGAAACTCACAGAAGTTGGGGAGGAACAATTACTGTGGAGCTGTGGAGTTTCCATGCATGTGTCAATGTTATCTCAAATAAGTTTTGACCCTGGGTCCCTCTATCAAGGGCTGTGTGTGAAGATTAATTAATATTACTTCAGCAACATGAAAGCTGTAGCACATAAAGTGCTGGGTTGCACTAAACAGAAATAGTGTAAATAGGAGTTTCAAACCACCTCTGAAATGAATCTGCCTTAACTACAGAATGACCAAAGCACTTGGTTTGCAAGTGTGTAGTCTTTAAATCATTTTAGTATCAATATCCAAGCATTTTCCCTATCTCCAGCTCTACTGTTCACCACTCCGGCCTTACAGGGCCGAATTCCATTTGGTTGTTTAGCAGTGCATCCAACTAGCAGTGCAAATATTATATTTTAAATAGTCTTCCTTCTCTTTATGTCCCATTAACCTAGTATTTCTGTCAAATATTAAGCTAAGAAAATATCTGATTTTCCAGAAAATCTGAAATGTTTCTTTTCCACAGCTGTGATGTACCCCTACAGATCCGTCAGTAAGCTCTATAAAGTGAACCAAGTTAGTGGAAAGACTAAACAGAGTGCTTTTGTATTGCAATGAATGACTTTCATAAAAAAAAATAATAAACAAGAAGTCAGTAGAAGGTACAACATCATGAAAAAAAAATGAATTTTAAAATACCTTAAAATTGACTGTATGGAACTTGATTTATCTTCAAAGGGACCTTTGCCTTATGATCTCAAAACTCTCTATCTTAAAATCCCTTTTTTGAACTTAAGAGCAAGAGCCTATCTTCTTTTAAAGGGTAGATAGAGGCACTATCCTCTTTACCAGAAAGGCCTTTATTAAGCAAAGCCTCATTGCAGCATGCAACTGCCTCTGAGGGAGAATTAAAAAAAAAAATCTTCCCAGCAGCAGGACTACTTTTGAAAATCTTTGTATCTCCCACAGCTGTGGCAATAACTTACTGCCACTAATTGCCAGTTCCATTGCAGTACCAGTCTTTAGGGAGGTGGGTTGAGATTTTTCATTTCCTTGCTTTGTTTCCAAGAGTTTGTATTGTTCCTCCCTTTTACTCAAGGCTGAGGGGTCTCCTGCCTGCTGCAGTGGGGATGTCTGTGCTTTCAGCTGATCTCCAGCTTCAGCCTATGCCCCAGGCTAGGTTCACTCCCTGCTCAGAGAGCAGCAGTCACTGGGACAGCCCTGCTCTCTTGCCAAGCTCTGCAGGGACACTGAGGAGAGGATGTGCCACCACAAATCCTGTCACAACCAAGGTGCAAAACAGGTCACAGAAATGTCCTGGCCTTACAACATCACTGTCAGTATCTTTGGAAAACTCTTCTACCTCGTCAAATGCTTGTTGGCAGCTCATGCATGATCAGCCTGAAGGAGTGCTAGAACGGGAGGTGGGCATGAAAAAAAGGCTGGCAGCAAGGAGTGCCTTCCAGCTCTGAATCACAGAGAGCAGCAGCAGTCAGAGCATCACATACATCACCCCTTAGCTGTTTTGATTGGCTGCTGTAGGTATCCCAACACTCAGTGTACCTGCAGCCATGAATCCAGCCCCTGGCACCAAATTCATCTCCTGCCTTCAAGCTGGTACCTTTCACTCAGTGAGATCTCTCCTTGGGAGTTCTGTGCTCAGAGCTGGAGACATTTTTGAGGAGCTGCAAACCTGAGTGTTTCATTACTCAGCACCTTTTACCAAGTGCCTGTCTCTCTGGGGCCCTGCCTCTGTCTTTACAAAGCAAGGATAGATGGCATTTCCTCGCCATGAGGATAACTACAGTAAGGTTTGTGCAGCATTCAGAAACTAAATGCCAATTACACAGGGCATTGGGGTGTAATAAGAGAGATGAGGAAAGAAAAGGCCATACCAATAAAGTTAAATGAATTATTTACAATCAACTACAGAATGTGTTTAAGGATGAACCCACAGAAGAGCCTTTCAGACCTGTCAAATCAATGGAACCATCTGCGCTTGATGTGTCAGTAGAAAAAGTTTAATAACAAATCAATAAAATGAACAGTAATAAATTACCAGGATGAGATTAATGACTCAGACTTGGAACTGGAAAATACTGAGCCAGTTTTTTAAAGGGAGACAACAAGTAAATGAAACCTGACTTGAGAAAGAGGTAGATCCACTTAACTTTCTTAGGAACATTAAATTCACTGACCATAAATATCATGTGAAATTCCAGAAAACTTACAGCAGACTTCCTCACCAAAACATCATGAAATGTAAAGAAAAAAACCAAACCATTCGTCCAAGAGTGAGGGGTTAATAAGTGTTCAAAGGATAGGAGAAAAGGGTTAATAAAGAAGGTTTTATTTTCACAAGAGACTAAATTCTGTAAGTGATCTAGAAAAGGTGATGAAAAATGAGGCAATAATATTTACTAAAGATATTGAAGTATCAAGGGTAGAAAAAACAAAAATTGACTCAGAAGATTTGTAAAAGAATTATAAAATGTCCAGTGACTGGATGATAAAACACTTGGAAATACACCTGGCAAAGTACACTTGCAGCCCAGAAAGCCAACTGTGTCCTGGGCTGCATCACAAAAAGTGTGACCAGAGAGTTGAGGGAGGGGATTCTTCCCCTCTGCTCTCATGAGACCCCACCCTGGTGCTGCATCCAGCTCTGGGGTCCCCAGCACAAGAAGAACAAAGACCTGTTGCAGTGAATCCAGAGGAGGCCATGAAGATGATGAGAGGGCTGGGGCACTCCTCCTGTGAGGACAGGCTGTGGCAGTTGTGGTTGTCCAGCCTGGAGAACAGAAGGCTTCAGGGAGTGGCAGTAGTTGCAATTCAGCTTGTTGCAATAGGGCAAGGGGTAATGGTTTTAATCAGAAAAAGAGCAGGGTTGGATTGGAAGAAATTTTTTATGATGAAGGTGCTGAGGTGCTGGAATAGTACTGGTTGCATGTGGCTTTGAGTAACCTGGTGTAGTCTCCTTATCCATGTCAAGGGTGTTGGAATTAGATGCTCTTTAAGTTCCCTTCCAACCCAAACTATTCCATGATTCTATGGAATTCAGTGTGAATAAACACAAAGGGCAGCATGGGGAGTATCAGTCCTCAGTCAATCTATATACTGATATACACTGGGTAAGCAAATACCTCCCTGGGAAGAAGTGCTGGAGACTTTGATATTTTTCTAGGAAAACATGAATTTAATGCTTAGCATTAGTGAAAAAGGCAAATTTGTCCACACCATTTAAGCAAATTGATAAAGAACACAAGACAAATAGTTGTTATTACACCATGATACAGACACCCACACACCTCTACAGACAGTCCTGATCCTTTCATCCCAAAGAAGACCTGGAAAAGGCAAAGAAGGAACAAAAAGGGCAATAAGGGCAATTTTCTCACAGGAACAGACTACACAGATGAAGCCTCCTCAGCTTTAAAAGAGGTGACCAAGAAAAAAGCAGAATAAAATTATTGAAATTACAAATTCCAAGAAGGAAGCAATAGGGGACACTTACTCCCAAGAAATGGAGGCCAGTGTAATTTAGCCACTAACAGATAATATACAGCATGCAATTCACAAGTAGGTGTTGTGGACTCTGAAAACTTAAATGGGTCTAAAAAAATCTTCCAAGGAAGAGAAAAATCCATCAAGAGCTATTTTAATAGTTGCAGATGATCTGCTATTGGATACTATTTGAAGCAGAACAAGAGTTGTGAAGGACCTTTGGTTCACCTGAGTTTGGTGGTCATGTTTGCTTTCACACATTCACCCTACAGCACCAGGGCTCGGGTTTGAGCTATAGACCTTGAAACAGTTGTCTTTTGGCTTGTGACAACCTGCAGGAAAGACAACTTTTATGCTTATATCATGCCTTATTTGTTGAATCCAGTTAAGGAATCAAAGCTGAAACCCCATTTGTACAAATGTTATATAGCTGCCCACAGACACCAGGATCCACTCCTAAGGACAATAATTTTCTTCAGGCTGTGCAAGCCATTATCTATGTATCTGTTTCTTCACCTAGTTGTTCCTTCAGAGAAAGCTTAGAGATACGAGAAACGCTAATTGAGAGGTAGATACAACTATTTTTATGTTATTATCAAAACACTTCTGTCACACTATGTCCTTCCCTTTTTCTTTCCTCTGATGTTTGGGTTTAAAGGGATGGTGTGCTTAATTTTTATCTGAAAGTCTTGGCACAGTTACTAAGAATTTTAAATCAAAGCAATTTAAATAATTTTATTGAATATTATTTTGAGTAATCTTTTGGTTTTCTGCTATCAAGTGGTGTTTCAGGATTAGCTACCTCATCTAGCTGAAGATGTCCCTGCTCATTGCAGGGGGATTGAACTGGATGACCCTTAAAGGTCCCTTCCAACCCAAGCTATTCTGTAGTTCTGCAATTACACTGAATGAAAGGACTGAAAACATATCACAGATTTAAGAGCACTGAATATTCCTAAAACCATAAATGTTACAGACTAATTCAGCATTTCAATGCAAAACTAAATTTTACTTGTTTGTTAAAGATTTTTACTGGTGCAAGACTTAGTGCCTACAGTACATAAAACAACCTGCATAAATATGCTTCAGTTTACAAGATTGTGGATGTATGCACATCTTTCTAACCTAGCACAGTAATATTAGGATTTTAACCAAACTGTTAAATACATCTAATGTCCTCATTTTACAGTACTTTATTTCTTTTGGCAGTTAATCCAAGTATTTCTCATTTTTAGAGAAATTCTCACGGTACAAAACCAGGTCCCTTTGCCTTTGGGTAAAGATATGAGCAGAAAAGAAATTTCCCGGAAACTGTTTTTCAAACCTCATTAAAAAAAAGTTTCTCTTCCAGGGAAAATAAAATACTATAATTGGATGTTAATAAATGCTGCAGCAACAACATCTAAAGAAATGTTCTAAGGAATATTTTCCTCTGCTTACACTTCATTATAAACTAGGTAAGAGAAATATCATCATAATGTTCATGCAAAAAAATGGCTTGGAGAAAAGAGATGCCATGAATGCACAGGGCATACACATGCCCTAAAGATATCTTTGTTCTTGTCTCTCTATAAATGATTGACAGGGTAAAAAATGAAGTAATTAACTTCTAGCTGACAGAAAACAGTAACATGGGTCTGCAATGATGGCACCCATGAGTGGCATAGTGTCCTACTTATCTGCATTTTAAAGCAACAGCTGCTGGGTCTTTTGCAATGTCTGCAGAATTTTAAAGAGAAGCAAAATTAGAAACAACAGTACATCTTTACTATAAATGTCACAAAACTGATCCTCACAAGACAGAGATTGAACAGAATGTGTTGGACATATGTGAAATAATTATATTGGAGGAAAAAACCCAGCTCTTATAACTCTTGACATCTATGTAAAAATACCCTGACGTTTCTGAATCAACATAACACATGCATGGTTTCACTGTCTACCAAATTTTCTCCAGATCGAGACAGTTGTCTTGAAGATCTTCTTGAATCAGGGCACTTTGTAAAAGAAGTTAATTATAAAAGGGTGCAGATGCCTTATTGCTAGACTGCATTTACACAGCTAGACGTATCTGCACCAGAGAGGGCTCAGTGCTGACAATCAGTTTGCAACCTCCGTGCCCAAGGTTAACGTCCTCTTGCACATACCATCCACACAGCTTAGCACTGGGCTCAGAGCTGCTTTGAGCCCATGTCACAGTCTTTGGCCCTGAGGAATGATCAGTTGATGACTGTGGTGCTCTTCTTCAGAAAAGAGGCTGAATGGATACAGAACGTCATAGCTTCACAAACCATGTTGTACAGCGTGAGGGCAGAATAGTGTTGCATGTCCTAAACAACTGGGATGAGGACGTATGGGCATCTCCTAGAGCAAACATCTGTGAGATTGTGTCATACAAAGGGATCCACATTTGGCCTGTAAGGGAACCAGTTAGTTTGCTCCAAAAGAGGGATTGGGTGTAAGCGAGCAGTGCAGTGTGAGCAATCAAGGCTCTGGGTGCAAAGCGTGGTGCAAGATTGTCGCCCTGATTTTTCAGCCTTCTGATGTTTTTATAGTTTCTGAATTATTTTTTATGCAAGTGTTATAAATAGAAGTAATGTTTATGGTAAATACAAGTATGTTTTTCATTCCTCTTTTGAGGAAGGAACAATCAATGGACTTTTGGTTTGACCAATGTGATTGGAGAGGTGGCAATCTCCTTCTCCAATCCATGGTCTGGATGTAAATACTATATAACTGATGTCACACAGAATAAAAGTCAGAGGGTCTAGCCCTGTTGACTGGAACGGAGTCCGCCTCTTCCTTTCGTGTCCTATTGCGACACAAGATTATCTGGCTTCCACAGTCATACCCGAAGACTCGTGCCACAGAAACATATTTTTGGAATAAAGATCATTTTGTTGGTGACGTAAAGCCATATCTAACGTATCATATTGCAGCAGGTGGAAATCCTGTTTTGGAGTGAAATGAATTCATTCACGTGAATGTGGTTCACAAATTAACTATTTCTTTGCTAATCATTGATACTATGTTTGAAATGGCCTCCTAGTTTAAGGGCCTCTTAAACAGATAATGCCAGTCACAGCAATGTGAAATTCCAGGCTGGCATGGGATTTATTTTAGCTATTGCTATGACTGGGATTGTAATTGCCTTGGACTTTCTTGACATTCACTATTCAGAAAGCTTCAGATGATCCTTAAAATTAGGACCATATCTAATTTCACCTCTTTCATAGTCACTTGAAGTACAGTAAAGCAAAAGGTATTGAATACAGTCTATGACAAAAGTTACTGGAGACTGATAGATTACTTAAAGCTAAAAGTAAGATTCAGACTATTCATTTTTATGCCTAAAATGAACATAGATGGATTTAAAGCACCACAGTCCTCCTGCAAAATTCAGTGTTTCTACTCCCTTCAGTGGACTGAGTATTTTAGACTACATTTACTCTCAGAAATTTGTGAGAAGCTGGATGTCTCTCTCTCTCTTACTTAAACATTTATGGAATTCACATTTAAGGCAGGGAAACATCCAGACTGCATTTAAACCCTATATTTAAATCTTACTGTTCTTTGCATACACCTAACATATACAAAAGTGAATGCAGAAAGACCACAATAGGAGAGATCATTCCCATTCAAAAACACAGGCATGATATTTACCTTTTTCTAGTAGTCTAGTGGTTAGACACCTACTTGAGCATGAGAAATTCAGTATTTTGCCACACCATTGACTGAGGAAGTGGGAGACATAAATGTGGTTTCCCTAGCACACTGACAGGATACAAATCTAGAACTCTCTTGTCTTCATAAAGTGTCTTAACCACCATTTAGCCATTTTTGGAAAGGACATTTTTCACCTCTTCTCTTGCAAAAACACAGTGGATGAGGGGACAGGATGGTGAAAGTTTGGGAGAAAGAAGTTGGTAGTGACCCCTAGGCTGGAGTGTGAGGAATGCAGTGGTGAATGAGCTGTTCTGATGGTCATCAGTGATTCCGGGCTGGCTTTGACTGAAACCACAACAATGCAGAGAAGAGGGATCTGCTCTTGCCAGACTGTTTTGTGAAATGTGAGGAACATCATCATCACCACCATTTCTTCCTCTTACATTTTAAACAACATTGCTGCTCAATAAAGTGCCTGTCCTCATTTGTGGAGCTTCGGTCTCAAATTCCTGAAGAGTCGGTACCTAACACAGAGACTAAAGCCAGGCCTTCAGCAAGAGGGAGAACTCAGATACATTCCAGCATTTAGTTTTTTCCATAAACTAAATCCAGGGCAGCATGCTTGAACTCAGCCCATCCCTAAGGTGTTGCTGTGCTCTGTAAGGGAGCTCCACTAAGAATGCATTTGGCCAAAGTCCCTGCTTAGCACAGCAAAACTGAATTCCTTAGTCCACACTTCCATTTACTGTACACAGAATTTATGTAACTAAGTTAGGCACCTTGGATCACCCTCTGTGACCATTACGAGATGCTGGGATACCAAAGCTGGGCTCTTGTAGCTCACAAAATGGCTTGGGAGTTGAATGCACTTCTATGAGTTCTACAGGCAACATTTGAGCCAGTTCTACCTCTGCATCCTCACCCTGATGGTTGCTTCTTCCTACAGCCACCTTGGAAAATGCTTTTAGCATTTCAGCAAAGTCAGTTCCAAGTTTCTCCCCATCAATCAGCAACAACATTTTTATACATACTGCCAAATTCTCTGCTTGGACCAAGATTTCTCCTTGAGTGACACTGAAAACTATTCAGAATGGAAAGTGGTGGTTCAAGGTTTGACCTGTTCTGTATTGACTTGAGGGAGAAACAAGACTGTGCCATGCTGCTGAATGGCAACATCAATTCCTTAAACACTATGCAGTGAGATCAATGAAAATAAATCAATACTTCACTTAAAAATGGTGTCATGGAAAGAAGTCTCTTACTCTTTCCCTTAAGAGATAAAAAAGAGGTAAAGAACAGAATTTGCTGCAAAAATAACACAATAAACCAAATACTGGGAAAGTCTTAAAAAATGCATTACCCTCTTTCACGGACTGTCACCAAATGGGATTATCTCAAAGCTCACTTATTTTGCTCGCTGTCATTAAGAGGAGCAGCTCACCCCTGAGTTTTACGAAACAAAACCTAGAGGTTTACAAATAAAATGAGATTACCAAATAAAATGAGATTATCTCCTGCCCACACAGCATAAGGACAGGGATAAGGATTTAAAATAAGGTAGGAGTGATGTGACAGCAATGACAAGATTTATTATTACAAAGGTCTGTGAGAACCTCAAATAATCAGAACATTGAAACATGGGGACTATCACACTACCATGCCTTGCTGCACTTTAAGCATTTCATTTCCAGTTAAGATGAATCTGGAAGAAATGCTGCTGAAATAGCATTATTTATATATTATATTAGGTGTAGAAAGTATGTTTTCAGTTAAAATTAATCTGTTTCCTCATTCCACTTAATTATGAGGAGTGAATTGTTGGAGAAGAGAGACCAGAAGCAGAAGACATTCATGATGGTTTAATTATGCTTCAACTGGTGTCTTATGAAATTTGGCCAGGTCACTGAATGCATGAAAATTTATTGTGATGCTCTTGATATATCAAAATGAATTGTGACGTTATTCAACTGTGTCGAATTCCTATAACACTAAAATCCATCATTGATAAAGGTGCATTTTTTTCCAATTACCATTTATTTGCATATTGATGCAATGACCTGAATGGAGTAATCTTTTAGGGAAGTGTAACCCCATTCTCTCTGAAATGCAGAAAGAACTGAATCCAAATTCATCTAGAAAAATTCATTTGAAATACACAACTGGACTGCAAGAGTGGAAATGTATATCAAGGGATGGACTATTATTTCAAAACTCTGCTCTAGGGAACAAGTACTGAGCAGCGGCAACTCACTAATTTGCTTCTCCCTCATCCCCCCCAAATAATAGATGTCTGTGACTACAATCACAGCAAACATCCTCTAGGTTTGTGCATTTCAACCTGTGTCCTAGACAGACAAAATCCCCAGTACCCTTCACTCTGAGTTCCAGACAGACACAAAAGCATGGATGTGAAGGGTTGAAAGATGTGAAATGTAATGACTGTACTTGTGCCACTGAAGTAATGAAGAGTTGAAAAGTGTGACTGATGAAGTCTTAGATATTGGATTGACTAGCAACTTGCCTGTAGTCCCTTAAAGGACTAGTGGAAACTTACCCAAGGTACCTACAGTATACTGTGGAGATGCATGTGGAGACCTGGAGCCATCCAAATGCAACATTAAAGAGATGAACAGAGCAAGAACAGAACAGAGGGAAGTTAATAATTTCAGCTTATATGCATATTTCATGTATGTTAACCAATTAGAGCATAAAAAAAGGCATGATGAAAACTATCTTGCAGAAGAGGGAAATGGTGGAATCACTGTCCCTGGAACAGTTTAACTGTGTAGATGTGATGCTCAGGGACATGGTTTAGTGGTGGACCTGGCAGTGCTGCTTTAATGGTTGGACAGAACAATTTTGGAGGTCTTTTCCAACAATACTGATTCTGTGATTCAATGTATAGACAACAGATAAAACATGACTAAAGGAAAGATGCAACTTGATCTTTTAAAAAAATTTGATCTACTGGGCAGATGCTGCTGTGTGATGCTTAATGACTGACACACCGTGGTATTGGCAAAAATGCAGTACACAGGGGTGGATACAGGGACAGCTGCACAGGAGGAATTTAGAAACATTGCCCAAGCGTGTAAGGGTTGGTTGGGGGAAAGCCAATGCTTCAAGCACCTTGGTCTAGTGAGAGATGTCCCTGCCCACGGCAGGGGCATTGGAAATACATGGTCTTGAAGGTCCCTTCCAACCCAAAATTTTCTATGATTCTATTTGATTATTGTAATTTTAAGCTGAAAATGCAGTTTAATGGAGTTAAACTGTAAATGCTCTCCCTCCAAAAAAGCATGATATAATTTGATAGGCCTTCAGGAAGTATAAAGAGCAGCACCCTTCTACAGAGCATGATTGCTCAGCAACTCAAAACTATAAACATCTAATTTTTTTATTCGACCAAAGCAAATTTCCCGTTAATCATTCATTAGGGAAGCCTATGTCAGGCAAAATATTGGCAGAGGAAACTTTAGCCTTGCTGGTCGATGACTGCTTTTATCAGGGAAAAATGCTGAGATACCAGAAAATAAATTCTAAAATCAGCTAATCATCTTGAATAAAGTTTCAATTATTCTTGTAATTGGGGATTATTAGATTATTCTGTATACACATTAAGAAAAAAATAATTCACAGAAATACAGAATCTTTAAGACCTTAAAGTAAGCTTACATGATTATTTTTAAAGTATTTATCTTTCATACAAGCACTTTTCCAGATCTAATTACACTAAATAACTTCTGTTGGTACTTCATTCTTCCACGAACAGTCTCACAGCTGATTTTTAAAAAGATTCTTTACCCCATGTAGTCCTATTACTAGAGGTAAAGCACAACATGAAAAACATATCCAGTGTTTCACTCTGAGTGAATGTTTTGAATATTGCAAAGTTTCTGGTATAAAGAGCACTCAAGAGAGAATCTTACTGGGGTATTTGACCTACATGTCAGCAGGTCTACTTTCTATCAATATTCTAGAAGAGCATAAATGTTGTCTTCCTGAACCTCTCTTGTGGGTATAGTCTTTCTGGTATGTAATAAAGACACAATTAAAAGAAATATTCCCTTTTTGCTGACTGAAAAGACTAAGTTCCTGACTTAGAAGGCTACAGCTCTGCAGAGAAGTAACAGCACTGAAAACATGATAGATTTATTTTTTTTCTTCTGTCTCTAAGCAGAAATGGACAGAAGGCCAGGTACACATGCTTTCAAAGGAATGGATATAGCCACGTCCTTCTAATGTGGACAGCCTGCTGAAGGACTAAAATTTCCTTTCCCTAGCTGTCTTAGTTGCTAAGCCTCTAGTAGAGGCTTTAGGAACTACTTCTGACCTTGATAATATTCTTGTAGCTCATCCTCTTTTCTGTAAGGAAGACCAGGTATGAAATCAGGACCAGACACCAGTGCCATAAACAATATAATGGGATAAATTTGCTATTAAATTAGTAACAAGTGTCTGTAATGTCATGTCTGGATGAAACACTGGGCAGAATGACCCTGAGAGCAAATCTGCTTTCCAGGACATCTCTTGGGATGCTACATCCACAGCTTCTCCCTGCAGCAGAGCCTTCTTGTCACAATAGCTCTCCATGGATGTGGCAATGCTCTGCCAGCCAGTATAGAAAAGGAAAAATAACTTTCAATGCTTATACTGAAAGGGCAATTGCATTTTGAATCTGCAAACCCTGTTAGGAACATTGCTTCTACCTTGTTTCCTGCAGTGCTTCTGAAAATGGTTTTGATACTGTCTGGTCTCAATCTGTTTTCAAGATGGGTTCACAAAGATACCAGTTTCCTTGTCCATAAATCCATGAAGAAACCACAGACATTTTTCAAACCTAAGCTGCACTTTTACAAGAGTAGTTCCTGAAGTATTCTCAGGAAAATGGAACATGACAAAGTCTGACTGGCTGGGTACAGATGGGAACAGCAGAAAGGACTGAAATATGGCTTTGCATCTTGAATCATCTGTAAGAAAGTGGCAAAATATTGCTTGATGGCCATTAGGCTATGCTTTCATTTTGTCATTGATCACCTATGATCCTTTTCTCTGCAAATTGTCTTACAGTCTCTGCAGAAAGGAGAAATTACTACAGTGGGTATCTGCAGCCTCTACCTGGACTCTAAAATGTCTCAAGAACATCAAGAGGAAAAAGCCTGTCTGCAGAGATAGTGCTTTTTAAAAGAAAAAAAGATTTAAAAGATTACAGATCTTTCCAGCTCCCAGAGTGAAATAAATATTGATACTTTCTGGAAATGGGAAGGACAGGTATCATTAGCAGCACACTAAGGTAAAAACTATTCCAGCCTGACATAACTAAAAGCTAAGTGGTTTGAAATACAAGGTTATAAAAACCCCAAAGCTTTCTGTGTTGTTAAATAACTTTTTCTGTCCCAATTTCTTCCCAAAGCTTTCAGCTACTGCCCTTGGTGCCAGGACCCTTTTAAACAACTACAAAGAAGCTGTAGGAGCAGAAATAGAAAGGTGTTATTGCCTTCTCTGTAAGCAGGGGTTTGTATAGAAGTAGATGCCATGCTGTGCTAAGCAGGTGTGTTGTTAATAGTATCAGCCCAATATATTGGGTGAAGGAATGTGGTTGCCTTCATGGTCAATTAAAAAACATAAGAAGTAGAATCTACGGAAAGTGGGTGAGTGTTTAATTATTATAATTCCTGCTTGGCAAGGAACATCTGGCAAACTCTTCACCAGATAACTCTGACAGTGTGTTTATTTGCTACATTAGTAGATAAAGCAATTAGAGTAAGAAGTTTTAAGAGAAGAATGAGCCACACATAATCAGACTCCTCTCAAGAGAGATGGAGTTGGAGACCCGGCAGAATGCAGATGTATGCACACACACAGATACAGACACTCAGAGAGATATGTCAATCTCTGCAATAATTTTTTACTCCATTTGTTCTGAACATGAGGCACATTCAGACAGGATCAAACCCTGCCTGTCAAGACTGGTGTACAGGAGGGACAGAGACAGGGTAAGCAGTGCAAGACCTGCTGGGGCTGGCAGGCTGAGCTGGCTCCCCTCAGACACCAGCTTTAAGTATTGACCAGCACCACACAAGCACCACTCACAGCAGAAATAGTACAGCAGCTGCATCTAAACCAGGCTTACTCAACAGGATCTCAGTGAAGCCTGGGAGGACTCAATCAGTACTTTTTTTCCTGTTACAAGAGTGGGGTGGCAGGGAATGACTAAATGGAGTTCCTGAGGAGCTCCTTATGAGCCCAAATCCAGGTAGGCAATTCCCCAGATCCTCCCAGGCTCACCATAGCATTATTGCAGTAATTTTTATCTCCAATGAGAAGTAAAAGGGTCAGCAAAGACTACTGGTCCCACTTAGCCTCATCACTTAACTTAGCTGGGCTCCCTCCTCAGAGATGGACTTCCTTGCAGTGAAACTAAAGATCTTCCTCATTTGTCTTTACTGGCAGGAACTTTGAATGCAAATTCCCACGACCCTTTTCAGCAATGTTATGTCCTGTTTCACACTGTTCTCAGCTTTGTTTCAACACAGCAGATTTGGAGAGCCTGTTCTATAATGGATTTATGACTTTTCTGTATAAGATTTCAGAGAGAAAACTCTTCAATAGGGCCAAGCATCTTTCTCTCACTGGCCACTGTGTCGTGTGCAAATGCACATAATTAGATTTCCAATTTTGACTGTATTCACACAAGCTTTTATTTCAATAGGCTTTTGTCTCTATGTTAATGGTCTAAGCTACTGTCTTGTACTTTTCCAGTTGAGAGCTGCACAACCTGACGGTGTCCTATTATAGCTGTTGACATGGAAACATCATAAGCAACTATTTGTTGGACAAGATTGCTATTTCACAGGGAACAGACACAGCTTAAATGCATGTTTTGCTGATTCATTTTCAGCCATTTTAAGCTACAGACAGTTTATCTTCCCTTTCACATCCCCCTCCCCTTCACTGATGCATCATGCTCTGAGTTTCTGCTTAGAAATGAGGCTGAAACTGTGTCTATCTTGGTTGTAAAATTTTCAAACAAATTCTATTCCCACATGAGGCCAAGATCTTCATCCTCACCATCTTCTGGCTTGGATATTCTAGCTGACACTTTCTAGTCTGCGAAGCAGAAAGCAGGCAGTGCCTCTAGGGAATGGAAAAGCACAATATATCTGCAATGAGAAGCTATTAAGGCATCTCCTAAAAAAAGAAAAAGGTGTGCTGCTTCTGTAGAGCAGACATCATGTCAAGCACATTACCTGTTCTGGGGAATTATTTTAATGACTTATGAAACAGAACAATATGGAAAATGGTAACAAGTGTGTACTACTTATGCCTACTGAAGTTGCTAAAAGAAAAGCTGTTTCACACCAGGCATTAATAATGCTGCACTGAGGACATGATTCCTTGTCTCACCCAGTTATTTAAAACGCAACAAGTTTTACTGAAAATATAAAGATAAGATGACTTAGGCAAGAATGGCTTTGATAAGGACCTGCTTTATATTCTGTTTCCTATTCCAAACTTTTGGCAGAACGTGTTATCTCAGACTCCTGTAGGCTGTGGTTGATTCACACGGGGCTCAGTCCTGCCATGTGCTCAGCGCTGTGTACAATAGCTTGTCATTTTGAACACAAAACAATCAATGACTTGCAAAGCCACAGCCACATAGAAATAAATCTGCTTTTTGCCCCTTTTTGCCACAGCTGGTGAAACGCCCATTGATAAAAGGCTTGCTGGGCTGTTGGTTGGTGCTGCAGCCAACGATGCATCGCACCGCATCTCTGGGAGGGATCACCTGAGCTCATTACACCCCCAGTACCTAAGAGCAGCAGATAGGATAAACATGAAGATGTGAAGGAAAGAGCTGGTGTCAGATGCAGAGATGAGGCTGTTTGACTGATGTGTTTACATGTTTAGTTTTCACTCTCCATTAACTGCTTCGTCTTTGTGAAATGTTATGAAGAATTGCAAACAAACATCATTTTTCCTTATCTGTTCATTAGTATCAACGCTGCAAGAAAGAAGCAGATGAATAAGAAATGCAGTAACTGTTAGGAAAAACTGTAATAGCTTGTGAAGTGGGTAATAGTTCCAACTGACTATATATCAAATATATCGATTTTCACAGTCCTAGCATATTGGGAAGACATATTGTTGTATTTACAGCATTACACTTTAGGGTGGTTTTTAGCACCAGACTGCCATCAAACTTTAAACCTGAAGGCCTTTGACCTGTGACTAGCCCAAGATTCATAATTCTCATATGCATCTTTCAGCTGAGAGTGGGATCAGCACTCTTAGGACACTTCAGTTAAGGACCTGCGAAAATTTCACAGGCATAATGAAATTCTCTCAGTTCCCACTGACAGTGAGAGACCGCTTTAAAAAAAAAAAAAACCCAACAAAACAGTTTCCCTCCAGATACTGTTCTTCAATTTTCATTTGAAATTCTAAATTTCTCCTTTGCTCTGTTCTTAACAGCAGAACAATGAACATGGTAATTTTTGCAAATGCCTCTAACATATAAACAGGTTGAATTTTGCAAGAAAATCTTAGATCTGCTTTGCCAAAGACAAGAGTTGGTTTCACCTTCCTTTTCCATTTTACAGATAATCACCTGTTCTGTAAGCCAGATGCTTTTGCTCTAAACATGAAATTCAACACAATAAATAAAAACCACTGGATTTACTTCCCACTGTATTAGGTGATTCTTGTATTCCAGCACATCCCTCATCCTCCTCAGTTCCTCAGTGTTTCTGATAATTAATGAAGACCTGAGTGAGCAGTTACTCCCTGATACGGTTCAGTTCTTGAATGTTCTCCTGGAGAAAAGGTCTCTAAAGCAAGCAGAGTGATCCTCCTTGCTTTGAAAAATAAAGATTTACACTATTTCATTTTTTCTGAATCCGATCAGTTCTCAGCTGAAGCCAGGGAGAATATTTGTGCCAGAAGGAAGTAGAAAAGATTCTTATTTTCAGAGAAAGAACCATTAAAATGTAGTAATTGAATATTCAGAAACTCTTACTTAATCAGGACATGTGAAATGAGTGACATTCCAACATTTCCAGTCTGAAAAGGAATTTCAAGTCCAATAAGCCAATTCATAAATTTAGTTTTTGGGCGTACTTATCTGGCCATTTCCAAACTTATCTGCATGATGCCATTTATGACACATTTTCTGAATGTATGTTTCCATTCTGTGCTACAATTTGGACCATTCAATTGCTCAGGAATCTGAGGTGCATGAAAAAATTGTACTAAAATCCCATTTTCCTCCACTTACTGTTCAGTAAAGGGAATTTCAATAGTTCTATCATGCCATGAAAGTACAGGCCTGGCTACGTAAACTATAGCTATTTCCTCATCAAAACAAACAAAAATATAATGTCTAGGTGCCAAGTTCACCACATTTGCTCTCCAAAAATCTGTATTGACCTACAGTGCTGCAAAACCTGAAAGAAAATGCAGTTTGGATGCTCCCAGATGCTGGAGTCATAAACTCATCCAGCTTGATGACCATGTAATGAGTGCATGTGGATCCTCAGAAGTGCTAACTAAAGTGACAAATGAATTCAGAAGGAGTCTTGGGGAATAAGATTACAGCCAAAAAGAAATCCCAATTAAACAGGATTGTCAGTTTCCAAGGTGTTGCAGAAGAATGCACAGACAACAGCCTGATGTTATAGCTCCTAGATATGTATATGAACACTTGTGTGTGTGTGAGAGGGAGCAAAAGAGAAAGATTTTCAGTGTGCATGGGATTCAGGTCACACAACTTGAAGTGTCTCTAATATTGATGTTTACATCTCAGCTAATCACCTGAGCTCCTTCCACTCAACTGTGAGAAAGAGACATTTTTAGGGCATGATTCGCCTGAGCAATTTTACATGTCTACTTCTGGATGACATGAACTGTACTCTGAAAGTGCCAAGTGCACTCCACTGACTCAAGAGCAGTATTAGGCAACTTGCTTAAATGAAGATTTTTGCAATGTGTATGCAGATATAGCATGTAATTAACACTAACATATCTATTTGGATTTTCTCTCTCTATACACACACACACATCTCGCAAAAAAAAATCCTCTCTCCTTGTAATGAGTATTTAATCATGGCCATTTCATACCTCTCTCTGGTTTCCTCAGTACCTCCTTCTGAAAACCCCACTGCAATTATCTCTTCATTGCATTTCCTCTTCCAGACCTACATACTAGAGCTTTCCATCACCCAGTCTGATCTTATCAAGTGTTCAGGTTTCACTACCATGATGTCTCCAAGAATTGCACTTCTCAGGTGGATTTCAGACTGCATTGCAACCAGCTGTGCAGATTCCCAGGAGAATTCTGCCCATGGAGCCTTGACCTGATGTTCACTCACCTGTGGGGATTCACTGCCTTAAAGAAGACAGGGGGACTGAAGGTGGTTGCAACAGACACTGCATAAAACGAGCCCTGGATATCAGACTCAATCTCCCCAAACTGCCTCAAATGAATTTCAATTGTAGCTCTGAAAACTTCAAAATGGAGCATTTCTGTGATCTGTTGAAAATCAAAGTCTCTCTAGTGGAAGATGTCCCTGCCCATGGCAGGGGTTTGAAACCAGATGATCTTTAAGGTCTCTTCTAACCCAAACCATCCATGGTTCTATGATATGGCAACATGCTAATTTCCAAGTTCAGAAATTTGTGTGAAGGTGTCAAATACCCAATGGAGAATCAATCCATTGTGCTGGGAATGAGAGTAAACCACCCAAAGTACCTCGGCTTTGACTTCCTTTTGCTGGGCTAAGTTGTGATGGCAAATCTCCAGATTCTTCCTCATGGCTCAATAAGAAATGAACCAGAATACAGGCATTTTTAACACATAACAAATACTATGTGTTTGTACCGCCCATATCTACCACAGCTATGGAATACTGCTTATTGAATTATTGCTTAGCAAAAATTCCAGTTAGAAGAAGCCAAAATGTAGTGAACTAAGAGGCACCACTTTGCACCTCTGTGCACAATTATAAATAGTGCAACATGGACTGGAAACAAAAAAAGTTGATCGTAAATGTCTTCATCTTATCAGGAAGAGCCCTTGGGACCACTTCCCACTGCAGTGTTCTTCCTGCACAGTGGAGAGGCAGCTGCAGAACATTGCAGCTGGATCCCAGCCCTTATTTCCATCCTCACCTTTACAGCCAACTGTACCATTCCCTTTGTACTCATATATTTGAAAGTAGTGTTGAAGCTGAAACTTTTCATTCAGTCCCTTCATGCACGGCAACAAGGAGCCCTGAGGAGGTGAAATCGTGTTTGGTTCCTGACAGTACTGAACAGACTTTAAACAGAGAAGTGGCAGTGAAAGGATTGGGGGGTGTGAAGCTTTGGAGTTATTTCTGCAGAGTGATACACTTCCACGGTGCCTGGCTGTGGCTTTAGACAACTGGAATTTTAAAATACAAACATTATTTCAGAAGTTGTCTGGTTTGAATAAAGCTTAAATGGTGCAGTGACTGTTTCTTCTAAGCGTATCTCACTACTTTTCATCTGTAAACAAAAACCAGACTCTAAGACAGCAGTTTTGGATGCCATATAATTCCTGAAAACCTTTTCTTTGCATGCCTAGTACCAATCACTGAAGCATCTACTTTACTTTTATCCTCAGAAATCTAGCACAAGTACTTTAAGCTCAGGAATAATCCAGTAAAACAACAGGAAAACTGCTTAAGCTCTGAGTTTCCTCTAACACTTGGAAGTTAAATTTTCAGTGACTGCTCCAATTCACCAAACTTTTTAAAGGACTTCTCTGATGCTTAACTCTTCAAAATGTTCCATAGCCTGTGAGTTACATGATCTGACATTTCCTAGGAGTAGCTACAGTAACTATACGTAACCCAAAAAATTTGACTATTGATACGGACCTAGAAGTACAAAGCAAAGCACATATTTATTTTAAGACAAACAAATATATCATCCTATGAGAGCAGATTTTAAAACCTTGAGCTAAAAAGACAAAAAACCCCCATGAATTTGCATAAGACCCTGCTATGCATGTATATAGCACAGCATTTAGCTGGTGATGGGTTTGTTTACACTCCTTGTTGATCATGAGCGGATGACTGAATTCCAATGACTTAAAAATGATAATAGCAGATTTTTTTTTAGTCTATCATTGCAGTTAGTGAATTCAATTGAAATTCATTCACTTTCACCAGCAAAAAAGGCATGAATAATAATATTTTCTATGTTTCCTATCCATTCTCTCACTTTCTGCATTTCTTTCTGTATTTGTTTTCCTCAACAGATCTAGTGATGAAGAGGTTGTGGGCTCCCAAAAGGACTGCTCCATTCTCCCCTGGGGTCTCCTACTTTGCCTTTGGTGTTGTGGAGTATGATAATGTCCCAAACAGAGATACAGGGTCTGTGATACAAAAGCAACAGATAGTACCGAAAAAAGAATTCAGGAAATTCATGGGAAATATTCCAGGAGGCATCAGAGAGACAGATTTGGAAAAAGAAAGAAGAAAAGATACAAATCTGAAACACCAGAGTATGCAGAGATAAAAGATTGTGTCAAAGAGCTACACAATTTCCCTGAACAAATAATTCTTCATCTCTTTCCTGTGTTGTTTACACTCCTGAAGTGAGATTTCTAATTGCTTTCAGCCACCTACTTATGGTCCTACATTCAACCCTTTAACCTCATATTACATTTTGCCTCACTTAATTTAATATAGCTTCTTTCACATATCTCAATGCTATACTTTTTTAGTAGGGGCTGGATGGGGAAATCACAGACTGTAAGGTAAAGAAACCCACACCCACTGGCATAACTGTAGCTTTACTTTTTCTCACTCTCTTTTGTTGGCTTTTCTATGAGCAGGTAATGACACTTATTTTCAATTATTACAACCTATCTGGATCCTAATTTATTTCCTTGTGTTACCTAGAATATAGTGATTTGCTTCAATTCAGCTTTCTGGTTAAAAAAATAACAGTGCTTGCTATACTCAGTGAAGGACAGCAAAATCACTACATCCCAAAGAAAGGAAAACAGCAAACTTGAATCATAAACTTGGCATTACAGCTAGAGATTTACAACAACATATGGTCATTTGCCTCTAGCTCTCTTGCACATGCTGACTAAAATAATCCATTGAAACAGAAATGTCCTGAGTTGTAAGAATAGAAACCAAATGCTAGATCCTAGTTATTTACATGGGCCCTGCCTGTAAAGAGGATCCATAAAGAGAAAATTTTCATCTCTGAAAACAAGGATATTTCTGAGCCCAGATTTATTTTTCCTTAGTGCCTAACACAGACATAAGCTACCTTTGTAATTAGTGTATGTGAATTGAACTGACAGTGACAGGCAGAAGGCTGCAGGTGCTACTGCACTACAAACTCGTTATGGTAATATGTGAGATACAGAGCCTCTCAAACAGGCTTCTCAGACATGGGCACAGCCAGCCCTGTGGGTTTGGAGAGAAAAAAGTAAATGCTAACAAAAGGGACTGAGGCTTTTGTGGTTTTCTGCTTCAGAGGTTTGGGGCATTTGTTGGAACAACTGGGGAATAAAAGAACAGGTTTTGCATCTCTAGTTTGGGAAGTGCCATTTAGATAAGCAGCTAAGACATCAAAGGCTCCTGCAGTGAAGCACCAGGGCATAGCAGCTTAGTGAGACAGACCACAGCCAGAATTCATGAACTAGCAGAAAACCAGGCTCATCAATGCACACGAGGGCTGCTAGTCCAGATGCAGCACAGATATCTCAGCTTGGCTCAGGGTGCAAGTTAATAAGCCTCAGTTCTCAGCAGAGCTTACCAGGTCAGTGCTCATACAGGAGGGATCAAGCTTTGTTGCAGTTCAAACTGCAGTAAGGTGTTCAGAACCCTGGTGTTAGCCCTTTATGGGTACACCTCAATTAACCTGCAGCTGCTGGCTTGGGCTTCTCACACCATTACTCCCTACGTTTTGGGTCCCTAGCTTATCTCGGGAAAGGAAGATTTGATCTATCCATCCTTACACACACAACTGTAGCTTCTCATAAAATGCAAATTCAGGGAGCTGACCAAAGCTCTTGACAACAAAGTCACTCTGTTTGGTCTGGAAAAAAACCTACTTCAGGTCATAGAAGGTTGGAGATATATTGAAAATCTCAACACTTCTAATCTGACCTTGCCCAACAGCAACATCACTGGTGAGAGTGATCCATGTCCCTTCAGTCATAGCTCTTTCTGACAGCAGTACCAATTAGTGCTTCATGTGGTTGTTGCCCATTAGAACAAGATCCTTCCTGCTAACATTTAAGTTTTCCTTCCCTTCTCTGCTACCTGACTCCTTCACGCTGAGAGCATAATGACAAAATGTAGAATTTAGCCTTAATTGGATCTCTGCAATGTTATCACCTGAATTAGCTCCCCTGTGAATAATTATCACTGCCTAGAGGCTGACAAATTGCTTCCCTCTACTTCATGATTGTCAGGAATTTCAAATTATATGCTGAGCATGGGGAGGATAGAAGGGACAAAGGGGAGAATGAAAATGAAAGCCTAGACAAGCATAATTATTAAGATCATTAAAATGCTTGACAGAGTCTCATGGTGTCCATGAGTCCCAAAAGGGGAGAGTGACAGCAAGAATTTTGCTGGGGCAATTGGGCAGCACCCAGTCCAGCAACAGGCTCGTACAGTCAAAGTGAGACTACAACCACTGCTCCCAGTAAGTTACAAAGACGATTCCTTTGTTATTCACTACCACATTTAAGCTATAAACAGCATCTTGTTTAACATCTTATCTGCACATTTGATCTTGCTAGGTAGATGGCAAATTCTTTGCAGCAGAGACTGATGGAAAGATAAACATATGTGAGGGGATAGTAGCAGATTGTCATGCACTTAGAATAGCATGTAAGAGTTTGTGCTTTGCAAGAAAAAGGTTTTGGCAAAAAGGTGCTCTTCCTGAGAACACTCGTTCCATGTCGGGGCAAAACCTCAGACAGAAACCAATTGCATCATTACTCCACAGTATCCATCTCAGATATTGACATCATCTCATAAACCCAAATTACTATAAAAGTGTAATGCTCTTTGCACATTACTTGAAATGGTCAAATAGGGCAAATAGGGCTTTTATCCAATTTTCTCATTAAGGATGCTGTGCTTGTAAGATGGATGCATTTCTCAGTTCATTTCAAGGCAGTTGCTCAAACTTCTTTCCCACCTTGCCAAACCAACAACACACATCAGGCACAGACAAGGTAGCTGCTGACATATTCCCAGGAGAAGGCTCTTCCTGCTTACCTGACATACAGTGACCTCTTCTGATTAGTCCTCAGGGAGCCAGACCCAGAACTCATGCTGTGATTCATCATCTGCTCACGCAGGTCATGGATTTTTGCCTCAAATCGAGCGTACTCTAAGGAGATAAGAAAACCCCAGAGAATAAAGATATTTTAGTTTTCTTGACCTATATAATCGTTAGGGCTGCTAAATGCAAATTAATATTAAATTAATGAGTGTAAGGCATGTCTTGAAAATTGAGGTCTAACAGAACCTTGAATTAATGTATTATCTTAGGTAAGTATATGCCCTTTTTATTGTGGTACCTGAACATTTCAACACTGGCTAGGTGAGGAATCAGCTATCTCTACCCATAGTCTTGCAGTTTCAGGAAAGGAGAGGAAGTTTAAAGTGTGTTAACAAATATCTTCCAATCTGTGGAAAGGATGTTGAAAGCTTTTTTCCAGTGTATCTTTCCTCCTTCCAAACAATGTGATACCTTGTTAGGGTCAGTGGGACTTGTGCACTGAAGTTATTAATAAGTCAAGCAATTACTGTAAAATCCCACCAAAACGAAGGAGATACTTCCATGTCCAATTATCCCCCAAAGCAGCTGGAAAATCATTGTATGAGCAATCAGCCACCTTTTTTACACTGCCCACTGAGGCTTGGGCTCTGTTTCTCTTAAATAGGTGGAGCCATATCTCAGTCTTAGGGTGGGTGATCCCAGAAACTCCAAACCTAAGCAGCATAACAATGGCACAGAACTGCTCCTCCCCCACAACTCAATCACCTCCATAGTTCTATTGGTGGCTCTGCAAAATGCTGTGACCTGCTGCCCAGCAACATGGGGTCAGCTAGAGCTGTATCATTTGGTGAGACTCCTCTCTGACAGGACACAGCCTCATCAGTGGCCCCTCCAGCTGCCACGTTCCCCTTGCCTATCGTGTGACCCAATGGGCTGAGCTTTGGTTTGCAAGAAGAAAGGTTGAGGTTTTGGAGACAAGCTCTAATTCCTTGAAACAGAACCTCCAGCAGCACAGAGAGCCACAATTCAACCTAAACCCAGGAAATCTACTGATGTGAGCTATAAGACTAAGCTGAGGGGGTGTACGAAATACATTTCAGTGAGTCAGTGACACTTTAAAGAGTAAGATATTGCAGACTGATGCCAGCAAAGAGAAGATGATGTTCCCTGCACCTCAATGTTTTATTTCACTGACGCCTTCAAAAGAAGGGTCCCTTTCCCCACAGCAAGGCTAAAGCAGAAGTGAAACCAGTGCACAAGGTTTCCTCCCATCAAAGGATGGAGGTACGTTCCATCAGATCCCACCACCTCCCAGATTAAGCAAATAAATCTTTACAGTGCATTTATAACCCATTGGTCTGCATCTTGTTTATTGCTATCTGAGCTATGTGAAAATGCTGTAAGACAGCAACATTCGCATTTTTCTCCTAGAACTCGGCATTATTTTTGTTTGATCATTTGCTCTTCCTACTGGCTCACTTCCCAGAATGTCTAGATGCTTTGCAACAACTAATTCATTTTATTCTGTGCACTCTACATTTTCATTGGATAATAACACCTGACCTTTCCAAGATCCCACATTTTGCAGACATTAGCCACCTTCAAGCTGGCTTAGCAGAATGGTTTGATTTGGTGCTCTGTGTTTGGGTTTTTTCCCCTCCTTCTCTCTTGACACATTTTTCCTCCCTTTCCACAGAGCCTCCTTGGCATTACCTACTCAGTCTGTTAACTGACAGTGGCTACTTTGCTCGTCATTTGGGAACCACTGCTGTGGAATAAGACTCTTCAGACTTCCCACATACCTATGACTTCACTGACTGCAACTGAAATTCTTTATGTCAGGAGAAGAGAAACTCCTACATGCAGACTGTATTTTAGGTTTATTCTGTAGCTTGTTTCTTGCTCATTTCTTTCACCTCGAGTACATCTTTAAACTTCTTAGAGATTTAAAAGCACAAATTCTCAGTGGAACTAAGGCTCCTACAAACTCATGTTGTGGTTTTTTGGGTTTTTTTAAGTGGAGTTTAGTTTTGAAGTGTTTATTCCAGTGTAGCATTTAAGTTTGCTCTATGTGAGTCATATTTGTTCTAATCTCCTGCTTTAGAATTTATTTAGTAAATAATCATCTTCTGAGCAAAGCTTTGTTTAGCTTACATTTCATTAAAACAAATCTAACATTTCTTCTTGGCAAATAGGAAGGGTGATCTTAAGGACCAAACCTTGCATTTCTCTTCCTCATAGAGCATCAGTCCTACACAAATAGACAGAATATTACAATTGTAAGGCTTATTACTTGCTCTCTTTCATTTATGGTGGATACACTGACGAAGACAGTAAACATGCAGTGTAATTCAGCTTCTTTAATGTTTTACATGTGAGCAACACCAAGGATATGAATGATCTACAACAGAGCAACTTTCCCTTTAATAAGCATCCCCATCCCAGGCTGACTCTGTATGTAAGGTGTGGGAGTAACTCCCAGATTTAGACACCAATCTGGAGAGTGAGAAGAGAGGACTGAAAATCTGATTTTCTCTAGCACAGCATCCAGCTATTTGCAACTTGAACATCAGATACTCAAATGACTGCAGCTTGGTCAGATGATGATATTATCGCTCGTGTTCTGACTTTAGAGCACATTTGGAATTTAACCAGTTTTAACTGTCTGTAAACTTATTCTGAGTTCAAGAATATCTCTCTTTCTGGGAGATCTCTTGAAACCACAATACATATTAAAAATTGTTTAATAAGTGTGTGATGGAAGCTCAAGGTTCAAGGTCCTCCTCCCTGCTTGATACCAAAAATTACTGAAGTACTAATGATAGTCTGTTACTCTGTTTATTGGGACATTTTTTGCTATGGATTTAAATACCTAGATAATTTGAAAAAAAAATTATCAGACTGCATTTTCATACTGTACCTTCTTCACATTTTTTTGCAAAAAATACTGAAATGTACACTTGTCCCTTACTCCTGGCAAATGCCTGGGCCAAAAATAGCACGACCATCAAATTGCAGGCAGTATTTAAAACTCAGCTCAGATCAGTTTCTTTAATCTCAGTCCTCCTAGTTCTCCTACTGATTCCTGGATACTACAGTGACAGATGCATTTGAAATGTGAACAGAAAAAGAAACAGTGATGCTCTGCCATCCGAACTGCTGTGGTAGTTCTGCCTACTGGGAAAGAATCCTTTCTTCTTAACACTTCTTTGTACCCTGGGTCATTCCAGGCGAGCTGTCTCCTAATAGCTTTGCATTTGTGAGGTGTGAAAAAGGACAGTGCTAAAGTCCAGGAAAGCACTTCATGCTTCCTTCAAATTCAGCACTGAATCTAAATACCACACTTTCAAGGCTCCTACACAATTAAAAAGACACTGAGGTTGTGACATACTAACAAAAAATACAGTCAAAGTCGATTCACTAATTTCATGCTCTTTGAAGACAGGGAGAGCAAAGATGATGTTGCTACTGGAAATGCTTCATTAGCAAAACTTCCCAAATTTGACTTACTACCTCTCTGCAAAGTTCCTACCTCCTCCCTGATTTAGTAATGATTTAACAACTGTGGTAGCTTAAGAAACTGATAAAGCTACACATTAGGCTAGAAAGGCAAATGGGTGAGCAAACAGAAACCTATATTATTTCTGGGGTCAGAACTGATGATACAGTGGTTTGTGCTGGCCTGTGGCTCTGGGATTGTTGCTGTAAAAAGCAGGGGAAATGGGGCAGAGGGAAGTGTTTGTTCATACGCCAGTTTAGAGCTGGCCCAGGGTTCATGGCAGTGTAGGCAGACCTGAATTTGGCTGCCCCAAAAACACAGGACCCATTGCCCCTGGAGAGGTGGAGCTGGTGGTGCTGAATGTGGGAGAGGAGATTGCTGCTGTGAGGAGTGGCCCAGCTACACGGAGAGCAAGACCAACTTTTAGGGCTCTGGCAATGCTGCCACAGGCAGATCTCCATTTTGCCAAGAGTCTGCTTTTTAATGTTGGCTCCACTCAGCTCTCTGGTCAGTGAGGAGACAGAGAAGAGTCAGCTTGAATGGCTACAATGTGAAGTGCCCCCAAGCCAACCAAGGCAAAACGGGCACATGCATCAAATAAAGACACCAGTTTGAATAAGTAATGTTTGCCATCTTAATGCAGGCAGATAAATGAATAAACAGACTGAATAAATGGGCAGGGAGCTGGTGATTTTTCTTCCACCTCATTCCAACACTTTGCCAAGTCCTATATCTGAGACTCGTATGTGTAACCTTCAAATATTGATGCAATCTTTTCCCTACCAAAGCACTTGGACGTGTTGAAAGGACTGGATAGATCTTTGGGAGTAAACTTCAAACACCTTGAAGCTTCTCCTTAGCTCACATACTGAGGAATCAAAGCAAGGCAAATGGCCAGCCCTGTTAAAAAAACATCTAAACCCTCAAATCCGAAGAGTGATATATTTCATGTTTAGCTGGCCAAAATCAAAAAACTGTGATCTACAAAATCTTGACTAATCCACTTTGGTATCTCAGGGGATGCAGATACCAAAGTTTTTACTGCTGAAGTGATTTAGATACGTAAAATTCTGCCAGCTCATCTACCCACTGTGCACCTGGGGACCTACATGATGGGAAGGAATTGTTTTAACACAGAGACACCCTTCCCTTTTGAGCTTCCTATTGACTCCCTTGGGTGGTCCTTGGTCAGAATTGGTATGTGAACTTTTGTGAGTCTGATTACTGAACACTTCAGTCTCTCCACATATCATGAGTGTCTCTAAATATCATGAGTTTGTGAGATCTGTGATGGATGCAAAGACAATAAGGACAGCTTGGGATGAGTTTTTTGTGATGTCCTTTCGTATACAAGGAGTAGATGCTTTTGGGAGCCAAAAAATGAATGCAAGAAAGTAAACATCAAAATCAAATAACTTCTGAATATAAAAATAGCAAAGATGGAGATATATCTGATGACTTGATGGTACTTTTTGGTCATAGAAATAAAGAATAGCTATGTTAAATGAATAAATATTCTGCAGCTTTTTCTATGGGAAAAAGTTGCAGAATTTTACAAAGCTACACAACTGTTATTTTTCACTTTTATGTTTATAACAAAAATTGTAGTATTGATTGAATTTAGAGAACATGACAACAAAAAAAGCCCTTATCCTACAAGTAAAGCATAGTTAAGAAACTGAAATGCTGACATATGAGGGAATAGTGAAAATATCAGTTCAGCAGCCCATTCTAGTCTTTATCACTTGCATACTTTTAGTGCTGGGTCCTTAAGAGAGTTAGCAATTCTTTCTGCAAGCAGGTAGCAGAATTTGCTTTTCTGTGTAAGTCAGGATAATAATCACTGTTTGCTTCTAGATGATAAGAGATTTACTAAGAAGTAGAAATTCAAAAATGGAAAGTAAAATTTGAATTGTTCAATTTTAACAGACTACATGGTTTAAATAAAAATCCCAAACCACAAAACACAAAAACCAGGAAGGCATCAATTAGAGAACTTTATTGCCTCAAAAAAGGTATGTTAAATAGCTCTAGGAGAATAAAGGAAGAGCTGCCAGATCAGTTTCTCTATCAATATCAATTGGGCATAATTTCAGTGGATTCAGGCCAGCTTAGACCTTCTGTTCTGTTTATGGGAACACAAACTCTATGCATCTATGGTAAGTCATGAACTTGCTGCCTTGGACATCTGCGACAGCCATGTGCATAACACTGTGATTACGATACTCTTATTTAATGCTGTTTAAATGAGTATTTTCTTTTCCTTTGCCTCCTCTTAGTAAGTGTCTTGGCTTAATAGAACACATTTATTCCTAGAGTGAGTGTTACTCCATTTCTGCCCTTCGCCCACAGTGTTGCCCAGTCACCACTGGAGCACCATTTTATACTTGGAGGTGAGAGGAAGAGGAGCAGACCAGCATCGAGACTTCTGAGTAGTGGGTCTGTTTCTGCTTTTCCACAGATGTACAGTGTGAAGCTGTGTGAGTCAGAGCGAGTAACTCCCATCATACCATGACAGCTACAGCAGAGCTACGGCTGCTAGATTAACTCTGCGTCTTTGGCTATGCCTGCCAAGGGCCCAGAATCCCACAACCCTGGAAGCCTTTAAAACTACTGTAATGCACATGGAAAGTGAAAGAGTGTTCAAAAAGACATGAACTGATAATAAATACTAGTATTTTATGTCTGCTCTTTGGATTTTTTTTTTTAATATTTGAGTCCTTTTTTTGGCTGAAAATATCCTTTTTAGGTGATTAGGGGTTCAATTCTACAGCTGCCTGATGTTTCAGGCATTCACACAGCAGGTTAATGATGGTGGAAAATCATTGTGGTAATCTGTGGTCATTTTATAAGAAACAAACAAACAAACAAGCAAGCAATGGTTAGGTACAGTTCACTGTGGCTTTGATTCTTTTATCTGCCTCTGCCTTGTCTGATGTTGGCCACTGTCAGGGACATAGCTCTGTGCAAGGCTGGCTTTGGATTTTTTATTTTAAGGTAGATGCTATGCTTTTAATAAGTCCAAAAAGAAAAAAAATCAGTTAGATTTACTATCAGCTGAATTCATGACTCAATAGGAAAAAACTGCACACAGTTTTGATGCAGCACTGCCCTTATTGACTGGAGAAAGTGCTGCTCAAAAAGCCTTGCTCCATTCATGGTGCACTGAGTAACAGAACAAGTGATGCTGTTATTTCTTATCAGTCACAGAGTTCCCTTGAGCTCACTCAAAGGAAATGAAAAACACAGATTTCAATACTGGGGAAGGGAAGACACATTTACATTTTATTAGGTTTTATTACTTTGACTATATCTACCTGTTTTTATTGAAATATTTTCCATACCCCTTTTCAGGAACCTTTCAAAATTAATGAAACAGGCATGTTTACTGATTTTACTGATTGCTTTGCCCTTTAAAACTTCAGCACAGTAGGACTATTAATGTCTTTATTCTTTGATACTGATTGGTTGTCTTCCTTTACCAATATACAGATATTTACATTTCAGCCTGCCTTCTAATTAAAAATTCACCCTATATATTTAATCTGCAGCTGGATTCATTGCCTTAATATCTCCACTAAATTTATTTTCTTTTGCTATATTACTGAATATAATGCTTTCTCCGTGTGTTGCACCATTAGATACAGCCCTCATTTTGTGTTAGTTGTGAATAGAAATGCCCCATAAAATATATCTTCCCTCCATGATACCTTCAAGAGACTAATAACATGTTCTAGTCACAGGGAATATAATTCCAAGCCAAAGCAGTCTCTGCAAGTTTTAGACTCAAAGAATCTCTTCCTCCTAATGAAAGAGATGTACTAAAATAAATCAAGCTAGCAGTGAGCAACAAGGACTATGTATCCAGCTGAGGTGTTACTCTGCCTGCTCCCTTAAAGCCTGTCCTTGGTTCAGAAAGTGTCATCTTGGACCTTCTTGGATGGAATTTTCTGCAACTTCCTCCAACCACTGAAGAAAACTCCAAGCAATTCAACAGCTTTTGAAAGTAACCCCCCACAGGACTTTGAGGAGCATTATCCTGCACTCTCAAAAAATTACCTCCCTGTTATTTTGACTGATGTACCCTGAACTAAACAGGACTGTCTGTGGCACTTTTTTAAGTTCCCTGAGGCCCAGAGTGAGCTAACATTTTGCATAACATTCTGTGTACATGTCCAAGAAGGAGTAAGACAAATAAAATGCAGAGTTTCACATGGTCTGCCTTGGCAGCACAGTGTAAGATCTTGGAAAAGTTGGACACATCTCCTCAGCCCTGGCATCCAACTTGCACTGCCACGCTCACCCAGCAGAGCAGCTTAACCTTGATAGCTCTGTAGGAATTGCTGTTTTGTACAGTGCAGACACATTTCAAGATATCTCTGGTGTTTTAGGCACAAAGGGACTCTGTCAAGGTGAAAAAAAAGTAAAAAGGCAGCACTTCCCTGCCTTGGAACTCTATTTCTTCAACAAATATTTATGTGAGATGTTGCAAAGGAACAAAACCTACTTTCTATTAATAGCTAAGCTAATTCATTTAGCTATTTTGTCACTGCAGGCTAGTAGTGGAAGACCATATTTTCAGACATTTATTCAATTCCACAATTCCCCATCCAAAATAATTTCCCTGGGGCATTTGTTACTTATTTTTTCTTGCTTCTGCTTTTAACCAAGTGTAGTTCCATTTCTTGGGAGCTGAGCATATTACACTGGTATCTTGACAAAGATGCTGGCTTAGCTTGCTTAAGACATGAGTTGGCACGAACAAACAACACAGAGCTGACCACTTCTGGAATTTCCTAGGGCTGGCAATACTGGGAAGGCAGTTTGATAGTCTCAGCTAACTCTGTAACTACATTGGGTAGGTATTCCTCTTTTCCACACCTGTAAACGACGGGAAATGATTCCAACCTGCCTTCAGCTATTTATAAATTTCCTCCTGAGTGTCCCACATGTCAGCTGCGTGGTTCATGTGAGTGCTCCCAAATCCCTTTCAATAAAAATGGTTGAGGTTAGCCTGTGTACTGTATTTACACTACCCTAGCAGAGTGTGACTGATCCAGAATGGAAAGCACTCTGACACAAATACATGGATACAGAGCTGGGAGCACACTGGTGCAGATGGCATCTGCCTCAACACTGCTGTATGCAGAAGGTGCCACCTTGTACTACACCATGCTGGGAAAAGATAAAAAGATAAAATCCTACTTCACCACCTCCAGAAACAACAGCAACTTAATGCGACTAAGGAGGCACAGGATCCATCTAGGAATTATGTGAGAAACTTTTTGAAATAAAACTGGAAATGTAGATCAGTCTGACCTGCCCAATTTTCAGACAAAAATGAAAAAAAGGAGACACTGCTTAATCAGGGCTCAGAATTCCCAAGTGAACCTCTATGAAAACTTACATAAAAACTTTCACAGCTAAGACATCATATGCTAGTTTTGTACTTACACTCTACAAAATTCTGATATACTCAGAGTGGGAAGAGATAAAAAAGAGGTTCCTTAAAGAGACTTCAGGGAAAAAAAAAAGTTTCTTACTGAAAATAGAGTAATGTGGAAGCTAATGTGATTTTATTAATTCCATAAACCAGCATGAAAGTTGTAGCTTACAGTAAAAAAAAACCACCCCAAAAACACCCACAAAGCATTTAAAATCATCATAAGCCAAAGCAGAAAATTAAACAGTAGCAAGAGTACCAATAGTACCAGAGGTAATTACTCATAGAACAGGAGAGCCTTAGAGACTACCAAAAATACAGAGATCAGAAGGACCACCAGTAGTGGAAACAGAATCTTGGCAAAAATATTATGAAACATGGATATACTTCTTTAGGCTGAACTGTTTTGCTATTACAATTAATACCATTTCCTAACATTGGAAATGCCATTAATAAATGATTCACTCCTTGTTTTCAAAATCTGCCAGGTAAAAACTACCTCCCCCTGTAACTGCCACTTCCCTACACTCAGCTGTGCTGCTCTTCTAGTCAAGGATGATCTTCAGCCATCTCCTAAGGTTGTCTGGAACACTCTATTGAATTAAAAAGAAGAATTCAGCAAAGACCAGAAACAAAACGTCCATTTTGACCATTAAAAAAACCAAACAAACCAACTTTAAAACAATCACAAATATCCTGAACAAAAAAGAAGAGAAGAAAACGGATAAAAACACTCCCACTTGTGTATTGATCTTCTCTAAGAGGCAATACTGAGAGCAGCTGCAGAATCGCATTAGTTTGCTAGAGCTTCCTGATTAAAGGGGGATTGCTGTTTCTCATGCAAACAGGTAATGGGGAATGGTTCAGCACATTACAAGCTTGAATGAATTTAAACAAGACAAATACATATATTACCTCAGGATAAGTCATGCTTCCTGCATCCCTCTTAGCTTATTATAGGGAATATTTTGAGTCCTCTGCAGCATGTAGTGCATTGGTCCACTAATTAAAAATTGAGGGTATAGCCATGGCCTGGGTGCTCAGAAATGCTTGAGCATCAGATCATGTAAAATTGGACTAATGTCTTAAAAAGCACTAGAATACCAGTAAATGCCTTGCAATTGCTGCTGTTATCTTTGACCTCACCATTCACAGAACTATCAAAACCCACCCTTATGTCATAAGACAGCTGGAAAAGGTTTCCTTTATCAACTCCAAGTCCTGCTTTTACAGAAAAACAAACCCAAAAATACTGTGCACAAACTGTTCAAATACTTTCCTACAATAAGTTCCATTTTGGCACTTCACAGCTATTGGAAGGCCACTCAGAGTACCCAATTATCAAACAGGTAGACTCATTCTTCTGGCTGAACAGGGCTGAAAGCCAACTTAATTGGCTTTTACCCCAGCACAGTTCCTCTGTGTAAATTGCTCTTTTCTGTTGTACATTGATTCTCATGGCAGATTCAGAGAGAAAGCACAACTTCACCCACCCATTTCCATTTTGCTAAATAAACAATCCAACCTTAGTTAACAAAGAAAATGTCAGAGTCAGTCCTACATGAAGCAGATCTCTGCTGTCTCCCTGCTGTGCTGGTGAGCCATGTTACAGACAAGGCTCACAGATCAATAGAAAATGGAAGTGCTGAAAACTTCCCACCTCATATCCAGGCTTGTATTCTTTCATGGTTCTGATGAGCACCTCAGAATAAGAATGGCAACCTCTACAGCTTTGCCCAAGGAGCAGTGGTTTGTTCTCTGGAGTAAGTAAATACTTTGTTATCTTTATGTTATTCATTTATCAGTGGAGAAAGTCCGTTTAATGCATATCTATCTATCTATCTATCTATCTATCTATCTATCTATCTATCTATCTATCTACCTATCCTATCTCAGGCTGGTTTCTCCAAAGCTCTCTGGCTTTCTGCTTCACTGCTTGTAACTGTTTAGGATGATGCAGGTAGGGAAAAGCGGCGGATCAAGACGATCCAAGATGATGCTTACAATGTTTATGATTAAACAGCTTTCAGCACTAAAAAATGTCACATCCATACAGCTTTCAGAGACAGTTTGGACAGGAATGATCAAAACCAATAAACACTTCAAAATTTTTTTTGACAATGATGAATGATTTAAGTTTCTTATACACACTCTTCCAAGAAAGAGATGTTCTCAGATCCGATGAGAGAATCAGGCAAGATCGTCTGGGAGTGTATTATGGTCTGGAATTTGTGATCAGGTTCCTAAATATTGTCTGTGTTGGGACAATTGACTGCGCCCTCTGAAGCAAACGGAGATGATTTAGCTTAGACTGCAATGCTAAAGGGCTGTATCAAATTGCACTGCCTAGCATTTTCCAAGGACAAACAGGACTGTCTTATATGGATGCCAGGCACCAGAAACTTGCAACTGGAGCATGAGCCTGATTTCTCAGAAGTAACAGAAGATCAAGAGCTTGCCAGTGAGTGAGCAAAAAGTCTTTGGGGGCCCTAAGTCACAATTAGATCTTTTTACAGATGTTTGCTAATCTGTTATTAAAGATCCTCAGAGATGGAGACATATCAACCACCCCAAACAGTCTATTCTCATGGCTGACTCTCCTTTCTGCAGCTGCGTTTTTTTCCTGATGTCTCATCTTAAGCTTTTTTGGTGCTTTTTAAGACTCTTCATTCTAATTCACAATGAATACAAGAAAACAACAGAGCAAGCTGAAATATTAAAGACTAACACTACAGTAAAATTACAAAAAGTAATGAAAAAGAGGAATGCAGCTAAACAGGCAAACAGGGATTGTTTTGCAAAGGCAAACCTTTCGGAAAAGTCTGCAAGTGTCAGAAATGAGACCTTAAAGAAAATTACTGTATATGAATTGGGACAGATGAAGCTCATTACTGCCTGTGGCCTACATGCAATAAAATGGGTTAGTATTGCTACAGGAACATTTTTGGTGTGTCCCTGTAATTAGCACAAAAGTACTATTATTGTAATTAACTGAATCCCCTAGTACCTAGTGCAATGTTCATGGCTTTAAGCAGGTTAATGTGAAAATTAATTTGTGCTAATTCACACAAGATCAGTGAGGCCCAAACCAATTTGGCTGCAGTGGCATTTTGTGAAATAGCAGTATTTTCCTGTTGACTTGCACAAGGCACTGAAGCTTCAAGAATGTCACATAAACCCATCTTAGCTTTCAATTCTGATAAAACTATTGTGATAATTTTCCATCTTATTGGGATAAATGTATTGTGAGACTCGCTCCTAAGTGGGTAAGTGATGTACTAGCTCTTGACATACAAATTAACAGGATAAAAAATTTGGGAAGGTTCTTTAAGCCTGGTCAAGGAGCTGACTGTTCTCCAGGATGACTTATCTTTTCATCAAGGAGTTTGACTTCTAGGGCAAAGCATGCTGTTGCATGGCACACAAGAAAGAAGATAAAATTCTTTTGTGCACAAAACCTTAAGTCCAAGAGACTGTAGGGACAATTCAGAGGGACTTGAATTCTTCTCAATTTAGTCTTGGGCAAGATAGGAAAATAATAAAAAACAACTACCTGGAGGATTGAGAAAGAACATAGTTGAAGCCAAGCTAAATCAGTGAGTGGTTCATTGTTAAGAGACAGGAAGACAGAAGATAACTTGGTTTTGTGCTTGTTGCTTTTTATTCTTTCATTAAAATAAAACATCTTGCAGTGGACAGACAATTTCTGTTCCTTGTTAGCTTTAGGCTGGAGAATCACTGTCATCACCTGTCAGTGCAATAGAGAAAATTAAGCCTCACAGCTTGAACTAAGCTGTCTTGTAGCTGTGACTATTGTGGCACTTTCTGGACAGGGACTGGCTATGCTAGGATGGCTAATTAGGGCTTTTTTGCTCTCCTTTCTGCAGTTGGTGTTAAATGAACTTTTGCACCTTGCCTAGCTTGCCCTCCTTCAAAGGGATGCAGTTCCATGTGAGTGGTTGTTATGAACATCCAGAACCATCACTCCTTCAGCTCAAAGCTGCTGTCTTTGGTCATCCTCTGGCAGACTTGTTACCACAGTAATGTGAGGGCAACAGAGAAAAGCCTCACAATCTAAACAGTCCTGGACCCCTTCTTGTTCTCTGGCCTCTCACCCAGTACCTTGAGGTGGGCAGATGACAGGGCAAATCACAGACTGAGTTCAGCCTGTTGGGGTTATCCTTCTAGGAACCCTAAAAAGAAGCTTACCCACAGCTCCATTCAGGGCCACCATCTTCCAGAAAACCTTCTCTCCCACTGAATACAGAGGAGCCTGGTGGACAAAACTTCCTTGCCCTTGCCAGGAACAGCAGGGTTCTGAGGCCTTTCTGTCCTGTCTGCTCAACACAACAAATCAAAGCCCAGATATTCCCTCTCTTGACTCTTTCTGTTGCACCCTTAGAATACAATGTCTGCATAAATGCAGAGCACTGCATTTCATGGCAATGCTGAATGATGTGTCTGCCCCATTGCCCCATCAGTTCCCATCTGTTGATGGGACAAGAGTTAAAGTTTAGCTGTGTTTTTAAGGATCCTAACAGTGGGCTCAGTCAGCTCTGACAAGGAGATGGATACAAGTATGCAGAGGTTTTCTTCACAGCTTTCCCAGCCCCTGCATAAGCAAGGAAGGCTGCAAAGCTTCAGGTTTTCCAGTCCTTCCACCCCATTTTCTGCTCCCTGGGCTCATCTATAACCTCACCCAAGAGTAAGTGAGAGCCAAGCCTCCTCCCTGCATCTCCTACAGCCCTCAGTACACAGGGCTGGTGAGCAACAGCTCTTCTCCACTTACAAGCTACCCAGCATCTGTCAGTGTGCCCTGTGCCTCGTTCTTTGCCTGTCCAGAGGGGTTAATCTCCGCATTTCTTTCCTCCTTTCAGTTGCCTGCCTCACCTTTCCACCATTCCTCATAAATTACCTGTAAAATAGTTCTTAAAGAATACAAAAGTCTGCTTGCTCCTCTGACACTGTTCAAGATTACAACGACACGGACTCCGAGCTCAGAAGGCTGAAATGACTCCAATCTTTATTATCTGAGAATTTCTTCCCTTTACACTATTTTACAAAGAACCACCCAAGGGGTGGAAGAAAGACAAACTTCTTCAACTACATTGGTCAAGTCAGAGGGACATCAGGAAAAGGTCCCTCCTAGGGAAAGGAATGTAAACATAGTTACGGTTAGGAAAACATGTCTCTTGTTGACAGAACAGTGCCTGGGAAAGAGTTTCAGAGAACCCAAACATCACAGCACGAACCAGGGCTACACTCCTCCTTCTCCTCAGCATCACTTCTCTTTTGTCTGTTTTCCAAAGCCCTCAGTGTCCTACCCCCTGCAGATCTGGCAGGGTCATGAACTGTTTGAGAACCATGTAAATTTCATTCTCCTTTTTATATATGAATCTGTTTGGGGTTTTGTTGTTGTTGTTGGGTTTTTTTTTTTGTTGTTGTTGTTGTTTTGTTTTTTGGTTTCCCTAACTTCAGGCAGGCGTTGAGCTTGTTGGGTCCAATTTGTGTCCACTCTTACATCAGATATCCATCTGAAGAGTGGCCCATGATGATTTTAGGTGCATTTTGCTACCATTATTTTAATTTTCCTTTTCACAAGGTCACTTAGTTGAAAATGAAGTGAGGGGAAGCTGAGCTGGGAGAGGAAACATTGAAGTGAATACAAGGCAGTGAAACAACCTTTTTTCTCTAAAATGTGATGCAAAGCTCTCTGGAGGCTAAGTAATTCACATTGGTTTATATAATTCAACTTTGTAATACTATTAAAAAAGGAATTGTAATAGTGTAAAACTGCAAAGGACAACAAATAAAGTTTTGTTCTTTTCTTAAAGCTCAACAGAAAGCTCCGAGTACCTTCCAATTTCAAGCTTAGGAGACACATATGAAGAAGGCCTAATGACACTGCAAATACAGCTTTAAAATCTTTTACAGTCAACTTTCAACAGCGCATAATAGTTCTGTTCATTACAAAAAATATGTGTCTTTGAAATTACGAGCCTGGTTTGACTTTCATGTGTTATTAGCTCTCAGTGGAACTGAAGCATTTAAATTGATTGTAATGAGATATTAGCAGACACCACGACTGCAGCAAACCATTCCTGTTTGGAGATGGCTGGCACAGGAGGCCTCTACAAGCATCCCAACAGGGAGCAAGTATCGTGCACTGACAGAGGGAAACAAAAACCAGCTTTGGGGAGGTCTGCCTTGCAGCTGGCATTGCTGTGCAGGATGTGCCAAGAGGCTGCTCTGAAGGCAAAGGAGGGCAGCACCCTTCAAAGGGTGGGAAGGGATGCCGAGGGAAGTGCTGTTTAAATGCACATCTGTTTTTAAATATACACAAATTAATGTCTGCCAGATGCTAAACCAGGAAGAATTAAACCTCTAGTTAAAAAAACCCAACCCAAACCAAACCAAAAGAATTAAAACAGTCTTCTCAAAGTAATAATAATAATAATAACAACAATAATAACTTACATATCTCTCTGATACCAGGATCCCGAAACTGAATCTATTTTGAGAATTGTAAGAGTTCTTATCTTGTGACTTCTACCTCAGCTTCTTCATCTTCAAAAGCCTCTCCACCCCTATCAACCTCTTCTAGTTTCTGCTACAATTTAAATACAATTAAAGGAAGGACCCATATCAGAGACTCTATTTCTCTTTTCTCCCCTCATCCTTCTCCATTTCTTTGCTATCTAATTATGCCAACAAAGTGGAATAGCCTCTCACAATTACCCTGTTTTCATGAGGCTTGTAAGAATTTCATAGCTCTAAGACTGCCGTCAAGGCTCGTTCATGTACATACACATCTTTTTGTTTATTCATTTCTAGTGCTTGCATAACCTAAATTTCTAAGGCAAGGAACCTGAAAAAAGGGATTATGAAATACTCTGAAGAGAAACCATTGCAAATGTGACAGCTGCTAAGAATCACTATGACTTTCCTATTCCTCCTTCCCCTAGAGGTTACTATTGTTGCTGGCTGAGGAAACAGCTGTAGCGTGCTCACTAAGGGCAGAAAAGGCCTGGAGAAGAGAGATTTGCCCTTTGGCAGTTTGATGTCTTGCTGGAAAGCTTGTCAACCTTATTTACATTTTAATTTGCATGCCAGCCTCTACAAGGTTTTATATTCATATTCTCCTTTAAAGTATCTCCTTGACTATAATCACAATGACCTTTACATGTCTTCCCCCATTACCCTCTGGGCTGCAGTCCCTGCTCACTGGGCTATCCAGGGACTAGCAGCAAGAAATGTCAGGCTAAGCATGACATTTATCCAAACAGTTGGCTGCTTCTAAGGTAGACTTTTCTTACTTTTTTTAAAAAAAATTTATTTCCTGCAGGAGAATAAAGAGCAGCGTGGGCAATCCTGGTAAAGAAGAGTGGTGAGGTAAAATCCCTTTCCTGTAAGGCTGGAGCAAAACTGGCAATGTGCATCACCTGACAGTGGCTACCCTTGGGAGCAAAGAAGGCAGGAGGGATGAAATTGGGCAGTGACTGATTACTATTGACATTATTTTTACCAACAGACTGACAACAGAACTTGGCAGGATTATGCTCCTGGCTAGTTAAGAGAAGCACTGCCATAAACATGCCCTGCTCCAAATAAATCAGAGCACAGGCGCAGAAGTATTGTACATGCATTAGCCCCCAGCCTGTCAAGCTGCTACAAAAATGCATGATTTTTCTTCCATTCAAAATAATGCCAGTTGAACACATACACAGATGATTCAAGGTTTTATGAGCACTCTGTGGCACCTTTCGGTCATTACAGAAAAGACTTTACTGAATATATTTTCATCAAATAAAGCTTTCAAAGCTGCTGAAGTATCCCTGGCATAGAGAGTGGTGGTTTTGTTGTTACAGGCTAATCCTGACTTTTTGACAAATTCATCACTCCAGGATTTCTAAGTACAGAAACATCTTCTTCTCGGGGTTCACTTCTTCTTCACAGAGAACACTTCTGAGGATATGGTTATCATAAATAATTTCAGATTCCATAACTTCTACATTTCTGATTAATTTTGATAAGCATTTACTTATTAAAAAAATTTTTTGTATCCTGTGACTATGAACAGACGTGAGAACGAGGCCAAGGGGGGCTGTACTGCTCAGGGTGAAATGAAATACCATATCTGGGGTGAAGGAGGATTTTTTTTTCCCTAGGTCAGATTGTAGGGGCAGTAACACTGGCTTTCTGTTACATATCTGCTTTCTGGGACTGCCTCTGAGTTTTATTAACATGTTCCACAATATCACAAGGAACCCAATTTCCTTTCTGCTGTGCATCTATCCAATGCATCATCAAAGAATCTCTAACTAAATAAACAGCACCAAACCCAAGTAGGAGTTTGCTAGTTTTTTCCAAAGAGCTGAATGGGAGGATCATCAGGGCAACATCTGAACTTTCACAGTCCAAGAGTTAATTTGAAGTATTTTGCTGTCAGTGGTGCAGCCTTATCAAAACAGTGGTGAAGAAGGCTAATAGATTACATATTTGCGTGGACAAATATGGACAGCAATATTTCTTCACTTCAAGGCATATGAAAGTCCTGTCCAAGATAATTCTGAATTCTGCACCTCCTCAAACCTGTAGATGCAAACTGACTGTATTGGCACTGGTCCCTTCTGTTCTTTAAGACAGCATGTGCCCACGACAAGGGAAAAGGAGCTATTTAGTTTTTATTTATTTTTGACTGCTCTGATTGCTTAACTGGTCTACTTATCCCAAGCCAGACACCCTTTATCACATGGATCTGTCATTGTAAGCTGAGCTTGTTTAATCATGGGGTAGAGGTAATTTTCTTCATGATAGCTGGTATAGGACTATGGTTTGAATTTTTTTTGGAAACAGCAATGATAATACAGGAATGCTTTCATTACTGCTGACCAGGGCTTGCACAGAGTCGAGTCCTTTGCTGCTTCTCACCCGACTCCATCAGTGAGGAGGCTGGGGGTGCACAAGGAGTCAGGAGGGGACACAGGTGGGACAGCTGACCCACCTGACCTGAGGACTATCGCAGACTATCTCACATCATGCTCAGCATGTAAAGCTGAGGGGAAAAGAAGGAATAGGGGAACGTTCACACTGAGTGATGGTGTTTACCTTCCCAAGTCACCATTACCTTTGATGGAGCCCTGCTGTCCTGGGGATGGCTGAACACCAGCCTGCCCATGGAATGTGATTAATGAATTCCTTGCTTTACTTTACCTATCAAACTGTCCTTATCTCAACCCAACAGTTTATCACCCTTTTACCCTTCTAATTCTCTCCCTGTCCCACCGTGGGGAAGTGGGTGAGCAGTTGCATTGGACTGATTTGCAGATGGGGGTTTAACCATGACACAACAGCAAGGAATATGGATGTGAAATGCCATAGTTGCTGGTGGATGACACCATACCTACCATCAGTCTGTAATTTCAGAGCTGGAGGTTTCTGCCAACCTCTCTTAAGCTCGATCTGCCACAAATACCTGCCCTGAGTAAAGAGTGCTGACCTAAGAGCACAATCTGGCCTGGCTACATGACGGCTGAGATTGAGGACCTGGAAAGAAATGGCTGCATGGAACGCTATGGCGATGTCCCTATTTTAAGCCTTGTCATTCTTCATCACAATTTCATGACACAGTTTTGAAGTCACCAGCATGGACAATGTCAAAAGAAATAAAAAAAAAATAATTCTGGAAGGGCCGTGGTATGCTGCCTACAGCTGAAAAGAAACCAAACTTCTGAAGAGATCCAGGATCAAAAGACCTGGTAAATGTCAGATGGATGGTACTTCTGTCATGTTACAAGATTCGATGCAGCAAGGACAGGAGAACAAGTTCTGCAACAGATCAGAGCCAATTATCAAAGTAATCCCATTTGGCCATAAAAATATCTAGTCATTTAATACTGCTAAGCCTTGTTTGTAATCACAAAACTTAATGAGAACAACTTACACTGAAAGGAAAGAAGGGAAATCTCTGGAGTAGAAAGGCTGCTAAAGAGGACACTAACAAATGCAAGCAAATTTGAGGTTTTAACTTCTTTTATATAGACCATACCCTATTCATAGAGGATTTTGCTTTAATCAGTCAACCCAATGCTGAAGCCAGCTACAAGATTATGCAAGCACGTTTTTGTTTTCACACTGTGCCATGTAGGCAAGTCTCCCAATTAAGAAAAGGTTTCTTTTGTTTGCATGAGATTCTGTTCAATTTCCGGCAGGCAGATTCAGAAATAATTACCATCTATATAGAAGGATGAATAGCAGTCAAACCTAGAATTCTCATTACCCGCCAGAATTTCAAAGTGAACTTAACATCTAAGCAAGCATTTGGCAGGTCTGAACAAAAGGGAAAAGGTATTGGATGAAAGTAGTGTTGTCTGATTTAAATTTTGAATACCAAGAATGATATTTAGTAATATTCAGGACCTCACATCTGGGAAGAGCTTGAGAGATCTCTCAGAACACTGAGGATTCACATGTCTTTTGAGAATCCTGGCTCCTCCTTGCCACATTTAAGGCACATTGGAGGTCATACCTCAAACACCAGAGAACGGTTTGGTCAAGCAAGGACAGTAGTGCCATATGTAAAAGATTTTAGCCAGTTTACATTTGTGATGGAGGGCTGTAAAGAAGTTGGTTCTCAGTGGTTTCCAGCAGTAGGACAAGAGGCACTGACAAACTGAGGCACAAACTGAAATACAGAAAATTCAATTTAAACATTAGAAGACACTTTTTTTTTATTCTAAGGATGACTGGATAGTGGAACAGGTTTTCCAGAGTTGCAGAGATATTAAAAACTTGACTCGACATGACCCTGAGCAATCTGCCCTTGTTGCCCCTGCTAGAGGGGCTGGCATTGGAACAGATTATCCAGGTACCTTCCAGCCTTTACTATTTTTTGGGTTTGTGAAACAATAGCTCTAATACTCTGTAGTTATAGAAATGTAACATATAAGCAAAGCTCCTTCTCCTCTTATGCTTAGAAACACATAGCTGGTAAAATCCACTGGCAGGATAATGTATGGTTTAACAACTTCAGCCCTTTAGAATGCAAAACATTAGTAGAATAAATAAAATATTACACTTAGCTGGATTAATGTCCCCTGGCTCGCATTATTCTCCCTGGTGACAATGCTATTGAACAACTGGGCACAGCAATATAAAGGTTTAATATCTGGCTATATTTAATATCAAACCCTGATACAGGCAATGCCCACAATGGCTGCAGGTCTGTCAGCATTTTCAAAGTTTTATAACAGCCATGAAAACTCGTGGAGTATAGAAATGAGTCAACCAGTACTTATAATTGCTGGCATTTAGCACCAGAGATGATGACTAAGAATCTATATTTGAAATACCTGGAGTTGGTGGAGTCCAAGTACAAATCCTAGGGAAGATCAACTAAGCACTATATTTTTGTGAATTAAATACACTGAAATGTGTGCAGCTTGTAAAACTTTTAGGTGAGTGCTTAAAACCATATTTATTCATACACATCCCACAAACATGTTTGGTCATCATACAAAATGAGTATTGTTTTGATTTGGTTTTTCCCCAACGCAGAATATTGCCATGTTTGGCATTCATCTTCCTACCCTTTCATCAGCAGAGGTGGCTGCATTTCACATTTCAGAAATAATGTTTTGGGAATTCCCTGGGGCATAATCTTCAGTGGCAGATGTCACGTATCTGACACGCTTAAATACAGTTTGACAGCGTGCAAGTGGTCTTTGCTTTCTGCATTAACCAACCTCACAGAAAAATTAGGTTGAAACAAAAATTCAGGGAGTTAGAGTCATAATGTCTGAAACGTTTCTCTGAGAAGGAGCTTCACTACAAAATAGATGTCCCAAGATTATACATTAAATTTATTTTTATATGGCAGTTTATGTAATTCATCTGAAAGAGGGTGGATCTTACAAATTGCACGTTAACATAATTTACAACCATCCAAAAGAATCCTGATGTGTTTCACAGTACAAATTCCATATATCAACGGTGTCCACCTCAAGGCAGTCAGTCACAATTACAAAAGTACTGCAAGTAAATCAAAGGACAGAACAGTGGCTAAATTAAAATCATGCTTGACCTTCAGGCTGAGCAGATTAATTTAACTACAACTTTGTCTGACAGACCTACAGATAGTTTGAGTCACAGTCAGCAGGAGACAAATCCACCAGAAGGTGAAAGGCTGAGTCAGGCCTCACAGATGTTAACCAGAGGTTAAGACACATTAACTATGTTTGTGTTCTCGGGCTGGGCTCTGAGTTACAGGTTTTTAGTTATATGCAAATGGTGTAAGAAAGATCCCAATCAGGCTCTGGATGTTTTCACATCAGTGCTTACACCTTTACAGTTTCCATTACCAAATTCAGTGAGTGACTTCAATATTTGCATTCAACTTATTCACTTGCATATTAAACTCAAGTATCTTTTTTTTTTTTTTTTTCCTGGGAAAACCAGCAGATTAAATATGTTTCTTCACTGAAAAATCAACTTTTTAACCTAAATGCAATTTTCCAGTAGGGGTACCATTTTTCAGCACAAATACTCAAACATTAATTCCTCCTGCCTCTCTTTTCTCCCTCCCTCAAATGACAGCTTTGGACAACTGAAGTTTTTCAACACTGACTACCTATGGATTTGTTTTTTTATTTTTTCCCCCATATTGATCTCTGTCTTCAACACATATTTATGTTTAGGGATATAAGCCTGAAAAAAATAATATATTTCTGGTATTTGAACCTCATATTGACATAAAATATCATTTATATTTTACCTTTATGTATACTTTGAAAATAACTATACCAAAGTTCAGCAGAATCTAGGATCTCAGGTATGGTAACCTAATACTGGAGAACGGTATAAGGAGTAAAGGAAAGGAGATGAAAGTGATATTATTGCATGATTCATAAGAAAACATACCAGCTAGCTGATTAATTTAAAATGTGTTTGTATTTTTTATTCCCATGTTTCAAATCTTAAAAACACCTCCTATGATAAATACAAATAATTCTTGATCAAATACATTTTAAGATTTAGTTGAGAGGTCTGCAGACAACTTCTACACACTAAACTTGTTTCTTCTTCTATTAAACAAGCATACCAAAAATAAACTGAAAGAGAAAATTTCAGTGTTTCGATCTTGATAGATTTAGATGCTTCTTTGGCCAGTGACCAATCCACATTCTATATTAATATCTCAAACAATTGAGGAAAAAAGTTGAATTTCAAGTCTTACGTATAGTGTAGGTGGACTTTATGATTGATATATAAGAAGCCTTAACTAAAATTTACAGATGCACTTCATAGTGATTCTATTAGAAAATTGCATAAAAAGCTGTAGTTCTGTCTTCTAGCACTTGCACTTCTCCTGTTTCACATCCCTATATTCAATACCTATGCACTGAAATGAATTTAATAAAAACAAAGCAGAATTTATTTGAATCTCTGAAAAGATAGGAGAAAGCTGAATACACGTGTTTTAATTTCAGGGGTCAGGTGCCAGTAGCAAGACATGAAAGAGTGAAAACCAAATAAAGAGATCTGAGTGCAAAATATTTGCATCACATTACCTTAAAAGGCCAACATGTAATTGCTGCCATAAAAATATCCAAGGTCCTCCGTAAAGCTGTTTCAGGTGTCTTGTACAACCAGACCAGTCTACCATTAAAATTCGAAGATGATAAAATTTGAGCAGAAGTAGAAGAAACCAAACGTGAACAGCAAACGTTTAAAGCGCATTCAGTATTACAGAACACTTTCTTTTGTTTGAATAGGGACATTTTAGAATATCTACAGAAAATTTTATGGTTTTTAACTAACAAATTGCAAAGAAATGTGAAATGAAATTAATTCCTCACCTGGTAAACCTGTTTTGAATGGAGGAGTGCTATTTTCTCCTTGTCTCAAACTCCTTTTTGTGTTGGCTGGGTACATTTCAGTGAAGTATTTAACACTTGTGGTTATATTTCAAAGGGAAGAAATACAGACACCACTACAGGTAACAGCCAAGTTTTACCTAAGACATAATAATTCACCTAATATTCGCTTAATAATTTTATTTTACATTTCTGGACTACAGCCCAACCCAAAGCCAGCAGCAGCCAGTGTGCACTGTCATTTTCCTATGAATGTCTACCAGAAACACCTACCTGAGAAGGGCAAGCATAGTCCATGGAACACTGAGAGCAGACAATGATTTTGCCTATTATCACTTTTCTATCTGGAATAATAGATTCCTTTCACAAGGAATATTTTGGTAGTGAGGGAAAAAGATCTACTTCTATAAACAAACTGAGATTAACAGTACCGTAAATCAATACAGAGAGGATAAATACCATCTACATGAGAAAGTACTGTATACTGTATTTATGTTTATACCTTCTTAAAACCTATAAGCAGATTTTTTGAAAGAAAGTAGAGATTTTCTTCAGTGAGCAATATTTAATTAGATACTAATGGTATTACTAGGTGCTGTGGATATTTTTTTCTACTTAAGGAACACAGTACTGAACTCAGCAAGAAATGCTTCTGAGAGTACAATTTCCTTAAAATACAGAAATAAATAGCAATAGAAGGAAAAACCCAAACAAAAACTTCCCAAAACAAAGTGAATAAATAGATTAGCCTGCCTGGCTCACTCACTCATTCTGTTTGAATGTGGCTGCACACAACAGTTCAATCAGTTCTTTATTATTTTATAATGTTAAAGGTTATTACCACAACACACAAAAGGGATAATAGCGGGTTCTTAAATTAGCATTTGCTTAGCTAAAATGCCACTGCACTAATTCCTTCCCTCAGAACCTAGGACAAACAGCTTTGCAAATCATGCTACAGAGTGGTGGGCTTGTGCTGTCTCTGGAACAGGATCTCCTCAGCAGTACGGGAATGAATTAGAAGGGACAGCCCATGTCTCACTCTGCCACTTTGCAGGTTCTTCAAGCGCAACACACTGACCAGTGTGATGTAAAGATGACATCTCAGGATTTAAGAAACTCTTGTCAATCCAGATTACTATCCTGCCTGGCTAAAATAATAAGAGATTTCTGCTAACACTACAGAAGTATTCTGGGAATTAGGACTCCATCTGCATTTTTATCAGGCTGACTTTTGAGTGAGCACACTGGGAACTCCAAAGTGGAAAGTTGTTGATGCCATAAGCCATTCCCTGTAGTACAAAATAAAATTTGTATATTAATATTAAGCTTTAGGCCACAAACCACTAATTAGAACTTTGCACAGGACAGAAGAGAATACACCACTGCGTTTCAGACAACAAATGAAGCTGTTGCAGAGGAGCATCACTCCTGTTGGCTTGCTGCAAATGGGATGACAAATGTTCTCCATCTTCAGTTATTCCAGGCAGGACAGAAACTGGGCACCAGAGAAGCTGCAGGCATTTCAGAGTGCTTTCAGCCTGCAATCTGGTAGGGTTGTAGCAGCCACTTTCATCTGGGGCCACTTTCATATGAGGGTCTCCCCAGATTTTTTTGCCTTCTGCACATGGCCATGATATAAAAAGATGAAAAGCATTCACCTAGAGGAATGCACAGGGACTTCCAGTGCAGCTTTCTTGGGATATATATCCAAGTCATGCCTGCAGGACTCAAAGCTGTAGGGCCTTTACCAGACATGATCCTGGATGTGTGTCAAATCCTACACCTCTGTTTATGAGCAGCTTCTCCACTGAAGTGGAGACACTACTCTGTAGTGGAGACACAGCTCTAGGAACCAGCACCCCTCTGACCATGCATGCCCCCTGAAAACATGGAAAAACTCCACAGAAAGCTGACGTGACTTTGGAAATGATTCTTGACAAATACTTTTCATGTTTTTGGTTGTCTAGACTACATTAAATGCCATTCAGAAGAGAGATCATTTGTATCACTTAATTTCACTGACATCTGGCTCCCACTGATTTCTGGTGCTGAATTCTCCAAAACCACCTCTACTACCCTGGAACACACCCTTTTCACCTGTGAGGTTTCAAGGACTGAGAGATCTGTTTGTCATTTTAATCATCTGGCAGCAAGGAAGGTTATTTTATTTTATTTTAATTTTTTTCCAGCAAAGAATGCTTACATTAATAGTTCCTTTTTTTTCTCTTTTTTAAAACAATAGCATAAAGCATCCAGATGCCAAGACACCAGGAGCCACTAAACAAACCAAGCACTTGAATCCACAAACTGAACTGAACATTTATGAGATGTATTTTCCTTACAAGTGAGCCTTTCATGGGTTTAATAACTTGAATATCCCCTCCTGCTTGTACAATCATATAAAACCTAACCAAAATCTCTTCTGCAGGAATAGACCTTTACATGTATTTCGCTCACAGCACAAAGAACAGACCAACATCAAAGGGCATGCTGTGTTTATGAACAAGCTCTCTCTGCTCCAGTTGCCAAATTTATTCCTGCAATGCACTGAGTGTTTGATGGCCCTTTAAAATGGACTTTCTCTCCCTAGTTTTCTGGATATAGCAAATCTACTTTGCTTTCCATTGACACATTGTCATCCTTTACTATGTTCTACCTCTTCCCTTCCATAAAGTTGCACTGGCTGTTGCCAGCACTGAGGATACTACACGTCTAACCTATCATTTCACCCATTTTTCCAGTGAAGGCCCTTTCCCTGGAAGCCCATCATTATGACTGCCAGTGTCTGTACAGCTTTGTTTCACACCCCTCTTGAACACCAAATTCAAACCTGAGAGTTCTTACAAATAGCACGGTGTCACTGTATCAGTCTCTTCAATAAAGGGTTAATATATAGTTAACAGCTTTCAGTTTTATGCATTAGATATTTCTGTGCTCAAGACTTAGTATTTTAAATACATTGCTCTATTTGAAACCATAGTTTGTATACTGTGTGCTTGAAAGAGCAAACAGAATTGTATCAGGCATACAAACTTCTGAGTTTACACACCCCTGCTGCCATCTCCAATCACTTTTTACACAAAGAGCACAGTCACACAGCTACACAGTCACACATTAGCTGTATTTACTGCAAACCAAAAAATAACTGTCCAAAAACGAATGCTGGCTTATCCAATAATCTATTTTGTCAAAAATGTTGACCACAAGTTGCCATGGGATTTTACAGCAAACCTGAAGGCCAGTAAACAGGAGGTGTTTCAGACCAAAGGAAAAAGATAAAAAGATCAATTCCTGAGCTCAGGACTTTTATCTAAGATTTTTTTTTTCCTGGGCATCCATATTTTATACAGAAGATAGTATGGGCTGGTTTCATCTGTAACCAAAAGGCAGAGCAAGATTCCTCTTGGAGAGCAGATTTCTGCTACTCAAGAGTGCTATGCATCAATGCTAAAATATTACCTCTAGCCAGAAACGGTCAGGAAGCCAACACACTCCTGGAGTTGTGGTGCAGAGTGTTTCCAGCAGGATGTAGCACTAACAACAGGGATAGCTGCTTCCTGGACCAACCCTAAGGGCATTTAAGACACAGCACTTCATGGAAAGCACTGCTGTCACTTACTGCCAGGTGGGATCACAGCACCAAACTGATATCCAGACAAAACACCTGGGTCCCCCAGATCGAGATGATGTGAAATACAATTCTTAGGCACTGTTGTTTTTCCTTCAGCATCCCTCCCAGGATATAACCACAAAGGACCAGCAGGCATGCACCCAGGATAAAATGGGATTTTCCCCACATTCTCTGGCTATTTTCCTTGGTCTTATATGGAGTGAACTTTGAGAAGCTGGTCTCATCTGTGCCCAAACCTCCATACTGCCTGGAGACTGAACTGGTTGTCAGCTTAATTTATTGTGTAATAACAAATAGCGAGTCTAGATCTCTGGTTCCCACAAGAGCCCATATGCCCATACCATAACTTTCTCCTTTTAGGGTTGCTTTTCCTGTCCTAATTTATACTTCCTAAGTTACAGTACATACATTTACATGGTTAATGTTCATATTGCTGAGATTACACCATTGTGATGCATGCAATATAAATGCCTAGACAGATGGATGCAGTATCACAGATTTCTGAAAGGAGGAGAACTTGCAAAGCCAGAAGCTCACACTTCAAGAAACCCATTTTCTGGCACAGGGGTCACTGAAAATAGATCTGAATGCTTAAAAAGCAGTGCAATACTCTTAAATAAAGTACTGCTGACAAAGGTATACACTCTTTCCTAGAAATAGGTTCTAGTCTGTTAGGCTGCCAGGAAATAATTGTCACAAAAAAATTCCGATTGTTTCAAATTTATGATTTATAAAGAGTAAGTGCAAATCTGCTTGACAAAGGAAAATAGTGGCAAAGGGCACTTTGCCAACAGCCCTTCTCATTAAATAAAAATTAATACTAAAATGAGATACCTTATTAATTAAACCAGAATCAGTCCCGCAGCTTTGATGCTGCCCCTGTAACTCACTGAACAAGTAATTTCTAAGTGAGAAGTCAAAATACAAGTCTAAATCACTACAGAGTAAACAATTTGGACTGATACCAGGTGAGAGGTCTCTGGAAGGGAGTGTGCCTCTCCATGTATTAATAATACAGCAATAAGACAACAGGTGCTGTTCTGTCAAGCTCTCTTGATATTTGGATACAACAAACTTGCTTCTCCAACCCACAGAGAATGAAAAAACAACCCCAAACGGGGTACAATGAGACAAAAGCAATGAATATAGTACTGCTACTGACAAAAGAAAAAGTAAAATTGTTACTCATGTCCATTTGCCGCTCCTGAGGAGACATTGTCAGTATTGTATGGTAATCTTAATATTTCAGTTTCATAAATTCTGCTTTTCAATTCCTTCCTGATTAAAACAACAACAACAAAAAAATATTGCAGGCTTACTGATCTTTAAAGGTTACTGGCAAGATAATGTCGACATATTAACGGAGCTTGCTTGAAAAGATACAGAGGTCACAAAAAAGCAAGTGATAATTAGAGCAAAGAAATTAAAGCTGGTGAAATTCAAAAAGTCATGCAGACACTATAGGAAATACACCTTTCTCTGCCTAGCTGTGCTATAGCATCTTTCCACAGTTTGTTTCAAAGTCTCCCTTTGCCTTTCATCTTACATATATTTCAGCACTGTTGTTATGCAAGATGGGGAATCATTCATTTTAATGTGGTACTAAGCATATTATCACAAAACCAGAAAGAAGCTACTCTTTTTCTGATTATCTAATTAAAAAGCTCTAAAATTCAAATTCTTTGCAGCCCCTCACTGCACACAAAAGATTTACTGCTGCATCTGAAAAGCCACTTGTACAAAAAAGCAAAGAATTTGTAAATGCTTCTGATATTTGCTTATTCTTTTCCTTCTTCTTGTTACAAACGCCACAGCTATCACTCTCTTTAAACACTAACAAAAGCAATTTAATGACAGGTAGATTTGCTGGTTTGTAGCTTCTTTGAACCCCCAACACACTTACTAAAGGAAAGTAACTTTAGCTAGGAAAGAGATCCTCGCAGCACGATGGTGAATAATTCATCATTGCATTTTTCTTTTCATCTCATTTCGTGCCAGTAACGTACACAACTGAAAATATTGCAAAATCTAAAAACAACCACAGACAAGGACTTCCAGCAGCAAAATACACATTAAGCTAGCAGGCAGGTCTCCCCAGCTTATATAATAACAGCTTTAGCTCGACAGAACCCCCATCACTCACCGAGGACTGAATTCACTTGAACAAAAGCGGAGCCCAGGCACCAAATGCAGCTTTGCAGGACTCCCGATGCAAGATGCTCCTGTCTGCTGTTCGGTTCACACTTGCCTTTATAACTAAGCCAACCAACAACATTCAGTTGCTGAACCTGATGAATTATAAAACGGTAGCTCCCAGACTCTCATATTTTACATCACAGGGGGTGGTCATCCAGCATACACACTGCCTGTGTACATATATTCTGCTATAACTCATCCTGATAAACACATCAGTGCTGGCAGCAGTGACAGTAATTGGTGCTCAGGATGTACAAGCACAAACCAATAGAGCACACTCCCACCTTCTGCTCTGTGCAACATCTCTACCTGTCAATCACTGCACCTTGTTAAGGTGGAATGAGCAACTGCACTTGGGGGAGAGGCAAAACTCAGAGAAGAAACCATCCACCAATACAAATTCTGCACTTAAACATTTCTTAATGCAGTAGTAAATATAGCTTCAGTATCCTCTAGGTAACAATTTTCATGATTTTTTTAAAAATCTTCATGAAATCTTCCCTTCTTAAAGACACAGTTCTCGTTTAGTGACTAACACAGGGCTTTTACTTCTACTATCATGAATGGAAATTATTCAGGCAAATTCCAGGGATGTTAGCACAGATAACCTAAAAGCATTACTCCAGGCAGAATGACTGTTAAAAGCAATATACTTGTTAGGTGAGATTCTGTGCCCATTTTAAATTCCTCCTAAAAATGCTGGAAGGTTTTAAGAACAGCCTCTAAATTATAAGGATGTATTTGTAATGCTCTTCACTTCTCTAATGCTTTCTTTTTCCCATATGCTTCCAGAGTTTTTAAAGTCAATGTATAGATACAAAATAACAGAACCAAACACCTAAAGCTTCAACCCATTAATCCAATTAATTAAACGAAACATTTTCAAATGGGATTAATTACAGCAATAACAATCACAATTGTTGCACATGCCACAAATTAACACTCAGAATTAGTCTCTAACAAGCAAAACTGGTTATGGTAATGGTAAAACACAGCCAGGGATCAGCCACTGGAAAGGGGTATGCATGGCAATTTTTTTACGAGGAAGCAGAAGTTGCTCTTTCAGAGTTGGACTCCAGGAATTTTGTATGTGTTTTACACAAACTCAAGGCTATTTGTTTGAGCATAGAGTGAGAATGAACATTTTATTCAAGAGGATTTTCTATTTCTACATAACCGGTGATTATTCTCAGAAGGTTCCATTTGGAACCTGAACACTTGATCCAGCTCCTTTCATTTCCCATGCCTGTAGAACTCCCCTAGTTTTTGGTGCCATGAAAAAAATGTTGTTCTTGGGAAGGTGAGCACAGTTGTGTGAGCGGCTGTGCATTGCCTGGATGCTTTTCCACGAACAACTGGGCTGAGGAATGCAAATGAAGCCTGCACTGGCAGCCCCAGGCAGAAACCCAACCCTTCTCACCATCTGGACCAACTGATGTGCGTCACAATGTGGGAACAGGGTGTTGCATTTCATGCATAGCAAAAGCCAGTCCTATATATATATATATATATCTCCCTTTCTTCCTGTTCTCAGCTGTTTGTTCCACCCCATTCCTCATTTGTCTCTTTGTGTTCAGCACCTTTACTATCTGAGAAAAAAATCACTCCAGGCCAGAGGCATGAGCAATGTTTCTGTATGTGCTGCTGGCTCTTACTACAGCAGCCTGTATGAAGGAAAAGCTCTCTAGAGTTGGGTGGCAGAATGTAGGGGAGACATATCAGGATTTAATCAGAGTAACGGTTTTGATGTCTCTGTCTTTCTCAGAGGAAAGGACAGCTGAGCTCCAATAATTGGATTCTCCAGTGATGCTGACTGAGAATAATCCAATATGGGCAGAAAATATTCCAACTGATAAACCCTGGCTCATTAAGAAGCAGAAGAAAAAAAAAAAAAAAAAAAAAAAAGAGAGATAGAGAAGAAGAAAAAATCTCTGCTACTGGACTTGGCATTTAGAGCCAAATTCTGTTCTCAGGGGTTTAGATATTTCACGTGCATATCGTGGCGGTTCCCTAAAATGGCCTGATTACAACTGTTTGTTGTCTTGTGCACTAATTAAGGTTTTCTGACCCATTTTTTTATAAGAGACATATGTGCCAGAATGCCCTATTTTCCTTTTTGTTTTGCCTTAACCATTCAGATTCTAAGAGGCTTCCCAAGGATCTGTGTAAACATGACACTACCTTACAACAATTTTCTGCCACGAGTAAGACACCAGCAATGCATGGTTGAATGTCCTTGACCAACATAACATTCACACTAAAATTCAGCTTCCATTTACTGAAGAAGATGTTTGTAAAAGTGACCAATATCTCGCTAATGTAAGCCACAGCAATATTTCATAGCTGTGTGTAGGTGGCATGCATAAACCACAGTCTGCGGCATTACATAAGAGCCACAATTCCAAGAAAAATTGCTACCCTGTTTCACACTTGCAATTTTTAATTAGTGTTCCTGGCTTCCATGTTACCTTTCCATGGGTAATACAGCTGATACTGCCATAAGAGTCAACAATGTGGTGCTCTTTGAAAGTGCTACCTTCGAGGTGATTTGATACGCTCAACACGCGACCCATGCCCTTGGGGCTCTGTTCTTACATTCTGGTGCAGAATGTGAGATTTCACATTCAAGCATACTCATTCCACTGACAGGTGTGTGAAAATCCCATATGGCTGCCAGATTTCTGTATACCTACATATATATATATAGAGTATGTATTTTTAAGCCAGTTGTAACAAACACATTTTGTATTGACTCTGATGTTCTTTGCTTCAAGGTGCAAAATAGAAATGATCTAAAAATGAAAAAAAAAAACCAAAAACCACCATGACAAAAGTGCTCCCATTTGTTACCAAAACATTACTTTCTTCCATAATCACGTGGACTATACTGACTACACATCATGGATGTCTCATTTGCTGTCTAAAGTGAACACACAGATCACTGAGGAAAAATCAGGGCATTCAGCTGGAATAACAAGAGCAGAAGAAGCAAAGGTAATTTCAAATTAAAAAGAACTACAGGAGATACTATCAAGATCACAAATTGGCTAGTACTGGTCACTTGCACGTCAATAAAGCAAAACTAGAACTCCAGGATCTTCGCAGTGTGGACCTGGAGTTTCAGGTGAAAAAATGTGCACCAACAGAGACAATTTCCCGGCTACACCAGGTGGTATGGATGACCAGTGCTCTGGGTAGTAATCCTTGCCATGTGGCCTAAAATATCATCTTGCAAACTAAAGAGGTATTTATCCAGTGTCCTGCATTTAGCAATCTTCAATTTTCTTACTGATTTCTTTGTCAGACTTACACCGGATACATTTTTACCCTGGATTTACACTCTTTCATCTGATAGCCTTTTGATGTCACTGTCAGAGAGTATCTCTAAAGCAAAAAGCCCAGCAGGATTTAAAAAAGGACTGGGCATTTATCAGATAATATCATCCAGAAGAGCAGTAATAACAAGAAGCCTAAGCTTTCCAATGATCAGGGGGTGTAAAAACACTTTGTTTCTTACAGGTGTTTTTTCTTTCATGGCAGGCTCAACCCACTGCTCTGCCTCAGCCTGCATCACTTTACAATAGCCCAGCTTATCCTGGCCCCCGTGTAGGACAAAGAGTACCAAGGGCTGCAAGTCACCTCCCACCTTCCTCCCAGCAAAGGCACTAATTTATTTAGCTCTCCCTCCCTAATCCGGAAAAGCATTATCATGAAATCTGTATGAGTTTAGTTGATTCTGAGATCTACCTTTCTTCAAGTCAGAATCAGCTGAACATAATTATAAAGGTCTTTATTACACTTGACAAAGGCAATCCCTGGTTACTGGGAATTTCCCTGCCAGTACACTCTGAAGGATAGTAGGTGAGATAGAATCATCATTCCTTTTGAGTACAGAATTTTATCAAATTTTTAATTCCAGCTGAGAACACAGAGGATTTACAAGTTTCACGAACTACTCCATTGTCTGTGGTCTGAATCCAATGAGAATTTATCCCTTTATAAATATATGGTAAAATAGTACACACTGAGTCAGACAGATTCCACTGCTGTAACTTACATACATCCCACTCTGCAAAATAAGCAACACTGACAATGTAAATTAATTTAGTTGCCACAGCAAGGCAATAGAGAAATTAATTTTCTTTCCATGTTGCACACATGAAATTTCATGTAAGAGAAGTTTTTAAATAGTTTCAGTTTCTAAGATTAATCCTCACAAGCACAAATGAATAAAAGTGTATACTTAGACTAATTAAGAAATTAGCTGGCACAGAGCTTTGAAGATGTAAAGGACTGTACAAGTGCTATTGCTATAATGATAATAATTGCTAAAATAATAATATTTTTCTGTATTACAGTACTTTCCTTCCTCAAGTAACATCTCATTTGCTACAAGTACAGAGTGAAAGCTCAAGTCCTCTTCCTGAATGAGGACTGTGTTTGAAAAAATACCAAAAAAAAAGAGATTTTAAAAGGATATTCAGCGAGATCTGAATGAACAGATGCCCAAGAGAGCAATTTAAGTTGATCAAGGGCAATGACAAGAACTTGCTTTGCTAGTTAGGAAGGCTGATCTCTCCTAATGGTGGCTTCATAGTCTTAAGAATACGAATGATCCTATCAGTAATAAAGAAGAGCAGCTAAAAGGAAGGAAGGACAGATGGCACTTTCCCTAGAGCCTCTGGAGAGGCTGTCTGGATTTGATTTGATTTGAAAAGCCTTTTATAGCACCCTGTGGACCTGGAATAATACGACGGCCCATTAATAAGTCAGCAGATATCACAGGAACAGTCTGATATTTCATTAAAATATTTATTTTCTGTATGGTTTAGGTTAGTTCAGCTGGTTAAAAGAACTGAGAAACTTGCAGGATATGGTTCAGAATCCAGAACTAGTTTGCGGTTTTTGTTTTGTTTTCTTGACTTCTGTTTTCCACTGAACCTTGTGTTTCCTTTTGCTATTCCCTTTTAAATGAGTTTAATTTTTCTGAAGCTAGATATTCAAATCCAAAACAAATCATAAAGGACTCAACAGCTCTATGAGCTGGAAAAATAGCTAAAGACACACTTTCTACTAGCTAAAAGCTTAAATGTAGTAGCAAACCAGACAAGCATCTTTTACACATCTTTTACACAAACAGAAGGTCCCACAGTCAACTCCTTGTAAGCCTAATGCAGGAAGCAAATGAGTTAACAGCTTTGAACGGCAAAGAATGGTGGAGCCACGAAGATCCTCCTTGGATTCGCAGTTTAACTTTGCGTGCACTCTGTGGTGGGAGGAGTAGGTGGCTGATTTGGGAAGAAGTACAGCACAGGAATGATACACTTGACTCCTCTGAGGATGGTGATGAAAATCTGTCAGCTTGGCATAGTCCTTCACGTTACCTACAGCAAGTACTGACACATGGAGAAAGCAACAGCTCTACAGACATCACAGTAAAAATCACAGAATACAGATGGAAAAGGCCTTTATGATCATTGAGTGAACAATTAACCCAACATTGCCAAGTCTACCATCAACCATACCCCTAAGCACCACCTACATGTTCTTTTGAGCCCTTCCAGGGATGGTAATTCCGCCACTTCCTTGGGCAGCCTGTTCTAATGCCTGACCACATTTAGCAAAAAAATGTTTCCTAATATTTAATCTAACTTCCCCTGATGAAACTTGAGGCCATTTCCACTTGTTACATGGAAGAAGAGACTGACCCCACCTGGCTTCACCCTCTTTCCTGGTAGCTGCAGAGACCACAGCACGAGGCAGAGTGTGTGGGGTGGAGAAAGCAGAGCTGCTTTGTTGGGGAGTACTGTGGCAGTACAGCAAGGGGCGGTCCATGGAAAGGGAAACAAACACACCAAACAGTCTTCATGAGGAAGCAGTGAAATTCAGGCCTGCATCAGTGGTAGATTGCAAAAAATAAGTGACATTGCCTGAGGACGCCTTCTGCACTGATTGTGACAAAGAGCCAGCACAGGAATCAGTGCGCACACACGCTCAGATTAAGTTTTCCCCTCCTACAGTTTTCTTTCAGGAAAGAAAATCTGAAGTCTGGATGACTAACTACAATGCAGATGGCAGAGCAGTGTAGAGATACAAGCTCCAAATGAACTAGCTTAGATGACACCACGAGTGAATTTAACCTACTCATACTGAACTCCATGGTTATGCTGTTCCTGGAGCCTGAACACGCAGAGCAGTTTAGGATTCAGACAAGCCAAAGAAGGACAGCAGGTGATACTCAAGCCAGATCTGTGCCAGCATTCTTGCAAATTTACGTCTGCAGTTTTTTGCCATTACTTGTGTATGTGCCAAGGAAGTACCTCCCAGCGAGAAATAATACATGGAATTACAGCAGCATCAGACCAAAGTATTGCTCTGACAAGAAAGGAAGAAATGTCTCTTTTTTAGGATATAGAAAACCCTCTTTCAGCTCAGCAGGGATCATCTGTGGCCTTGCATGGTTCACAAGACTGCTGAAACTACAGACTTACTGTCTTGGCTCTAACGCCAGGACAATTAATTCACCAGAAACCATTTTGGGTAGCTAGGGTGATGGTTCCCTGGAAAACTTACTTTGAGGGGATTGTCATGCTCAGCATATTCCCACACTGTCTGGGTGCTCTGGAGGTGTGAATGGCAACGACACTTCATCAACAGGTCAGCAGTAACCACGAGCAGGGAAATGTCTGCCATTCCATCACATTTACACCTGGTAACTAACTTCCACAGTCTAAGCTCAGCTGGGCACTTAAGGACAAGCACCCTTTGGTGAGGATTCTGTCTGAAGGGACCCAAGAACCAGGACACTGATTAGATGCTCTGTTCTTGAACTACTTATAGCTCGAGGATTAATTAGGAGTGGGAAAGTACTCCAAGACCTTTAACTGAAGAACTGAAGAATTAAAGGACTTGAAATATAAATACTTATTCTCACTACAGTATCAGAATCTCTGATTGAAACCTACAGAAATAACTCACTCTGTGTTGATCCAACAAGAATATTCAGTTAAGATTTCGTAAATGACAAAATGGGATTTATCTGGGAATGCTGAAAAACTGAATAGAGAGGTGGTACGTGTTAAAACTGAGCATGTCCAGTTTTTAGCACTTGAATTTATAGGTGTGTACTCCTGTGCTCTGCCCAGCTTTCTGCTAGATAACACCAGAACTGTAAACATAGCATATTGAGAGGGAAATAAAGGCCAAAGATAAAAGTTAAGAGCAGCAGTGGGGAGTTGATTGCCTTCTCTTGCTTGTGCTTGCAACTCAGCTGCTATTTTAGCAGAGCGCCTTGGAAAAGAAAAGGAGGAGCAAACGGCAGTAATTGGGAACTCGGGACATTTGTTGTAAGAATTTAGTGTGTCCCAGGATGGATGCTGCTTCTGTGACTCACTTTCTCAGCTCAACATTGCTCCATGCAGGTACTGTGAATATACACTAAAAATAATGATGTATATAAACATTTATCCTGCAGGTTTATAAGCAGGTTTATAAGCACCTTCGAAGCAAACAGCTCTGCAAGAGTTGGGAGAGTCCAAGCAGTGATTTTTTTTCAGTCTTTTTTCCCCCTGCTTTTTACTCAGATTAGAAAAAAGTAAATGTATTGGCCCTCTCAATGTTAATATTGCTCAGCAGACAGAAATATATGTCAGTCTGAGGGATATACAAGGAAACAATATGAAAGTACTGTCCATGGGTAGGAACACAAATTAAAGGAACTTTTGCAGCTCCACGTCTCAGGGAATACATTGTTAAAACATGATTTGGGGGCAGAATAATCATACTTGAATGAGAACAATAAAAGAAAGATCCTGAGCGAAGATGTTGAAATGCTTTGTGCCAGTACTGAACAAGGATTCCAATAACAAGGTATAAAATGCATTAAGATGATGAAAACGTGCTACTTTTGAAGGAAACAATATGACCCTTGCAAAGAAAACCTTGTGTACAGTACACCATAAAAGGACAGAGCAGTTAGGATGATGACTCCCTGTGGAGATTGTAGCCAGTTTCCTATCTTCATAGATGGGATGTGTCCTGGAAATGCTGTGACCCTATGGATATCCTGGTATTCTGTTAGAGAAATAAAAACTATGACCCTGAAAGTGTCATCAAAGTTCTGGGCATGCAAAAATTACTTAGCCTGCACAGAAATTTATGAGGGGGAAAAAAATCCTTTTGCTTTCTACCAGTAGATTTAATTACTTTACTTCCCAGTAAGCATCCCATTGGACTACTCTTTACTGCTGAAATAATAGGGAATTTTAGGAGGATGAAAAACACAAATCCTATGTGTATATTTCAACTACACAACCTATATCCTAATAAAAAGAAGAGACTAGTAGGTAAAGCCTTTCTGAGTATGACCAACTAGCAAAGCAGAGCAAATTGTAGTGAATATATGGTTTCTTCTCTGTTATTTTAAAATTTTAATGATTTTTTTTGCTGTTTTCACAAATTAATGGTCACATGGGAGTTAGGAGATGCCCTCTGCCTGTATGTGATTTATGAGCATTATATTGACAATATATACAGTATGAATTTAGCATAACCATATACTATTTCCTGGCTGATGAGGTGTAAATATTAGCACTACATTTCTTGTGCAACATTCCTATGAAATATATTAATTATAAACATATTAATAACAGTAAGTTCATCCAGACATTTGATGGAAATTAAATGCAAATGATTACAACTTTAGATGAATTGTTCAACTATATATGGCTTTTCTCAGAAACCTACGTGACATAAATTTATTTGAAAGCCATTTCGTAATTAACATTTACATCCTGTAACATAATTTCTACACCCATATTATATTGGATGAAGAATGGAGTTTAATATCCTGCTTGGTTTGCAGTTAATTTTCAAATATCTGGTTTTAAACTACAAACTTCTTGACTTAAGAAGACTTAGAGAAAGTCAGGGAAAAATCAATTAAATATATGAAATCAATATATGTTAAAATTTAACACATTAATATTAATGAGGTTACTTTCAAAGTCTTTCTTTGAATGGAACTACCAGAAACTCATGCCTCTTTTTTTACTTTTTTTTTCTTTTTTTTTCTTTTCTTTTTTTTCTGGAGGAAATAAATCCACTTGGGATCCTAATATGCATTAATTTAACACAGTGCTCCCTTCAAATGATTGATTTTCCTTACCTTCCCTTTTACACCTGGTGAATAAATTTAGCAGCTTCCTGTGGGCATGAAACACCAAAAGGCATTAGATTCGATGTTGTAGCCAGAAATTATTTTTAACCTTTCCAACCAAACCAAAATCCTCCTATTTCTTCTCATGTAATAGTAGTTATAAAAAAGACATAGCCTATACTCAGTGCATTAAAATTTAAGAGTATATGCTGTAAAGAGAAATGACAGAGGGACAAGCCATTTCAAAACTCAGATTAGTCCTTAATATTGTACTCAGGAAGCAAAATGCCATTATATGCTATATAATCACCAAGGACAGAAACTGACAGCTGAGAAAATACAGTTTTGAAAAGCTGTTCCTTTTTTTGAAGTAATCTTACTGGGAGTGTCCATATTAATTTAAACTATTGACTTATTTTATCTTTGTGATAAAGGTTATGTCTTCTGAAATCTAAATACTGTTTCAAATTATTTTCTACATCTGAGGACTCTTTAATTACACTTGAAAGGAACCTGCTATGTGAAGGCATATCCTGTACTGAGCATATTTAGAATTAAAATAATTTTACAGTCCACTTGGTAAATCCAGATGGAACCTGATGAAAGACTCATGGATCTAATCCTGCCAAGAGGTACTTCACCTCTGCAAATTTATCCTAACACATGATGGGAGAAAAATGACAATTATTATGCTTACAGTTGTTCCAACAGCCTGGGAGGGATCATGTTGCCTAACAGCAAAAGACAAAACCCTTGCAACAGCATTGCCTAAAGATTTTAGGTATCAACCAGGAGAACAGAGCTGCCAGGAACCAGAAACTCACCTGGGCTACCCTGGCACTTTAGCAAAATCATAATGTCCTAACAAACTGTACCCTGCCAAAATGTACCCTACTAAAACATCTCCCCTCTAGTCTTAGCATGAAGGACAAATAAGTCGAGCAGGTATTCATTCCTTTATTTTTTTCCCCTCTGCCATATGGAAACAGAGCCTGTTGATAATATCCGGATGCAGCATTGTCAGTGAACAATTTCTCCTATTACATGACAAGTATCCTATCTAGGATCAATAAATATTTTTTATAATGGAATACATGTGACAAATAGTCCCACAGTTGATCTTTCATATTTTTTTTTCTCATTTTGTCTTGATTTCTCTGGCTTAACATACAAATGCTACTGCAAGAGAGAAAAAAAAAACAAACCAACAAAAAACCAAAATAGATTATCCCAGATTTGGGGCTTTAGAATGGGATGAGGAAGATTCAGCTTGGTTCTTCAGCTATTTTTGTCCTGGTATCTATACAGATCCTAACTATCTTGGCAAACATAAATCAACCTCAATTGCATATGTATCAGAAAGGAAGAGAATCAACAGGCAATCTCTCAATATATTTTATGCAAGCTTTCTATCTCCCTCTCTCACATTTTGATCTCCTTTGCCATCGTCATTAAAAATGAACTCCTCTTACAGGAAACATGGGTGTTATCTGGTTGCTCTGCAGCTTCTATTCTTCTCTAGCCCAGCAAAGGGATGCTGTGCTTCAGGAAAGGCACCACAAACAGTTCTGCTGATAAAGTGCTCTGGAAGTGGAGAAAGTAATTCCCAGAAGCTTAATGGATTGGTGTGTGCCTGCATGGGCATCCATAGGGGTTATTCATGGCAGGTCTGTTCTACATAGAAGCACAGGACCAATTAGAAAATGCAGCTCATTTTCTAAGAACTGTTCTCAAAAGCACATTGGCACTGGGAAGAAAGGTGGATTTTAGGTCAAAAAGTGCCATTTGTTCCCTTGGCTTCATTCACCTGGTTTTTATCTCCCCATCGTTCATGAAACTGATTGATAGCATATATTAAAAACTGCAAAAAGATGGATTAATTAAAAAAATAGAAATCTAGGTAGATTTATGAAAATTGGTATATTGTGTGGCATTCAATCAATAACAAATAAGCAAATTAGGGGTGACCCTCAAGTTTGTGGCAGGCTGCCAAATGCAGGAGCTGGAAAGATTGGATGGTGCCAACAAGTAGCTCAGCACACAGCAGCACTGAGCTGCCTGGAGATCTCTAAGTGGGCATTTGTCCTGGTGCTCTGACATTCAGACTGCTGGGGAAAAAGGTACTTAAATTTTTTTAATACCCCATGTTCACATTTTGCACTTCTTGAAGCTCTAATGAAACAGGTTGGGCCTCCAATCAGCTCTGCTTTCAGAAGCTGCTGACACTGCCAGGGATGGCATAACCCCAGTGACACAGGACCCTGGGCTGGCTAGAGCTGTGGACTGGATCTGAAAGATTCCCGGACTCAGAAAATGGAGGTTTTGTTAGAAACCTGACATTTTTAATTAGAGAGGCCTCAAAGGCCACATTTATAATTAGTAACTCAGATGTTTCTAAGGTCGATTCCCATGACCTGAGGCAGACTGGAGTGCCTCTTGTCTGGCACACCTAAATATCCCACTGTCCCAAACTTTAACTGGCTCCTGGGGCTGGTCTTCTACCTGAGCTGGCTTCCAAATCATGTAGAGCCGGGCCAAAATGGCCCAGGGAACCTGCTAACAATTTAACAGCAAGAGCAAAAATATTCCTGTTTGGGAATACTGCCAAACACTAGCACATATGACACCTAAGTGATTATTTTAAATCAGAGAGATTTCAGGGATTATACATACTTTTCTTCTGGCAGATCATGGCTCCATGGGACAAGAGGCTCCACACTTCCAGCCATTGCTACTTCTAACTCAGGGACTTTCTAAGGAGCAGCAGACCCCACATCAGCCCTCCTCCTCTCTGTCCTGTCCTCTCAGAAATTCTTACAGCCTGGACATGAGCTGCAGGTTCCCAACTTCTTCCTGTGATCCTTTCACCTCTCAGACCTTGAAACTTCTAGCTTTTAGCACCTCCTCTTCCCTAGACCCTGAGGGAGCTCCATCTCACCCCATGGACACCATCTGGCCCAGTCTTTTTAAGCAACTGAAGATAACAGTGAACAACTAAGCAAACACCCAAATATTGTCTGCCACATCCAGCACTAATTTTAGGCCTCCTAAAAATGTCAGAATTGAAGCAGAATAAACTGATTCTCTACGATCTTGTTTTCAGAAAGCTCTAATTTTCAATCTGAATCAAGGTGACATTTGTTTCCTCAAAACTGTCCTCTCTCTGTACCCAAAACAGGACAGTCATCAACCTCTTAGTCCTCTTGAAAATCTAAAACACATTTTAGCACTTCCACAAGCATATTCACTTTAAGGACAGCAATTGTAACACACAGATTTACACCCATGGATTAAGTAATCACACATGTCAGGCAGGTAGCTAAGGGCTAAGCTAAACCCTGGGACACTCTCCCAAACCCCAGGCCTACAGCCAGCCATTCAGCTTCTCCATGTTAGTCAGTGTTGGTTGAATTCTGTTTTTGTTTACATGCCAATATCCCCTCCTTGGCTGCATGCCCCTAACATAGGGCACCATCTCCACAATGAACTCCTCAGCTTGTCCCTCTATTTGGCATCATTGATCAGTATCCCAGACATCTAGGTAAATGTTGAGAGGGTGCTTAAAATATAATTATTATTGCCTTCTCTGGAAGCTCTGGTGAAAATTCAGTTACCTTTTCTGTTCAAATGAAAAATACGATTTTTTGTTAGCTACACATTTGTTCATGCAAGCCTCTGGGCAGAATTTGCCACTCAGATAACCCAAGACAGGGAAACAGGAGTCTGTTGTGAAGGTTTTACGGGTTCAGCTGAGGAAATAATTCTGCCTCTGCCCTTACATATGATTTGTTGGGTTTTAGAGATTTTTTTTCCCATATAGCCAGTGAAGCGAAAACTACAGCTGAACTTGCCTCCAGAGGAAGAAAACAGAAAAATGCCAGGTACCTTCACCCTATGAAAGAATGCCACCCAAAATGGCACTTTTGATGCCGTGATGGAAACAAATTTCACCAGGGACTCTCTGGTAACACTGGGATCACAGCCACAGAGTTGGAGCCCATCGTTTGCACCTACAGTTCTCAAGCATGTGGCTGAAAAGTTGGCCAAGCCTTCACATAACACATGGATTGTGCAACTGGTTGCACTGCCATTGCAGACCCCCATCCTCAGTCTCTGGCAGAGAGAGATATGGCTCCAGAAAGGGCAAGATAGGCTCAAAAGAACATTTCCTGGGAAGAGTTTAAAAGGTGTGTGGATGTAGCACTTGTGGATGTTTTAGTGGTGAACGTGGCAGTGCTGGGTTAAAGATTGGATTTGATGATTTTAGAGGTCTTTTGCAAAATCCTTAATGGTTCTATGATTCAATGAAAAGTGCTTCCTGGTTCCATGGGGAAAAAAGCTCTGAGCAATGGTGAAGATCCATCATTAGGTGAAAATAAGAAAATTTTTAATAGTGTTGAGGAACACAGGGAACTATTCACAAAATACCTCTATTCAGCTTTCAGAAAGAAAGAGGATGATTCACTTTTCTTACATGGAAGGGATGAAATATCTGTCTGTAATTAGTAGAGTGCTTACTAAAAACAAAGCAGAAACTAAACATTATTAACTGGGAATAGAAGATTATATATAAAGAGACATGATGAATCAATGTCTAAGAGCTCTTGAAGTGACAGATGAGAATACATCTGTTTTATAAATTTTCCTCCTTTGTGCACCTTGAACTGCAGAGAAACTCCATCAAGCTGAAACAATTGTTATGCAGATGGACAGAAAATATGCCTGGGTAAGCACCGAGTAGTCAGTCTAATATCAGCACAATAAAAGTAATTTTTTAAAAAAGAAAGAGATGGGAATGTAATACCATTGACATGATTTTATTCAAAATATTCCCTCTCAAAAAGAGCCTCAGTCCTGACTGTAAAAAGAGGACCAATTAAAAATGCCCTTTAAGTGTAAAGGTGTTGTCTGAAGTTTCCAAATGAAGAGGCTATGTACCATAGCCTATTAGCAAAGCCCATATTAAGTAACAAGGAAATGGTTTGTATTTCAAAATGTTATTTAAAAGCACAAAATGATTTGTGAATGAAGATATTTTCAGTGGGGTTTCATATGGATAAGCCCAAACCCACATACTTTCCAGTGTTTTCATCAATGCCTTTGAAAGCTAAGCCTCTTAAGGACTAAATGTAGGCTAGAACAAAGACTGTTAGAAAAAGTAACATAAATTAGAGGACATAAGCCCTGTTTTATGATGTGGTTAATTTTCTAAGTTAGTCATAGTTGAATGAAAATTGTCTGACTATAACCAACTAATACTATATAAATATATATATATATAAAGAAACAAAACCAAAAGCCATTGCTGTTGATGCTTGAAAAGAGTGAATTTGCAGTAAAAATGGCTGGGCAATTCATGTGGGTTTGGTGTGCTTAGACTGAGCAGAAAAAGGAATAAGATGCAGACTGAAAATGTGGTTTTGGGTACTGAGGAAACTGGTATGAAAACATTGAAAGAAATTCTGTTGTCCAAAAATGATGGTAAAACACGGGAGCAAAAGCCAAAACAGTACCTAAGAAAGACATCTGAGGAGTGGAAGAAAGTGTTATAAAGGCTTTTAGTTTGGTAAAGAGAAAATAGGGAAGTTGCAATGTAGGGCCACTTTCCTGGGACAAAATATTAGGTACTCAATGACCTTCATTTAGGAAGGCATGAAGAGATTAGAAATTCAAAGACAGAAAAATCCACATGGGAAATAATGCACATACTTTAATAGCTATTAAAATGAATAACCATTGGAATAAATTAGCACATGAATTGCTGAATCTTTAAGGTCCCTTTTAACCCGAACCATTGTAGGATTCTATGATCACATTTTCATGATTTGAAAAGCTTTGTGACCTATTCCTCCTCTAGATTTTTACATCTGTGGAAATATAATTGCTGCAGCCCTATTCTGACATTACAGAAGTTCATAAAATATTGGTTTTATTTAAATGTTTCTGGATTTTTTTTCACATTTAAACACCGTTAGTGTCTCAAAAGCAGAATTTTGATTAAAAAAAGACTCCCTTAAAATATGCTTAAAATCTCTTCCATTTAATGAAACTAATCTAAATTGTAAGCAATTTTATACAAAAAAAAAAAAAACCACAAAATATGAATGCATATGAGAACCTCTGAAATACATGAAAGTGTGATAAAGCACCCAGGTGCTTCCCAGCATAATGGTGCTCTGGGTGAGCCCTTCATCTTTCCCAGGCACAAGCTCCTGTCCTGTTTCCTGCATCATTCCTGGTCCTCTTTTCACCTCTGTACCTTAGCAAGTATAGCTTAATCCTTAATCCTCCAAAGCATGCTGGGATTGTGAAAGTAGATGCATCTGAGATCTGTAGATGCTTTTATGAACTAATTAATGAAACTTTAAGGAAGAGAAGAGCAGACAGCAGAAATCTGGTTTGTTCCTTGCTACAGTAAGGTTTGCAATAAAAGAAGCAGTCAGATGGAACAAAGATGTTCCCCTGTAACCAAGCAATGCACATCTCTTCTGTCATCTACCATCGGCAATAATTCACATCAGAGCTCCACAGGGCTGCAGGATTAAAGCAGGCTGGCAGCGTTGTCCCTCTCCTCAGAAAGCCAGCTGGATACTCAGCACAGCAGGAGATCTGCCTTAGCATTTGTAGCTTACTTTGAATAACCCCGTTGTAGGTATTTGTGCAGAAGGACAGGCTTGGGATGGTTCAGCCTTAGGAGCAAAACTCAAAAGGGGATCTTGTTGCTATCTGCAGCAACCTAACAGGAAGGTCTAGAGAAGGTTCAGAGAGATCATTCTTAGAGGTGCACAGAGAAAAGATAAGAGGCGAAACCCAAAAGTTCCAGCAAGAGCAAGTCCTGACTAAACCCAGGAGCAAAAAAAAAAAAAACCAAAAAACCAAAAAAACCAACAAAAAAACCCCCACCATGAGCATGATAAAACACTGGAACATGGAACACATAACCCAGAGAAGCTGTGTGCATCCTCACCCTTGGAGATACGAACAACTTGACTGAGGAAGGCTAACTAAATAGCCTTGATCAGGTGGCTGCCCTTTGAGCAGAGGGCTGGAATAGATGCTCTTCAGAGATCCCTTCCAACCTGAATCACTCTGTGTTTCCACATAATTCACTGATAGTTTTCTGAGCATTCCCTATTGGCCTAACTCTGCTTTTCTTAGCACCAGGTTATTCAATGCTTTTGTAAAACTCTATTCCCCAGCCATCAGTATAAGGACCTTTAAGAAGCAACCTCTATCACATAATTTTTCTTTCTTTGTGCTTCAATAAAATATTTATGGGTACTTTTCCTTCTGTTTATGTCAAGATTTTCACCTAGAGGCAATTTTTCCACAGTATTTAATTATTATATCAAGAAGTTGACATTGAACCTCTCAAAAGAGGCCCTGCCTCTCACAGACATAATTTCAGAGACCTGCTTCCTTGTACTACAACAAACATAAATTCACCATGTTTTAAAAAGATTTTATTTTGATCTTTGACCACAACTTCAGATTCTGATTCTGATCACCTAGGAAGATGTAACAGCTCAGAAGACCCAATATCACATTTCCTGCTAATAAGGAAGGACACTCCTTCCCCTGTTTTCTTTCCTTTGTTAATCTGACAAGCTGCTAACTCCCCAAAATTTGGTGCAAGTGAAATGGCTAAAAGTATTTTCTGCTACTCTTCTCCCTAATTTTGAGGATTAAAAAAAAAAAAGACAATTCTTGAATTGTTTGAGCTGACTTGAAGACATCGTTTCCTTTTGTGAAGAAAAAAAATAAAGAAGGAAAGAAAATGGAAGAAAATCATAGAACCATAGAATAGTTTGTGTTGGAAGGGACCTTAAATTTCATCTAGTTCCAACTCTACTGACATGGGCAGAGGACCAGATTGCTCAGGGTCCCATCCAACCTGGCCTTGAAGACTTCTAGGCATGGGACATCAACAGCTTCTCTGGGCAACCTGTGCCAGTGCCCCACCACCCTCACAGTAGCCTGTAGCTTCGCGTGACACTCTCTGACCCTGCTGGCTTATTTGGGCCGACCCAGCTGCTCAATCACGCTGCCACACAACTGTTTTGTGAGTCTTTGGGTCAGCAAGCAGTCTTGACTTACGCTGTTACGGCTGTGGTCAGAAAGAGTGGACCCTCAGAGGCATTCAAGGAACAGAGGTTTTATTTGGGGGGTCTGGGGGTTCCCCAGCCCCTGTCCAGTGCCTCTGGAAAGACGCAGACAAAGGGTTGCAGGGGAATTTTGTACATGGGGTTCAAAGGGGGGTGGGTATCTTCTTTACAAGCCAATAAAACAACTCAAACAAACATTCCAACAAAGTTACCTAAACATTAACAAATCCAATACCAGTTTAGAGGTGGTCTCTAGGATTCTGCCAACCAGTGGTCAGACCCTTGAGACCTTGAAAATCTCCAGGCGAAGGTTCCCGTTGTCTTAGTAACCTTATCAATCCTGATAAAGTATCTTCCAAGACAAGGGGTCTTTTTAGGGTAACACTATTCTAACTTAACAATTAAAAAGCTATACTATATTCATAACTAAAACTTATCAAACATTTCTTTCACATCCACAGTAGCCAATAGCCTAATATCCAATCTGAACCTGCCCTCATTCTGTTTTGAGTCATTATCCCTTTTCAGATCACTACATATCCTTATAAAAAGTTGCTCTCCAGCTTTCTTGTAGCCCCTTTAGGTACCAGAAAGCTGCTTTGATGTCTCCATGAAGCCTTCTCTTCTCCAGGCTGAACTACCCCAGCTCTCTTGGCCTCTCTTCATAGGAGAAGATCTCCAACCATCTGTTCTTCTTCATGACCTCCTCTGGACCTGCTCCAACATGTCCATGTCTCTCCTGTGCTGGGGACCCCAGAGCTGGACGCAGCACTCTGGGTGGGGTCTCACCAGAGCAGAGCAGAGGGGCAGAATTCTCTCCCTCTCCCTGCTGCCCATGCTGCTTTGGATGCAGCCCAGGCTGAGGCTGGATCTCTGGGGTGCAAGTGCACATCGCCAGGTCATGTTGAGCTTCTCGTGAATCAACAAGTTCTTCTCATCAGAAGAACTCTCAATCCATTCTCTGCTCAGCCTGTACTTGAGCTTGTGATTGCAAATAACGTTTCCATTGCTGTAACCAAATCTTATACTAAATCATATACAGGTCCAGAAACTCTCAGAAAAATAACATACAAGTATAGAAGTAGCAACCAAATGCTTTTGCTTTCTTTTCCCCCCCCCCTTTTTTTTTGTGGGAAGAATATTTACTAAACTGAGTAAACACAAAATATGCAAGCTCTAAAAAACAAGTATGTATCTCATGTACAAATTAGCTTATAGTTATACTTGTAGAAATAGCTCCAGGTTTTCACTCTTATAAGCCTGCTAATCCTGAAGAAAAGAGATTAAATTTTTCCTCACTGTACACCTCCACATTTTGGAAATCAAGCTACAAGCTGCTAAGTGTGTACAGTCAGTTCTGAAAGTTGCACAAATGGTAACGACCTCCACTTCTCATTTACTGATCACAGTAACCACCACTAATTTCTGGGGAACCACAGGATGCCAAACATTGCTTGTTGAAGTCTTTAAATAATCACCAGTCAAATGTCTCTCCAAAAAAGCTCATTATGCCTCTGAAGTGTAATAGTCTGGAAAGATTATGACCAGCCCAGGGATGCAAGAGCTCAAATTACTCACGTTTATTTCTGATTTGCGTAAGTGCGAACATTTGCAGTTCCTGGACCTGCATCAACAAATATTGGTTGCAAGTATGAAAGTTACTATGGCTGGAAACACACCAATATAACTCAGACCGTGCATATATGAGCTGAACCCCATTTTGCTAGGTCAGCCAATGGCTAAGGAATGAATTCCCAACAGAACTGAGGTAGTCACACACCTCACCAGATTTGCTTTTAAACATTGTTTCTCATCTTACTTTAAATAATATGAGTATGTAGTAATATGCATGTACAGATAATTTTAAAAATCCAAGTGAAACACTTCCCTGCCCACACTGTTTTCCTTCCAAAGGTAAGGTGAGAAGAACCGTTGCTGGCATATGTTTGCTACAGTAATTAATGCAGAAAAGTGGTGACAAAAATCACCGCTTTAAGGCTATATAAAATCAATAGCTCTATTTCAGAAGCTTTCTGCTTTGCCTGGTGATTGGATACATCTTGTTATACAATCCATGTCTCTGGTAAAGGAGACAAGCTCTGTGCTCAAGGTCAGCCTGGATGGGGCTCTGAGCACTCTGGTCTAGTGGAAGGTGTCCCTGTCCGTGGCAGTGGGATGGAACCAGATGACCTAGAAGGTCCCTTCTAATCCCAACCATTCTATGATCTCATTATTCTCTGTACCTTTTATACAACTGAACAATCATATTCAACCTTGACCAGCACATGTAAGAATGAGTAATTTTTTTCTAAATAGGATTCTGAGAGAACTCTTCCTCCAATTATTTTCTGATAAAAACTTGACTTCTATATGGAGTGATTGATGACATAGCCTGAATAGTACCACTTCTGCTAACGCTTAGGGAAAAATGTCTTCAGAATTGCTGATACCACAATAGCACTTTTGATAGAATAGATCAGGCAGATGAAAGACACAAGTCAATTCACAACACAGGCAGTGCAACTTCTCATCTGCCTAAACACACCATGTAGACAACACTTTAAATTATGAGCATTTTCTCTTTCTTGTTTTGTTTTTAATTCTCTAGAAAGTCAGTTCACCACCACAAAATGACAAAATGAGCTTTTGATGGGAACTGCAGGGAGGAGACTGCAGCTGCTTGATAACTTAAGGACAGAAAAGAAATTACGAATCCAGCTTTGTGAAACAGCCTAGCAGCTCCATGGCCCAGCCACAATCTGAGACAAGTCTGGCATAACACATTAGGAGAAAATTTTAAAAGATCATGAATTGTCTCTACTCTTAAAGTTTGAAAAGCAGTCAGAGTCTAAAGATGCAAGAACCAGTCAGGTTTCTAAAATTGTTTAGGTAGATGTCTAACCTGAAATTAATAGTTGTTACTCAATACACCTGTTTGGTAGATTCTTGAACGTTGCTTTAAGTACCTGAGAAGAAGTCTTTGCAATCTGGTCCTTAGAAGCCTTATGTCTTTTTACTCAAAGCTAAAGACATACTTATTGCTAAAACCTGCAGTCATTTCTAGAAATGAAAAGTATTTCCCTCTGGATATTATGGTCTCATAGATGTTTTTGAAAATTTTAGCCAAAATCTACTAACTACAAATAGTTAAAATTGTTTTTCCAGGCCTAGGTAGGATTATTAATGCTTAACAGAGTAAATTCTATTCCACACAACTAAATCTTGTGCTCAAGCTTCCATATCACATTTCAATTACTGCAATTTCTTTTTCTTTGTCATCGGCAAATGAAATCTTGTTTTACTGAAGTCTATCCAAAATTAATTTTCCTAGATCTTTGTTTTGATCAGCTTTTCCATGAGACAAAACAAAACTGAAGTGGTATATTAGGCTACAGTCCATCTTACTGATCATTATTGTTTCCCTTGCACTCTGTCTTCTGCCTTTCTGCAAAGGTGTCTAATCACATCTTGTACCTAAAATGTAACTGGTTTGTGCAGATATGACATGCAGGTTCTGTACTCCTAAACAGCAATGTAGCAGAAAAAGAAAGTGTAATATAGGGTCACTGGGATAATACAGAGTTGTGACAACAAACAGCAGCCCCTGGTCTTTGGAAGGAGTGAGTGGGTTTTGAAAAACTGATTTTATATAGTGTGGGAATCTACATGAATAACATGATGCATTTTATCCTGTCTTCTCATGTTCAGCTGAGTGGACGCTCTCAAATATTGTGCAAATATTTAAAGATTGTTTCACTCTAAGCAAAACATCACATTGGAGTACAACGTGTTCAAACACTCAAAGCAGCCCGGCACTAAACATCTGATGGGTTTGTAACAAACTGTGTCATTACCATCCAAAAGCTGCCAATGGGAACATCTTGTTGATTTTGCTTGTGATAGACTTGTTGATGGATTGTGAGAGCTGACTGAAAGAGACTTTTTTGCTTGCTGAGTGCAGTTTGTACCTGCATGTTGAGTAGCAATGGCCATCTGACCTGACTGAAGCCCAGACAGACTGAACCACGACCCTGAGGCCCTGCAAGTGTCTGGTGGCCTCTGGAAAATGTTATTTTCTGCAGCATCCTTTCATAACTCGTTGTGAAGATCAAGGATGAATCCCACCACCTCACCTTGCTTGCCAGAAAGATCATGCCTGTTAAGGATCTCAAATGCAGGGAAACCCAGATTCTTATTGCAAAACACGTTTACATATTAAGAACATCCACATTCCCTCCAAACAAACAGGTTTGATCCCAACCCAGAGGGCTCAGGCAGTACCAGATGGTTGGCTGGAGATGTCTGAGCCTTTGTTCCACAGAGGAGAGGCTGATACAACAGTTGGCTTTTTTTTTTTTTTTTTTTTTTTTTTAATGCTGAAGCACAACCTAAAGTGTGTATGGAAAGTGTGTTTCCATAGGAACCACACAGCTGAAATGAGTAGAAGAAGTGAAGTGCTGGGGGTAGAGAAGCATTTAATGAAAGGGGGAAAACACTGAATACTACTGCAGATGAAAAGCCATTGGGTCTGTAAGATATTAGCCAGCTGTTAATAAGATGCTTAAATTAAAAAAAAAAAAACCCCAAAAACAACATAGTAGAAAATGCACATAATCCAGTGACTAATTGGAAGGGAAAGAGGCAATTGTGTCAGAACCAAACAAAACAGAAGTATAGTCAGCTTTCAGCATGTTCTGCTAACAAAGTACCAACAAAAAAGTAGAATAACATCAATTTTCTGCACCTGGCTCCAAAATAAGATAACATGTAGGCTTTACAACACAAGCCAAAAGATAAAAAACCAGAGTAATATTGTTAGTTTTATTTTTCTTGCAACAACAATTAAAATATCAATTAAGAAATCATTTATAAATAAGGTAGTTTCTAGAATTCAGTCACCCAGTCCACACAATGAGCAGTATGGAAGGACCATAGAGAGCTGGAGCATATCAAACCAGGTATATATTCCCTTGGTCTCTGTCCCTTTATGATCTGAAAGATGAAGAGTGTTGCCCTCTACCTCAGTTGCAGTAACAAAGAAAAAGTCACCTCTAAGACCTTGCTATCATCAATAACCTCATTACTACAGCGAATAGCTCCAGGCTGCCTAAACATGGAGACCTGCTGTGCTATGAATTACACACCTAGAGAAGAGCTGCCCCCTCCTTAGAGATAAACAGATGAAAAAGGCACAGGCTGTGGAGAGGGTCTAACAGGTAGAAACAAGTATCAACTGTCTTGGTATCTCTTGTGCAGAGTTGATTGATGGGCACAGAAGTGTAGGTACATGGGGCCTTTTAAGGGATAAGGAGGCATCAGGTGAGGATTAAAGGGGAAGGCAAACAATCTTGGGCCAAGCTAAAGCACAAAGACCAGGCAGGGGGAGAGGGTAAGAGGTGAAAGACACACTCAGAACCTCAAGACCTGCAGGCGACTGAGAACTCCACCTGGTGCTCAGGGATACTGGTGAGATGGAGTTGCCAGCCCATTCCTCTCTCAGATTAATGAGCATGCAGAAATAATCCTTTGTTCTTTGCTTGCAGCAAAGAAAACATCCAGGCAGAATACTGGTTGATAAATTTGCAATAATGTAAGGGTGGGTTACATGGTTTTGATTTATTCCTTCTATCATAAAAGAAATTCTAGAACAATGACTATAAAGTGCACTGCAAAATATAAATTCTATCTTTTTTTTTCCTTTGGCAGCAATAGATACACCAATAAAACTGTCAAGATTAAATCAGGTTTTATAAATTCATTTTAAATATGAGCCCTTTTTTAAAACTGCAATCTACAAGCTAAATCTGATTTTTTTTATTTACTTCTCAGGCAAAAGTTTTAGATCACAATCTGCTAAATAAATGCTAAATAAAACCTTAAGTTATAGTGTCTATTTTTATTATAATTTTATGTACACTGTAGAATATATGTAGCTGAATCAAAAAACTTGAACCTGTCAATAATATCAAATATGTTGATGCATTTCAAAAGCTATAAAAATGCTTATGCATTTAAATCTATGTATAAAGTGAAGAATCTGAATAATTTCTTAAACTGTGCATTACCATTAAATTATGTGAGATGCAAATAAAAAGTTTAAGTTTAAGAAGCCCATTAAAGTGATTCAGTTTTCATTTTATACAGGACAGTAAGGGAGGAGCAAATAAAAGACCTACACAGCCCTTAAATAGCTATGTTAGCTGCTCAAATTTTCAAGGCAACTATCCATTTAAAGTCACGGGGCTTTGGCAATTTACAAACACTAACCATCTGCTCTTCCATTTCCAGAAATCAACTACATTGAAAAGACACCCAAAGCCCACAGGAAACGATACAAAGCAAAATGAGGGAGACTCAGCTAGGAGCATTGGCAAGGAAAAAGGTCACAGTAGTGTAGTTTCTACATTTCAATGAAACCTTTCAGATTCCTACAGTGACATTAGAAGCTTTTTCTCAATAATTTCTGTGTTTTGTAAGGTCTGGAACTGGATTTCAGCAGCAAAATTTTGTCAGTTTGTTGGTGTCTCACATGGGAGATGTTTTCTCACTGTATTAATTTTTCTTTTTAAGTCTATCTTTCAAACTATTGCTAGCACTTCCTTTCTTAAACCGGTGATAGTACTTAAAACAATAATGAAGTAACTCATTCTTGGTAAACTGTAATTCCCATAGTTTTTTTTGAATTAACACTACCAGCTGATGTTTCTAAAAAAGAGATGAAACTAGAAAGGAGTATGTTACCAGCCCTTTATTCCAGAAAGCTTCTTCATTATAGACATCTACCTGAAACGAAGAGTCAGAATAAACTGCCTTAGGGTGTCTCTTAAACTGTATCTTTCTCTGTTACTGATTATCCATCCATCCTAAAAAACACTGGATTTTTTTTTCCTGTACCTTTATAGAAAGAAGTTACATTTGCATGTTAGCTCTGATCACAGCAAAAGCTCATTGACCTGCATGAAAAAGAAACAACCACTGTAGGGCAGGAAAAACAGCTGTAGAAAAAAGTCATGACTGCCACATAGATACCAATGTAATTCATTATGATTAATGTTATTATCATAAATCCCATGAGAAGGGATAATGCTTTGCCACTTCTTACAAAGCACTGCCTGCAGCAGAATTTTTAACATTCAAGTTAATACAGCATACATCAGTGTACTCCACAGGTCCCTCATCAAAATCCATTCCCCACTGGAAAATACAAGTTACAGATGACACCCCAGAGATCCTAGGAAGAAGAAAGCCACTCAGATTGAAAATCAACAGCAGGAGGATTCTGTAATAAAACTCAAGTATTAATTGAGACTACAGTGTGGTATACTAGATTTCCCTCCTTACCTCCCGTAAGCAAGCACTGGTATACCTCTAGGAGAGCATTTCCATGCAAAACCCTTGCTGCTCCAGCACTGACACTGAAGCAGCCAAAAGTTTCTCTAGTGGAAGTTTAGCACACCTTTAATACAGCAGCCCATCACATCAAAACATTCCTGGTCAAGGGGAAATCACAAAAACATCACAGAATCACAGAGTGGCTTGTGCTGGAGAGGACAAAATCATCCCATTCCAATTCCTCTGCCATGGGCAGGGACACCTTCCACTAGACCAGGTTGCTCAGAGCCTCATCTAACCTGGCCTTGAACACATCTGTAACTTCACTGGGCAACCTGTTCCAATGCCCCACCACCCACACCTCAGGCTCTTCTGATTTCAGTCAGAATGAGCACACACCATCAGGGAAGTTGTATATAGGTCCTGAGTTTAAATATCCTTTCACATACCAAAGTTGTATCTGACTGGACAGAATAAACTATGCTGACCTTTTCCAATCTCTTACTCTGTCCAGTCAGGATTTCTGCTTCTTAGGAAAGGTTTTGTCTGAACAGTTGCTTTGATTCAAGTCGGTGAATTAAAAAAAAAGAAAATCACAATCTAACATTTGCTGTCCTTCTCTGACCCAACATTTTTAGTCACTGCCCTTCTTCTACATGGATGCTGATTATGGGTTCAGCCAGCCACTATTTCACAGGCTTATAAAGCATCATGAGTGTTCATGGCATGGCTTGAGTGTGCAAAAATAATTACACTCTCAGTATGTTCTATCACCATGGTCTGATTTCATCTCCTTCTAACTTGGAAACTGCAAAGAGACACAATCAAGGCTGCATTTCCTCAGAAAACATCATAGCAATGGCTTTCCCATGGTGTTGAGCAGTTTTCCACTCTGAGAGTGCTGTTTGCAAAGTCACTGGGAAGAGGAAAGATGAATATAGTATTTGGACCTATTTTTATTAACACCATGGAGAAAACAGGGAGAAAATTTAGGTGCAAAACAGATGAAACATTGTGAATCCTAAGATCTTCCTAGAGCATACATGCACAAATCAAAATGTCTGCAAGCAGAGACACAAACCATTTCAGGAGTATCTCTGACCACCAGCCTCTCTGACCACCAGCTATCCTCTCTCTTGCAGGCAGACCCCTACTTGCTCTGAAATGCTCCAGACCAGCCAGACGTGACTCAGCTCTGAAGTACCAGCAGCCTTGCTGCACTTGGCTATCTATTACTGCTGCTAACTGCAAAGATTATTTGCCTGTTTACAATGCTCTGCTGGTCCTCCTGCACAGATTTTGCATTGCAGCTTGCTGCTATCCAGTTGTTTTGGGGTTGCCATTGCAGCCAGTGTGATCTTGCTCTCTGTCCTGGTGTGCTCCCACACCCCAAGGCAAACTAGTGCTGCTCCTCCACTGTGACAAGACAAGCTACATGAGATCAGCCACTGAAAACAACCAATTATTTACTTTTTGTTTTATTTTTCTAAATAGATTTAGTTTTCTTTTGGATTTGTTCTTTGGACTTTTCCCAAATGGTATCCCTCTGCCCTAAAGCAGTTATTCTGGCACACCAGGGCAATTCATTGAATAAGCCTTGGATGTGCTTCAGAGTCAGTACAGATGCACTAAGTAGGTGCTTATCTCTCTGTTGTTCACAAAAGAAAATTAGATAACTAATTTATCTACACTTTATATGGCTAAAATTAGGTGAGACTGATATTATCCTTTGAGTTTTTTCTTCCTGTTGCTGTTGGTAATTCTTCACGTAACAGGGAAACTACTGGAAGAATTTATGTTGAAAGCAATATACTCTTACCAAAAGACTGAGTTTCAGTCAGTTAGGATAATAATATTTTAAAAATCCCTTAAAATCCTGATCTGTTTTAATTGAGAATTATCTTTATTATGATTTTCCAATATTTTGATCTTCAGTTGTAATTATTAGTGGCTTCTCATTAGCTTCACTTCCCAGTTTTTTGCTCTCAACAGTAAGAAGAATAAAATTTATTTCCCAGAAGGATCTAGTAACTAGCACAGATTAGGAGAGTTTCTATGGAAAAAGCAATCTTGTTTCTGCAATGAATAACAATTTTGCAAATTTGAAAACAATCATTGTGTTTCTCAGGGCTGGTTTTCCTCCAAGAAATGAAATTAATGAGAAACACAGTAATTAGCAATCATGAAAGGATTAATTTAATGAAATGACAAAATATGAACGTAGGTGAACAATGAAGGATGCTTTGCAGTGCCATACACTGGCACAGTGTAAAGTGTGGGGAGAGGACTCCCGTTGTCTGCAGTTTCTCTCTCACTGATGTACTTCCCTGCTAAGATTGAACATCATATAACTGATTGATTTAAGGTTTTGCTGATAGGTACCAGGCTCTAGGCTAGCTTAGTGAAGAGAAATGAGAGAGGGAAATCACCACCACGGCTGAACACAAACAGGAAGTCAGAAATCGATGACAGTGTTCCTAACAGTGGATTACAGCCTCCATCTGCCACGCAGCACCAGCCCCCAGCTGGCCTCTGCCTGCTCCTGCTGTTTGTTTCCTACTGGCTTGTAGGAAGGAGTTTTTAAGCAGAGTTCAGGTCACTTGCAGGAGAGGAAAGGGCTGTGACCCTGGGGGATTTTTATGTCTGGCAGAGATACATAGAAAGCTTCAAGATCTGCATCTCTGATCTCTGTGTCTCTTGGAGAAGAGCTGCATTCCCCATTATGCTTTTCCCCTTCCCCCTTTTTGCTCCTATCTGTTTTGCTACATCATAACTTAATATTTAGGCTATTGCCTTTCCTATTTTGTTCCTGCTAATATTCTTTCTTTAGGGCTTAGTATTGCTACATTTCCCTTTCCTACAAAGCAGCACAGAGAGCTTTGCCACAACTGCCTCTCCCATAATGTCCAACTGAGACAGATTCCCCAATTTCACATGAACTCAACAGCCCTTAATCTCAAAACACCTCCTAAAATTACCTCTTTCCTCATACCACATACAAGTATGTCTGCTTAACCTTTATCTCCCTTTAAACAAGGGCTAACTAAATTTAAACAAAAGAAAGCATTCAAAGAAAGAAGTAGTTCAATCAGTTATATTCTCATCTAAGTTTTTTACTACTTCCTCATTTTCTTGAAGTTATAGGTAATGTATTTTAATACAAGTGAATCAAAGGGCAACTTCAGTTCGCTAAACCTTCACACCTAACTTTACTATCATCTGTAAACTACTTTAAGTGGATGCAGACAAGCAACAGATGCATGGAAAGTTATGGTCTGATTCAAATCTTGAATCAGAAACTTTTACCTTCTTGACTGAGTCATATGCTGACATAAAAAACAATGTGCACTTTGTGATTTGTCAGAAATAAATATTTCTATCCCCTTTTCCCCTAGGCTTTATTCGTAACTCACAATCACTGCCTAATTGCAGTAAACAAACAAAACCCAGACTCACCGAGACTAAGAGCACAGAACCAATAGCAGGGATACTTCAGAAGTACTTGCTAGTGATACAAAAATAAGATTTAGCAGTGCAATAGACAGTGATGACTCAGTGTCTTTCAAAGAGTCAGTCTGCAATTACAATCTCTATGCTTGGAATGAATGGGGGCAAAAAAAAAAAAAGAAGAAAAGACTGGCAAGAGTCCAGCCTGTTGATCCAATCCTGCGTCAGTCCCATTAAGCTCAGCTTGATGGCCATGTTAGCTGATAGGAAAAGGAACACTTTCTCCCACAAGTGCACTTGACAGCATCTCCCTGTGCCTTAGAAAATAGTCACCAATGTCTCTGTGAAAAAAAAAATGTGACCAAGCCTGAAGTTAGGCTGTCAGAATCTCTCTGTTGATAATCATAAAGACATCAATTCTATGTTATAATAATGGACTACAGGAATTTTATCTAAAATAGAAGCATTCTCTGAGTTTGCAAAATCTTCTCTTTTCCCAGGGTGCCTATGCAACATCATGTTGTCTTTAACTGATGCTCTGATTAGTCACTCCACTCTCTGAGGAGGTAGCTCTGAGTCTCTCTGCTTATTACTAGAGTAACGTTAAGATTTGTGAGCAGAATCAACAGGAAACTTTAAATTAGTAATCAGAAACAGAATGGCTGCTAATGTGAGAGCAAACAAATTTTGTTTTCAGTTAGTTGAAGTCTGATATGTCTCGCAAAATTGTAGCTACAGATTTAGGAGATGCACGAGCTACATATTTAGAAGAACATTATTTTAAAGGTGACTGAACAGCCTCTCTATAGTAACAGACCAAAAGCTTAAATCTGTTCTGTTGAGGAGTGGTGACTCTGCCTTTTCTTAGTTCTCTGTTTCTCAATTCTAGCCAGACAAATCTAGAAGACAGGGTGTAAAAGAAAGAGACAGATGCATTACTTCTTGCCTTGGTTCTCTGTGACTTTCCATGGCAGGCTGGCTTAGCCAAGGAACGCATTTCTTCTTCCTTTTTCTTTCCAAAGCTGTACAAGAGGAATCCAGTACCTATAGCTGCCCAGCAGAGGAAACCATGTGCTGACAGATACCTGCTTTGTTACCATCTCCACACAGCTTTCTGAATTCAGTTTTCTCTCTTTGCAGTCCCTGACAGTTCACTAGGGGACTACAAAACAGGGAAACCTGTTTTGAGTGTGAAGTCATACCAAAGATAAACTTAAAAATGAATTAACTATCAATATACTGACAGTGAATGAGTCAAGGCTTCTAAGAATTTGGACTTTTGGTCACAAGAAATGCCATCTTTGTATTCTGGTTCACGGTTGCTGTATAGAGCAGTGTTATTTGCAGTTATCAAATGTTATGATCACCATGGCAACTCCCCACTCAGTTTTTCTACTATTTTGCTTGCTAATCTGTTAGAGGTACAGAATTTAAAGGCAAAATTCTGCAAAAGGCTGAGCAATTTTGATATCCTTCTTGCACTCAGGAAGTCGATGTTCTCAGCACCTCAAGAAAGCAGATCAGCCCCTTGTAATGGAATTAATCCTGCACTACTTTGCATTCAGAAAGATTCTGTCTCAAGTTCAGCCAGAGTAAGATACCAGAAGTAGTCATTTATGCACATAAGTAACTTCATTATCCATGTTCCAGCAGCCCCAGCTGCCCCAAACAGCATGGCATGAAGCCCCCTCTTAGAGAGAGTAAATGAATGTAATGGATTTGTTTTTAAAAAGGCCATCAGATTCTTTTGCACTTCTGAAATTTTTTTCCTGTAGCATGAAGGATCTCAGTCTTCCTTCTGCCCATCACTCTGTCATGGGAAGAGTGGCTGTGAAGATGAGGAGTATTTTGCTCTGACTGCATAGTACTTTCTCAATTGTAGCAGTTCACAGTCAGAGCACTCTAAACCTGGACTGACCTGTCATAATTTACCTTCTCTGATTTCCTACTTGTAGTACGAAAAGGGAAGAAACTAATGACTTAAAAGACACTAAATTAAGCCCTCAGTCCAAACCTATCCAATTATCACTTCTGCCAGGAAGACAGACTTCATAAACTATGCCCTGAGCTCAACATCTAAGCCAACACTCCTTCAGGATCTGTCTATAGGGCAGAGGTGTGTGTCACCCACACATTCTTGTGCAACGTGTTTATGCACCACTAGCAGAGGCAGCATGTGCGTTAGTGCAGGCTGTGCCAGCTTACCTGAAAAATCCCAGAAAACTCAGGTGAGCAGTTGGTAGCAAATCTTACAGCTAAATCAAATGTATTCACGCAGGATTCTGAGTATGTTTGGATCAGGTGTTACCTGAGTGGTTATTTTTACTTCTACCCTTCCACATTTTACCCCTGGGAACTAAAGGGCAGAAACTTCTACACAGAAGACTTCTTCACCCCACACTTGTTAGGATAGGACCTCCACTATCTAAACATAAAAGTAAATGCAACTCAACTGGTCTATAATTACATTATAATATTTTTTTCACATGATAGTGAGAAAATGCTTCTAGATTATGGATGTTTCTAAACTTACAGGAGCATCCAAATCAAGGTAATGAGCAAGACTATGTTTTTTTTAATATGATTAACCACAAACAGCTTCAAAATGCTGAGCAAATCTTCTACAGAACTGAAGTTTAGATGTTGTCAGATTAATTCACCCAGCCACCACTGAAGATTGTAACTTCAGTTGCTTGGGACTTTCATGAAATATAATGTCTGAAGCCTTCCCAGGCATGAGAGAAAGATGTAGTTCTTCCAGCTTGAAACAGTAATGACAATTTGCTGCATGTAAACATTGACCAATCTTTCTGAAAAACCATGATCTTATGTATTTCAAAAATATGGGGTATCTTTGTCCAAATGGATTTTTTTAGGAAAAGTAATACAATCCAACACAGATGCTAGAATCCAACACCAAGCTGAACATCCAATGTGTTCACATGGTAGAATAATGAGTTGATGCATTCAAAAACAGATGAATAATTAAGATGACAGAATTTGTGGTATCAAGATAGAATACTGATTTAGGTTTAATGTGTACCCTTAAAAATACCAGCTGGGACATTCATACCAAAAAGTGTACTTGCCCTAGCAAACAGGCATCAAAATGCAGCTCGAAACTCAGTAATGCCATATATCAAGAGAAAAGCTCTGGGTACCTTGCCAAGCACCTAAATGTTCAAAATGGGAAATTTCCACTCTGTTACAAGCTGATCAGTAACCTTACTGCAAAATGGTACATAAACACCTGAAAAACAGCACTCTGCCTTATCTGCTAGAAAACTGGCAGTCTCACTGCCATCACCCCTATTTCATCAATCGATTAAAACTTGGAGGCTTCTGCTAATGGAAAGCAAAAAAAGACAAAGAAATGGTGCTGTTACAGCTGAAATCTGAGCCTTTCCAGTGAGGTACAACTACATACTGGGCTGCATTATTAAAAGAATAACAAGAAGGTTAAGAAGAGGGATTAATCCCTGCTATGTAGTTTCAGGAGGCTACACTGGAATTCTGTCCAATGCAGAAGGATATTAATAAACTGCAAAGCATCTGGCTGAGGGAAAGAGAACTTGCTGTGCAAGGAGAGGTCGAGGGAGCTGGGTTAGTTTGGTCTGGAGGAGAGGTCTGGCTTCTTTTTTAAGTCACCTACTAAGTGAGTACAGAGAAGTCAGAGTCAAACTCTTGGAGGTAATCAATGGAGGTAATCAATGACAGGACAAGAGGAAATGGACACAAGGTACAGCAAGTAAAATTCTCGTTAAACACAAGGAAAAATTGTAGTTAGTGCAGCCCAAAAATGGAATGGCTTGTGTACTTGCCACCCTTGGAGGTCTCTAGACCACCTGGACAAGGCCCTGAGGAACCTCATGCAATTTAGTAGGTAAGGGCTTTGAGCAAGAAGGTCCCCTTCCAATGTAATTATTCTGATTCTTCAAAAGCAATATTTCAGCTGGAGTGAGTTAACTGAGCTGATTTCTTACCCCCTGGTTCTGTTGGAGAAAGACTGACACTTCTGCAGGGCAAAAACAGTACCAAGTGTGAGCAGCCTCACAAAGAACACGGTCTGACCTGAATGTTTTCCTGGATGACAAACACAGTGCATGCTCCTTTGATGAAGATATTAGAATTTGCTGGTTGCTGTAAGAACAAAGTGTATTTCTGCAACAGTCAAATAGCAGTTTTGATTGTGCTTTCAGTATGGTTCCAGCAGGGTCATGAATTATGGGATTTTTAAAAATTTAATATATATTTGTTTAAGGAATTAGAAGAAGAAAAATGATGAGTAAAAATGTCAAGATTACTATGTTTAGAAAAAGAGTACTTTATCATGGTACACAGCAACTAACCTAATAAGCAACTATAATTTTCTGAAGATTTTTCTTGAAAAGGGCATTTACTTATGTTTTCTTGTATAAGTGTTATTTGAGTGGCTAAAATAATGTTGTGGAACAGGATGCCCGAATTTTCTTTCTATTGCTTTTGCTGAATTTTTGCAAATCACAGTCCTTCTGTCCTCTGTCTTGATAAAATAACAATTCTGCAAGCTTCTTATAAAATTTCATTGCTCAGCTTTTAGAAGTCTTTGAAATGCTCAGCTAAAAATTGTTAAGTGAATATTTAAGCACTGTGGTTATTATAGCAAATGCCCATTTACTTTCTAGAAATATATTTACCAGATATTTACTGCACTTTTTAAAATTTCAAATCCTTATTTCATGTGAATAGAACACAGCTATTACACATGCATATGCATGCACTAAGCCATTGAAAATCTACTGGATGCTTCAGAGGTCTGAACACTGCAGTTCTTGTTACTTTAGATAGGATTTCTCTTTCAGCTTAAACAGAGAAATATTTTAACTTTGGGGCAGACTATATTCAATGGCAGAGCCCCCACCCCCATAATTCAAAGGAATAAAAACAGTTTCAAAGTGAATCAGAACACAATACATTAAATCCAAATTCAAACCTTCTTTCAGCTAATTATATTGTCACAGATGGAGGTATGCAATTTACTGAGCATCTGTGCATAGCAAAATTTTGGACAATGTGGGTGGTGCAAGTTTTAAACCATACACATTCTGTGACTGAAGCAAAGCAAAAAGAGCCATTGATGAGTTATTTTGTGATTTCAAACAAACCCAAAGTACTGCATTTCATAGTGCAACTAAGTGCATAAAAGCACGGTGGAAAGTGCAAACCTGGTTTCACAGTGGGAATCAGACAAACAAGTGTGTCCTTTAGGCATAATTCTGCTCCTTTGGTGTAAATCGAAGACAGACTTAAAAAAGAAATGTAGATAAAACCAGGTGAGAAGCAGAGCTGGCCAAAGAGCAGAAAATCCTTTTACAAAGAGCATGCCTTCCTTAGGACATGGGCTCTTCTTGGCATCTTTGCTCTCTCCTAGACTGCACTGCTCACAGCTGCAGCTTTGCCAGTTTAACTCTTCAGCTGGGGAGCTGCTACCAAAAGATTATGATCTGATCTGATCTGCAGGCAATCCTTCCTTCAGTCAGCCCCCACTGCCTGGACCTGCTGTGACTCAGGCATTCCCATAAAACTTGAGAGGCAAGGAAAGAAAGAAATCCGTGATCAAACATGCCCAAGCTCAGTTATTTGGTATCTAAATCTCCGAATTCCATTAACTGACAGTAGCACAACTACAGGCTACTAAATTTATGCACCTGATAAAATGAGCTCAGAGGATGCTTTGTAGCACTGGTATTTTGAGTAAAATTCAACGTGAGCAGATGTACAGGCCCCTAAAAATTTACTTCAGTGATCCAATACAACTGCTAGGTGTGATGAAAACTAAATCTAAGGGGGGGGTGAAAAAAGCCAGAGATCACAATTGCATGGTGCCACTCTGTCACCAGCAAGTGCTTTTTTAATGGTGCAAGACAGAGTAAACACTTACCTTCCCAACCAACCAGCTAGTGCTCGTGCTACAGACTTTCTGCTGCTGTATGTGCTGCTGCTGGCTTTATGCCTGCTGTGAGAGAGGGTATTTGATCTGGCATAGAGTTAGGACTCAGGCACAGAGGGTGCCCTATGAACACAAAACCTGTCAATTTTCTGAATACGAGCAAATCAGCAGCCCAGGCTTACAGGGCATCAGCCCTTTACCCCATCTGGCAGCAGGGGGTTGGTGCAGAGCCCTACTGACAGATTCCATCAAGCCACAACCTGTGAGGCAACCCAGTGCCACAGGCACAGCACCCTCTTTGCCCAGGGTGGACCCTGAACCATTCTGAATTCCCAGAGGAGTTAATATTTCCTTGAGTACTCTTAGGAAACAGGACTTCCACGAGAGTCATGTCTGTGAAGAAAATACCACTTAGCTGAAAGTGGGAAGGGTGATGCCATTCATTTACTTTTAACAGTAGGAAACTAACACTATATTTATGCACAATAAGTCATGCTGAGAGTGCTTCCCATCTGCTCCCATGACAAACATGCTTCCACATGCCATTTCTGCCTTTATTTATGCAGTCCTCACTGAGAGCTTCAGTAAGAGGTTAGTGGGTCCTAGAAAAAGGAGTGTCTACCAGCCAACAAACCTCTTATTTCTAGTGCCAAGTATTTAATGATTTTCTTGATCAGATGAGTTCCCATTGCTCCTGTTCTTGAGGTTCACTTTTGCTGTAGTTTTTGCCTCATCATCTGCCTCATCCACAGTTCAGTCTAGACATGTGATATGGATATCACTTCACTCAGTGTTGAGAAAGAGAAGGATCAAGATCTGAAGCACAGGAAAGCCAGCTGTAAGGAGTAATACTTGTAGTCCTTCTCCTTCACACAGACACTATTTATTTCCCTTACCAGCAACAGCAACAAATGCAATTTTGTAGGGTTTTTTTTTTCACTGTGTTTTCACTGTGTTTGCATCCTGGGCCCATTCTTATTGCCAGCCTTTTCCAAATTCACTGTTTTAGCACCTTAGATGTTCCTCTGTACCATCCCCTTCTCTGTGGGGTAGCAGAACTGAATCTCGCTGTCCTTCTGAGAAGCCCTTTGCTGCCTCTGGAGATGGCCAAGCTAAACAAAGATTAAGCTAGTTACATGATGAGCTTGATGAGGAAAAAGCAACAATATACAGGATATACAGCTGATCTGTCATCAAAATCAAACCATTAATTTCATAAAATTGCCTGAACACCTCTTCTCATTAGTTGGCAAATACAAAGCTACACAGTGATCACAAAATCTGTTCACTGAACCACATCAAGTACAAACAAATTCATAAACACTGTCATCTGACTGCAAACATTTCATGAAGAGAGGAAAAGCAAGTTGTATTTTTCCTTGCTAAATTGTTTACCAGTAGAAATTTGTGATCATGCAGCTATAGAAGCAATCTTTTATTTGAAGAAAATTATCTGAGTCCATCCAAGATTATTGTATTAATCAAATGAGATAAATAATTTAAAGGCTTATCCAAGTGCAAAGATCAATGAAGGTACAAAATTTCACGTGCTGTGTATATACCTGCAGTTATACATAAAGGGTGAAACCACTCTCTATCTGGTCAGAGCACAGTCTTTTTGACAGAAAATTTTGCTGTGAATAGCTCTGAATATCTATTTTTATGGTGGTTAATTTTCTCTATATGATATTTAATAAAAAGCACCTAATTTTCTTCCCTCCTTAGAGTCCACAAATAAAAGCAGCATGATGGTAACCCACATTAAATGGAGTCCATGCTGCATAGCAATCATTCTTAAGTATGACTATACTTTCAAGAACTTTCAGACAGCTTTATATATTCTAAAGAGGAAAAAGAAGGTTTTCGCTGTGGATCATTCGACTAGACAACTGTCATGCCTATATTGACCATTTTCTTGAGGTGGTATGTAGCCTGTATTTTCATATCTCAGCACCCAAATTTAGATGAAAATATTTCTGAAGACATCTGCTAAGTTAAGATACTGGTAGTTGTATTGTTACACATCCTGACATTTGAAATCTGGCCCTAACATAGGTGCTTCTATGAAGGGTGTGTACCTTTGAATTAAGCACTAATTTCCAAACCAAACCTCCCCTTGTGCAACTTGAGGCCAGTTTACTCTCCTCCTATCACTTGCTACCTGGCAGAAGAGCCTGTCATGTTCCTCACTACAACTTCCTTCAGGTAGTTGTAGAGAATGATAAGGCCTCCTCTCTGCATTCTTTTCTCTAGGATAAACACCTGAAGACTTCTGACTGAAAGGTTGTGCAAAATGCAAATCGCATTCTCTGGAACATCACTTGTAATCAGTGAACAGATGCAGTCAAGTCCAAAGGTCTTGTATCAAACAATCCTTTCTTAAAAGGATGATGCTGATGCTAACAGCAGCATATGAAAAGTAAGTAAAGAGACAAAACTGTTGGTCAAAGAACACTGCTGGAAGGAAGTGATAAATGGCAGGAGGAATCGATCTGAATGATACTATCAATTACACTGAATCTAAAATTAATGAATACAGACACATACATAAATATTTGAGTTTTGGTCATATGTCTATTTAAAAGCAAAGGAAAAGCATTGAAGTCAACAAATTTTAGCAAGAAACCAGCTTCTAGCATTAGTTTTCTGAAAGATCTGCTTCTACTGAAATTATTTGCATTTGGATGAATTATACCACTCCTGCTCTGCACTGTTCAGCCACACCTGGATTATCATGCCCAGATTTAACCCATCTCCAGACCAACAGAAGTACTAAGAAAATAAACAGAGTCTAGATAAGAGCCATAAAAATTATTAGAGCCTGGAGGACCTGATAAAGAAATATTGAAGGAATTGGCTTTGTTCAGCCTAGAGAAAAGGTGGCTTGGGGGCATCTAATTACTGATTTCCAATGCTTGAAAGTTTGTTACAGAGAAGATGGAGGTGCTCCCTTCAAGAGATGAGCTGGGACAGGACAAGAGGCAAGGAACAAGACTTGCTCTGGGGTAGATTCCATCTGGATGTAAGAGAAAAATTCATCACCATGAGAGCAATTAAACATTGGAAGAGAGCACCCTGAGATGTGGTGGAATCAGCCTTGATGAAAATAACCAAGTCTTCACCTGAGTTTAGCCACAGAATTGGGTCAGAGGACATCCATTCCAGCATGACCTCTTTTGTGATTCTGGGGTTTATAGCTGTGTAATTAGTGCTAAATTGAAGAAACAATTGACAGCATAATAGAGCAGAATCATTCTTTGATGGTCTGATCCAGACATTATGAAGGCTGTGCTCCACACCTTTCCAAAGCAGTATGTTAGTAATCAAAGATTTCATGATATTTCAACAGAAGTGACAGCCTGAATAACTGTAAAAGGATTTCAGGGAAAAAAATTGTTAACAAAATGACCATTCACCAATCACCATAGAAAACCCTTCTATTTTCTTTTGAGAGCTACTGTTATTCAGACTATTTCTCTAGTTTCTTCTATGCACTGTACAGCTTAAGAGGATTGGAAACTTTATCACCACAGTCGTTCTAACTAAAGAGAAATACCCAAGACTGATCTTTGGAGAATACCAAAACAGATGCTAATATATTAAAATAAAGGCTCAATAACACAACAAACAGCACCAGAAGTCATCTGTACTGCTGGTAATTCTGTGTGCTTTTAATTTTGCAACCGATAATTTTAGACAATTGAATCAAATACCTTTGAGAGGTGTGAAGAAACAACATCAACTTAAATTCATCAAGGATAAAAAAAAGAAAAGAGATTCATGTGAGCACTTCAGACCTAATGTGTGGATAATGAGCAAATTGCTCTCCTTTCTATATGAGTTTATATATAGAGAAAATGTGTTTTCAATGTGTTAAACTACAACTGTGTCATCAGAATCATTCCATAGTGACACAATAATCATCTACACAGGGAAAATGTTCTCATTTTCTCTGTAATTCTGTGAAAAAAAAAATAAAGGGAGACCCAGCACCATCCCCAACAGACATCTGTGGGGAAAGGACAGTTCTTCCTGGTTTCTTTTTACAGACCTGAATCAGTGACAATTCCCATGCCTGGGTTGCATATAGGAATCCTCTTTTTACACCCATCAGCAGTGTTGATGCTGTCAAGTTATATCAGACAGCAGTATGTGGGAAAGATATAATGCATCCTCTGGGAGCTGTCAGTTACCAAGCAGATTTCCTCAAACCCTTCATTTCCCTGAAAACTGTGGTCTAAAGAAACAAAACTGAAATCACAAGTCCCAAATTTCACTTCCGCTGGTGTTACTCACACAGCTTTGTCAGTTCAGAGAGGCTTGAAGTTGCTCTCTTGTGAGTGCCAGCAGAAATTTTGCTCATATAGAGAAGATGGTGCAGAAATAATTGAACACATTGGGAACTGTGGCCATTTTCTACTTATTAGTACCATGAAGGCAGGCTGTTTCTTCTGTGAGCTATTCAAATGTCTTCTATTCCATAGGCAAAGATCCTATTATATTTAAATGATAAACTGAGTAACACATCAGAGACTGGGATTTAAATTTAAAATGCCATGAAGACCCTTCTGTTCAAATACGCCACGACCAGCATCTGTTCAAATACACCATGAAAGAGTAATACCAGATAAGTACTACCCATGGGAATTAAGATTTAGCCTTGAAAATTCACATAAAGCCTAAACAGAGTAAGTCTCAAGTCAGAGTTGATGTCATTTTACTTTCTGGGACTAAAGTAGCCCAGCCATATAAACACTGAAACTCCTGGAACACTTCCCCAGCTGGCCAGAAGGTCATCTACACCCACTTCAGCACACCAGCTGCACAGGGCCCTGAGCAGGTAGAGTGCTTCACCTCTCCTGCTGACTCCTTGTGTTTTCACTGATACCAAAACAAAGTGGGAAGAAATGCATGCACCCTATGCATGCAGTAGGGTATGTAAGGCACACAAAAACATTTCTGCTTTACAGACACAAAGGCACATGCCTTAACGTGAATTCCACCCTAGAACAATAGTACTTCCCAACTGCCATTATTATCTAAATATTTCACCTTATCTATTCTAGTTCTTAATAGAGTTCCAAAGTTATTAGAGCAAAGTGATTAATAATAGTATAATAATAAACATTACTGAACAATAGCCTCTGTGAAAAAACTTAGTTACTTGTTATGCAGTGTAAGATCACATAGAAACCTTTTTAAAAATTCTTATTTCTGAATTGTTTAATGATGACTAATTCTCCATTTAGACTATTTCCTTTTCTTTAATCCAAATATTAAAGAGTCACTAATAGAACCTGGCTATGGATTAAAAAAACAGAGACCTATATTTGCCAACAAATTCTGAAATCATCTATCCTAGGTGCCACACACTCTTAAGACTTTCAGCATTTCTGCATATAAAACTTTTATATTATCAGTGAGTCACAAGGAACTACATCAAAACAGCAGCTTAGTTTAGCATTAAGTAACTTGAACAGAACTACTGAGCTGAATCAGAGTTATTCCTTCATGTAACTGCTTTATCAGAGCGACAAGAGACATCCCAAAGGGGACACAGCTCTCCCAAATCTCTCCTGAGTTTCACAGTATTTGAATTCATCTACAAGCTTCAGCACTGTGTTCTCTGATCACATCAAAATGTCAATCCCAATAAAATCATTGTACATTTTTAGTCATATCACAATGAGCTTCATGGCTTATTCATAAGCAGAAGCTGCATTTGTCTCTCTCTGTACACCAGATTACCCTGCTGCTACCTGATGACCACAGGGATATGCTGGATCCTCAGTGTTCAGATCCCTACTTTCTCTGCAGATGCTTGTAGGATCTTTCACCACAGAGCTTTCCACTTTTCCCTCCACTTTCAGATACCCATAAGTCCTCCAACAGTTCCTAGACACACTGACAGCATGGAAAGGCACTAACACCACCCAGAAACAGAAGTGTAAAAGTTCTTGGTTTTTTCTTTAACAATATTTTGAATTTAGGGGTCTTTGCTAGTGTTTTCACTGTTTAAATAAGTAAATAGAAAGGGGCACAAATAAAGCATGAAATTATTTTGAAAGATGTGGTCTGGATTTTCACACTGCAGGGTTTTCTTATGGTATATTTGCTATATCATTACTGTTAATGTCCTGGAGTATCTAAAGGAAGCACAGTATACACCTCCCAGTACAGTGAATTATAGAGACAACTGAAAATTCAAACTCATCAACTTCCACTTCATTCTATATGGATTCATTTATGTTAACTGACAGCCACGTGTGAGTCTACAAAGACCAACTCACAGCATTGGAAAAATCTAACTTGACATTGACAATAATTTGGAAGTCATGCAAACAATGGGGAAAATAGACCCATAGTATAAGGGGACAGGCTTTCCAAACTTACCACTGTTTGTCCTTGGTTCTGAGTCTCTGTCCTCTGACACAACCTCACCTTCGGAAGTCTAATGCATTCTCAAATCAATCTGCATTACAATTAGTCTGCACTGCTAAAAAGTAAACCACTAAACCCAGAACATCTAAAAGTAAACATAATTCTTTCCCAGACACAGCTCATATTATCACCTTGGGATATAGGTAGGTCCTGAAAAATTTCCTTTCTGGACATATTACCCTTAACAGTATTCTTAAGCAGTTAAGTGCCACTGAATTTAATATTATTATGTTATTCCTTGTGCTTCAGGAGATGGAACTGGAAAGTGAGCACACAGCATTTCACAGCTCGTCAAGCTCTGCTGCCTCAGTCCTCCTGCTGTTTGTAGACTCTCACATATCTGTAAGCATGCATGTTGTAGGTTATGAACATCAACAAAGGATCTCCCAAATCAGCATTCTATTGCCACCATTAGTTCTGAGATGGGGGTGGAATAAAAAAAAAGGAATAAAAAAAAGAAAAAGAAGAAAAAGTGAAGGTGGAGGCCTCTTCCCAACACCACTAAGAAATACCACTACACTCCTTGGTCTTAATTATCAGGTACAGTCACTTTGGTAGTCCATTAAGTCCTTTCTCTACCAGCAGGACAAAGGATGGTTCTGCCCCTCTGCTCTGGTGAGACCCTGCACGTGGTGCTGTGTCCAGCTCTGAGCTCTGCAATATAAGAAAAGTGGACCAACTGGAGTGGCTCCAGAGGAGGTCATGAAGGTGCTTGGAGGGCTGGAGCACTTCTACAAACACAGGCTGAGACAGATGGGGTTGTTTTGTTCAGCCAGGATAAGAGAAGGCTTCAGGGAGACCTCATTGCAGCCTTCCAGTACTTGAAGGGGACTTAAGTAACAGAAGGAAAGGGACTTTTATACAAACAATAGTGATAGGACAAGGGGGAACTGCTTAAAACTTCAAGAGGGGAGATTTAGATTACATATCAGGAAGGAATTCTTTACTGTAAGAATGGTGAGGCACAGGCACAGGCTGCCCCATCCCTGGAAGTGCTCAAGGCCAGGCTGGACGGGGCTTTGAGAAGCCTTGGTCGAGTGGAAGCTGCTCCTGCCCATGGCAGGGGTGTTGAACAGGATCATCCTTAAGATCCCTTCAACCCTAACCATTCTGTGATTATGTCATTCTATGACTTTTAAGGGTTGCTGGCATTCCTTGAGACTGACAGTCAGCAAGATGGAGAGAGTCATACTCTATCTCTCGTGGAATAAGTCCACAGAAAATATCACTTAATGCCAGTGCAGACATTGTCCCATCACTTCCCAACACAGGGAACAGAAGTAGGCTTTACAGTAAACCTTAGGAGTCCAACAGAGTTGTTGTGGGAGAGCAGAACACTGCTCTGCTTCACAGGGTTCCTGTATATCTATCCTGAGTTTCTAGAGGTGGGTAAAATTATGTAAAACATTACCTCATCACCCCCTTGTCTGACTATCTAGTCTGTATTAATTTTAGGAGTATGCTGATGTTTTGCATTTTCCAAAGAAGCGTTCCTTCTTCAAAGTTTCATATCATCCTCCAAGTAGGTGAAGATTTCATCTGTAAAGATTAAGCCTAAGAGAGTACAAAGAAGTTGGATTTACTCATCTTTCAAAGCCATGCTGCTGGGGTTAAAACCAGCACTTCTGAGAGATACTATCAGCAGTCATCTCCCTCCATCTCACCTCCTGATAGGTACTTTTGAAACTAGATCCCTTATTGGGAAAGATTTCAGTTCCATTTCTCATTATTCTCCATGATTTAGTTTATATGAACAGAGCTTGGTAAGGAAAATATTTTACAGCAATATCTGTAGTATATTTATACTCTGGTTTCTTAGTATATCTGTATTTCTCATCTTAGTATATTTGTATTTTGGTTTTTCCATTCTTTTAGTGTTTGATGGCACAATAAATCCTACAGAGGAAATAATCAAGAGGGTTGATACCTGAAAGGGTAAGTGCCTAATGCCTAATTCTAAACATTTTTTTCTACCTGTGTCATTGTTTTGGGGTTTTTAAGTAGCTTTTCATTTAGTGGCTTAACTCCTATCTAATTTTTTAGCATTAGGCACAGATCCATTGAAGATGATTATGATAAAAACAGTGAAAACAATGGAATAAAATTCACCATTTGTAAGATTGATCAATATTTTCCCTGCTTACTGCAAGCAGAATTAGAAACCAGAAATGTATTTAATGGGAATTCAATGCTTGGGAAAACTGAAAAAAACAAATTGCTATGGTCAGCATGAAACAGGAAAAAACATCTCATTACCACTCACACGGCTCATTTCACAAAAACATTTGGTTACTAACACATCAAGACATTAATTCACAAAAAGTCTTACTGCCCTTCTTCAAAATTCACTAGGAAGGCTCCTCCTACTCACATTTTACTTTATGTTCTCTATATCCTTTCAGACTTGCCTGTTGTTCCATGGGAACAATGTCCAGATTTAATCTGCAGCCTAACATTTATAGCAGAAAAATCACCTCTGGGTAAAATTTACTTGCACAAAGCACAGAAAACCTAGACCCTAATATCTGATAAGTCAATCTCCTTTCTGCCTTCACTTGACAATTCTTCACTGTGCAGAGAAAATTAAGATAGAAAAAGAAAAAAGCACAAAAGAAATCTTTCCATATTTTCCCTTTAAAAACAACTCGTTTTCACACCAGATAATAACAGCTCACACTCCCTTCTGTCATACACCATTCAGGTGTAGAACAAGTTAATGAAAGAAAGAAAAACCGAAATTACATTAACTGTACTTATTACTGTAATAAAGGTGATAGAACAGGTTCTTGTAGCCCCAAATACAGCAATTTATTTTTCCTTCAGAATAGAACCTCTAACATATTCTGATTTATGCTTCTCATTTACTTTCCAGATATATTTAGCTAAACATGAAAATTAACCAATAGCTAATCTGATATAAAGCATATTAGAAGGAACTCCTGCTCAAGGAGAACCCTTACCAACAGACAGAGATCCTCAACATGTAACTTGAAGATTATCTCAATTATTAATAAATTATACAAATTATGGATAAATTCTGATTGTCACCACTTCTAACTGGAGGTGGAGAGGTCTGTAGGTTTGTCATTGCATCTAGTTTCTATAATTTGTTACTAAATTATTTTAATTTTGTGTAGATCAAATCTTAAACGCTTTCCATGAAAACATTAAGGATCTTTTAAACAGCAAGGTATTTCAAAGCTAAGTTGAACAAATTTATTTGTGAAACAACATAATTTATATTTTTCTTTTGTTACTTAAAAATATATTGCCTTGTTTGGGGTCATAGCATGACCAAATATTATTTGCCATTCGCTGAAAGTTAGTTCCACTGTCAAGTAATCTTAGCCATTGATTAAAAACCAACTTGAGCTTGTAGGTACTCCATATTGTCCCAACCACGCAACCTGGGAATGCAATGTCTGAGAGAAGCACCTCCAAAGTCAGTGAATATTATTGTTCCATTTGATGTGTCTGTGACACACAAGCTCTAACATTTTCCAGCACATGAGCATGAAAGCTGCCATTTTTACCCATATGAATGGGATCTGGACCTAATTTGAAGGTCATACAACAAATCTGGTAGAGCCAGGAAGAAATGAGTACTCTTATTTTTAAGACTACTGATTGAACCATCTAACAGAGAGCAGTTAAATATCAGCATGGCAAATGTTTCCCCATATGGCATTGGCAATATTTTATAACATGAGAGAAATAGAAACACATTATTGTAGAGAAGAAGGCACAGAGGTTGACTTCTAATCATTCTTCAGAATGTGAAAACTATATTGAAGAAAGAAATGCATACCATGGAAAAAACCAAAGAACTACAGTAATTCTTATAGAGCTTTACTCTCTGAAAGGAAAAACTTATGTAGTACCTCTGAGTCAAGTTTTGAGTGCACCCACAATTAACTTAATTGTACCAGCATGAGTGAGAGCAAGGGTAAGCAATGCAGAAATCTAATAAATTCACTGGGAATATCTCAAACTTTTGCTCATTGTGTTTACAAATTCTTAGAATTTTCACAAAATCATTAAGGTCAGAAAAGACCTAAAAGATCATCGAGTCAAGCTATTAACCCAGCACCACCAGTTCTGCCACTAAACCATTTCCCTAAGCACCCCTTCTACTAATTTTTGGAATGTTTCCAGGGACAGTGATCCCACCTCTGGGCAGCCTGTTGCAATGCTTGACCACCTTTTTAGCGAATAAATCTTTCCTAATATCCTAATTGTTCAGAAATGCACAGGACTGCAGAATCCAAAGTCATGACTCCTGGGCGAAAGGAAGACACAGATTAAAAAATCTAATTAACACTGCAGAAAAAAATGTATGAGACTTTCTTGAGAAAGCAAATTTTAGATCACTCCTGTAATGACAAGTGTTACATGAAGACTGGGCAGCCTGGCAGCCTTTGTTGGGGATGGCACACTGAGTGTTGTGACACACACGCCCGGACTACCCCAGAGCTTTTGTGAGCCCCGACAGTGTCACACAGCATAACTGCACAGCGAGGGAGGGGAGGGATGGACATCAGCAAGGAGGGTAGGAGGGAAGAGAGCAAGAGGTGCAGTGTGCTGAGATATAAACTTCATCCTAAGGCACTTTCTCACTGAAGCTCAGCACTCCTCTTTGACAGCTACATGGCAATATGAGGGCAACACAGGAACTGGATGACTGAATGGAGACTTCAAAGCAGGCCCCTGGAGCATCAGGCTGGCACTGAGCTGCTGCATCCCTGTGCTGATTCCTAACTAGGCAGGTAAGGTGACAGTGGGAATAGTTGCACAGTGAGGAAATCTATGTACAGGTGGGACAACTCGATGTGCAAGGCATTCTTCAAAACAAGAACTGAACCTGGCCCTGCTGCAGGTTTTAATAAGATCAAGTGGGAGTGAGCTAATGCATTTTTTAGCTAATGTGGCTCTTTTCTAAAGCAAATTTTGCAAAGTGTCAATGAATCATAGAATAATGTAGACTGGAAAAGACCTGTAAGATCATTGCACCCAACCATTAACCCAGCACTGCCAGGTCCACCATTAAATCGTGTCCCAAAGCACCGCATGTATCCATTTTTTGAACACTTCCAGGGACTTCACTGCTTCCCTGGGCAGCCTGTTCTAATGCTTGACCACCCTTTATATGAAGAAATTTTTTGTGATATCCAATCTAAGTGCAAAGTACATGAGTACTGAGTTCTTTCAAAAAAAAAAAAAAAAATATATATATAGTGAGGATTCTCTGCAAGAATTAAGGCACCGCAATATTCCAAGGGGGAGATATCTGGATATTTTTATATTTCATATTATACTGAATAAATGCCATCTCTCTTTACTATGCAGCTATTTTTGAATCTTAATGAATTATTTGAGTGATAACCAGCGGCTATATTTGTTGAAAAATGAATGCACTGAAGTGATAAGATTCTATTTTAATATTTATGAATTTTAGGCTTCATAGAAACATTGAAATGTGATAAATATCAGTGAAAGTTTTTTTCCGGTTGCTGAAACTGAGATTGGAATAATGTTTTGTGATTGTGATCTATTCATCACATTTCAAAGGAAAACACAACAAAAATATCTAAACTGCTCTCCCTCCTTTCAGGCCTATGGCAATAATGAATGATTTACAAGAAACTTTCCCAAGTTGAGAGCCACCAAACTCTTATTTTTTAAAACATTTGGGTTTCTTTCTGTTTTCCACTAGTCACCTATGCAAGAGAATTCCAAGCAGCATTTATGGGGCTGGATTAATACCAGGGCAGAAAGCTGCGCTGTACCTGTTGTCCAACTGTCTATACTAAATGAAATAATAAAATGTTTAAAAATTTTAACAAGGTTTTGAGAGAATCCACTGGAAATTGTTGTAAGTTTCATTATAATAGAGAAATCTCAACAGATGCTTTAGCTGTTTTAGGTAGCCTGTACCCATACCATCACCCCTCCAGCAGCATTTCCAACTTTCTGTCTCCCTGCCTCTCTAACCAGGACGATTAAATGAACCAGTTAACATAATAATAGTAAAAAAATCTACTCTTAATTGCATTCTCATTTTGCCTTTTTTAGAAATGGCTCATGAGCAACAGTGTGCAAATATATCACTGCTCACAGGGCTTGTGGGTGTCCCACCTCTCACAGCGGCAGAATAGTAATGCTTCCCAAAAGAGGCTATTACATATTTATGGAAAAGACAGATAATGGAATGACTCAATTTATTTGACTGCATTGTCTTCACAACAGGCAGCTTAAGCCTGAATTTTGCAGTGCACTCTTTTGAGAGGTGTCTCTTACGACTGAGCCTGGGAAATCTCTGTGGGTGCCTCCACAAGCCAAATCGGCGGCTAAAAACCGAAACGCCAAACCCGGCTGGCCATAAACTGCCTTTAGGTCTGTGAGGTGTCTGAATGCCCATGGTGTGACTCACCACCTGACCCTTTATCACAAAATTTACCAGGGCAGGAGCCTCAGCTGGCTTAGATTTACCAGCAAAGGTTTGAGGTCTATAATATGCAACAAAAGGTGATGCTTGCAGAGATGGAAATGATTTTTGAAGATGTGTAGCTCTCCAATTTCTCCACTGCTGTTGGAGACACATTCAGTTGGCTAAAGAAAACGGGACCAGATTTAAGGTCTGATGCAGCACTCAGTGAAGTAAATAACAAGATCCTTTATTCTTGCCCTGAAAAAATTAATTTTTAGACATTTTATAAACATTGTTAGAAATATGCCTCTAAAAATGGAGTATTGCCTATACAACATAGGCTCATGAAGACTTGCTGTAATATTCTGTTTATCAATTTTTATACTGAAGATAACTGGTGTAACTTTATCCCAAGGATAAAGGGGGCAATAATAGATACTTCTGTGAGATTTCCCCCAACCCTTCATTTTAGTATCATTTCCCAAATCAATTTGCCTATGGTGTTGACAAAATAAATGTTAAATCCAACTAGGCAAATTCAGCACTATCCTTACAAGAATTCACTATTTAAAACTTTTTATGTAATAATAATACCTAGCGTTTCTGTACAATTGTCATTGTCGGAAATACTGTGGCTTTGTAACATTGAGACCTTTCTATATTGAAACAAAAATCACTTACCTTTAATGATTTAATATTTTATTTTAGACAGCTTATTATATAGCTGTTATCTTAAATTTCTGACATCTGAGCACCCATTATACAGTCCCAACTTATCCTGCTAAGAGCTGGCTAATTATGACAGGAAAATTAACAAAAATGAATAAAAGTGCTACATTTTCTTCATAATTTAAAACCATAATCAGGACTAAACCAAGATGTCAACTTAACAGCACCCATAAATGACTACAGTTTGAATATTTTCCTTTCAGAATATTCTCTTCTTTATATTAAACATTAATTCACCGGGAAAAAGGAATGCAGTAGTGTATAAACACTGAAAAGCTTTTCAGAAGAAAAAGTAGTATTTATCCAATGAAAACCCTTTACTCAGGCAGGAGAAGCACAGTATGACTAAGGAAAGTAAGAGGAAAAAGGGGAATGATTAAATGATTTAGATCACGGTAATGTATAATCTGGTTTCCATTCAGTTCCATTTGTGCAGGCTACAATCCTTCTTCTTGCCATAGAGCAAGAAAGAATATTCTTCCTTGAAAAAGAAATGTTATTATGCCTATAAAACATGTTTTTGTGCAGAAATGTACTGGGTTGCTAATTGTTACATGCATTTTCACAGTTGTTATATGGTACAATAAGTATGCCAGATAAACCCCATTAATTGGTGAGTTATAATACAATCTAATTAAATTTTTATTTATTATGGAATTTAAAAATATTTCTATTTTGCTGCTACATTTAAAAAATATAGCCATGCCTTCTATCAATGTATTTTATGAATAGCTAGTGCAATTCTGTTTAATTTCCACTAAAGCATACTGTTAAGAATTGTTGGTGTATTAGGGATGTAGCATCTCTACAAATTAGAGGAAATGAGAGAAATAGAATATTAAGCTATTTTTTCACATGATTAGAGATGATCTCCAAACATCACAGAAAATCCTGCAGAATATCACCCTGCTTTCCACTCAGTTTTCCAACTCTCAACTCCACCTCTTCCAAGAAGTTTTGCTTGCTCTGAAGAAGGGAAGGTTTTTCTTGGTAGTCATGTCCTCATGAAAATATACATAAAAAGCTGGTTTGAAAAGGCAAATTTTAGCCAAAGAGACATTCTGAGGGTCACAATGGAAGAAGAAACTTCCCTGACTTTCAGAAATACATTATTAAAAGAGTAAATTTGGTACATTCTGCCATCTGACTCAACTGTTGCCAACGAATGCCATCCAAAATCCAGCCCTTAGATTCAAATTTTTGTACGTCTCACAGTGAATACAAACAAGCCAGGGAAGCAGTTCCCTTTAATTCCTGTTTGCTTCCATGGTCATGCACAAATTTTGGCTATCCCAGGATGGAGCATATAAGTTAACTTTCAACCAGCTGGAGTCTCCTGCTTCAGCTGATGTCTTAGTTAAACATCTCTCTGTGCACTGCAGCTGAGACAGGTTTCTCCTGCCCATGTGGAAGGAAATAACATCTACATATGGGATATAGCATACACAGAAAATTGTTGATGCAAAACATAATTAATTATGACATTTAACTCTCTTTGGCATTGATTTGTGAAGGCTGGAGGCCAGGCATTTTCAGAAAAGGAAGCTCCAGTCAGGGAATGCATTTCTTGATTGGGCTTATAGAAGCCCAAAATTGCCAGTTCTGTCTCCCTCCATCCATCAGACTTTGTTTGCCTGTCTCCATGAGTGGAGACTTGTCTCCTGCAAGTTTAGTTTCCTAGATGGCCTTTTTTCACATTTATTGCATGGTTTCTTCAAGAACTCCATTGTCTGCTACTTTATTGCACTTTGAATAGCCACGCTTAAGCAGGGTGTCAAGGGAGGACATTGTCTTGTCTTCATACTGACATTACCTTTGTTCTTGCCTGATTTTCCTGCTTTGCTGTATGGCTAAACAAGAGCTTTCTACTTCACTTTCTTAAGGCTGAGTGTGGTGATTCCAAACTATTCTGAGTATATCTTGGTGGCGATGTATGCCTGCTCACTTAGACCTAGAAACCTCAGTACATGCACTAGGAGGTGGTCATGGAACTGGCTGTCAACTTAGTTTGGGTTGTGCCAGGTTTGGGTCAAAGGACTAAAGAGCCTGTAAAAGTGGGATGGAAAGGTTTAAACTGCCTTTTAAATTTTTTTTTTTTTAATTTAAATAAAGAACACAGCATTCCAGACACCATAACATTTTGAAAGACTTCCTATAATGGACCTCTTGCAACTCTTGCAAGCATATTCCTAATTTCTCAAGAAAGATTGCTCTTATCAAAGCTAACCAGGGCAAGCTGTGATTTACCACCATGCCTCCATCCTGGATCAAGGCATCAATGCATGTTCAGCTGAGAAACTGCTGAACAGCTCAGAACTCATACTCCCTACCTTAAGGATGCACCATATAGAAAGAGGATTTTTTCTGCCATCCAGCTACTGCTCTGAGCATAAGGATAGAAACACAATGCACACTGAACTCACTTCCTTGGTACAAGTACTATAGACTTTCAGTGCTTTAAACTCACCACGAGTTTTGGTGAACAGTATATTGAAAAGCAATACTGAACTTCCAGCTCTGCTCTGGCAGGACACATACATGAGAGATACAGTCCCATGTGGGGCACAAAGATGGTATGGCATTGGAGATGGGAAACAATGAGAGGGAATTAGAAGGCTTCATTGTCTTTCTGCAGAAAAACTAGAGATTCTAGATAGTGCAGCCTGCATGTGTGACATCCAAGCATGGTCATAACAATGGTTATTGCAGCCTGATTTGAAAATGGACAAAAAAGAGTGGATAAAACTTGACTAGAAAACATGAAGGACACACAGGGCAAATGATTTTGTAGGACCCTTCATTTAGTAAAAATTCTAAAGGAAATTATTATGGATAGTGTGCCCTGTGCCACAGAAAATAAAACATTCCAGATCTAATTTCTGTGGTAGGAGGATGAGCTCCATGGGATGCACTTTCTCTTTTCCAAGGTGCTGAGCTTTTCCAGTTCCTGACAATGCATCACAGCACCTTGGGAGAATGTTTCAAAGTTTTAGAAAGACAGCATAACCCTCCTGGCTCTCAGAGCTCGTTCCCCTGGCAATGTTTCAGAGTACAATTCCACCTCCAAGTTTCCTTACAGCAGCACAGGAGTTTTCTGCCTTTCCCTTCTCCCTCTCACATGTTATTGCACCTTCGGTGATGCTGACTCAACTGTTTTTGCGCTAAACTAATTTTGTGAAATCTTTTGGGTTACATAAACCCTCCCCCACCCACTCCCCCAATTTTTTTTTTTTTCTTTTTGCACTGTGATCTGTTACTTATTCTGATGAATCAGTAATCGATGGGGTAGTAAACTATGGTGCATGTGGAGAGAGGAAAGGATAGTAGTGTCTGAGGGCAGTAAAGAATGGGAAACTCCAACCTGCTTCACTATCACGATTGCCTTTCTGAAATCTTGTTTTCTTTTTGAAGTGAAACAGATGAGCAGAATATATTCACTTGGTTTTGAGCAGCCTGAGCATGCAGATGGCACAAGAAGCTGCAGGCACCTGCCAGATGAAACACTGGGTGGAACTGAGACAGCCCCTGAGCTGTTCAACACTGCAGAGATATTACTGCTTTGGTGAGTGTGCTGCAGCTATCCTCAGTAACAAAGAAAACCATTAAAAGAAAGGAGGTTTAAGTATAGTCAATCCATTAATTTAAGTTTCAGAACGTACAGATCCTATTCCATCAAAATTTGGCGTGGTGAAAAGCTGGAGGCACAGCTGCTACGCTGCAAGTGAATCCCAGGAAAAATTCTGCTAGTTACAGAGTATCTACTCTAAAGAGTGACAAAAGTGAGTAAGGTGGGATAATTAACTGACATAGTACAATGCTGTAAACTGAATTAGTCAGGGACAGACAATTTAATGCATTATTGGCATTATCTAAACCATATATTTGTACTATGAGAGACATGAAGTTATGTTATATGTTATGTTAATTTATGCTATGCTATAGTATGAAAGATGACTGGACAGGTTTATATGTTGTATGATCATTAAAAACAAAACCTGACAAAGCAATCTTGAGCTTACAAGAGGAGAATAAAAAAATAGCTGGATTGAGTTAGTTGTGAGAGAGAGTTGTGGGGAATGGGAGGAAAAAGGACCTTGAGTCACCTGGACAGGCTACAGTCTTTGCACACCTTGTACATTTAAATTTCTGTTTTGTTCCTTATACAAACAAAGTGGTTTTTTCAACATGAGACTTAAGGAGGATTAATAAAATATCCCAATAATGGGTCCAACAGAATCAGGAGAACACAACCAAATCTAATTCAATCAGGTTAATTAGACCTGCTCTATAAAACCTTGTTTTTAACTACAGAAATTGCTCTGCTTTTTCACTTTATACATGTCATTGATAGCTACCAAAGACAGGATATTAGTCTAGGGATATCTTTGGTCTTTCCTGTTACAGTGATACTTCTGTATGTCCAGAGAAATGCATAAACTAAGAACACTAAAACATTCCTTTCTCATACTGAAGATTAACTACAGCTTCTTTTATATGGATTTTACCTACTACCTTTAAATTAGCCTGGAAAGAAAATTATTAATTTCCTTTGCTGCTCTTATGCCTTTTGTGTTATTACAATATTCCTTAAAGAAAGTCCCAAAGCCTTCCCACATTCAGTGTCCAAGACCATTCCTTCATAACAATGTCTAACCAGGCTGCAAAGTGAGTGGAAGAAGATAAATGTCCACAATTACTAAATGAGCTCTTGACAAAAATAATTGTTAGCTTCATAATTGGTTATCATAAATAATTAACTTAGTGAACTATTATCTGGTTGTAAGGAATTACTGTCACCAGATTCATTCTGCACACCATACTGGTACTTAAAAGGTGAAAATACAGGTCTCTATGTGAGATGACAATTCCTGTTGCTGTTTTGTGTGTAGTGAGATATAAATTATACCTTTCATCCTTCATTTTGCCACATTCGAAAACGAACCAAATAAACATCTACAGAAAATGATTAAGCCACTTTTTCCTTTACAGTGTTTGTGGAATGACAGTCATTCATTCCATATTACCCTTCTTGTAAATCTCATTCTTCCCGTTTTTAATCCCTGACTCCCTGATTGTTCAATCCCATACTAATTTGAAAGCTTCCCTACACTTATGTAAAATATTTTCACTAAAGCACCAATGTTTTTTTTGTTGGGTTGAATATTGTATAACCTAAAATCCCTCACTGTTTACCATCATTTTCCCTACCTCTATACATAAGCTGTTGATTTTGCACCTATCCAAGATTTAGCTGGGACACTGATAAATTTATCCATCTTTCCACAACATTTATTTCTGATATAAAAAAAAAATCCCTAAATGGTTTAATTTCTTAGATTTGTAAGGATAAAATTTCCTTAGTTTTTGAGTGTATAACCTTTCACCATTCTTCTGTTTCTTATTGATTCTCCAGGGATGCTAATTTCTTTCTTTCACATATGGAAAATGAATAATGAACAATAAATATTTCACTATTTACTCTTTTTTAAGATATTACAGGAAAAAATGGTACCACTGCAGTTCTCCTCCCTGTTTTTAAACAAATTGTGATTACCATCTCTAGAAGCTTTTCTAGGTTGTTTGCATTTATTTTTGTAAGCATAATTTTGGTTCTTAACCAACTTTAGTTTCATTTTTTTGGATTTATTTTTTCCCTTCTGTTGTTAAATTTATTCTGTCACACTTCCAGGATCAATCTCCATCTACTTTTCGTCAAATGAATTTATTTGTGCTGAGGTCCTTACTCTTTCTACAAGGGCAACATGGTGTACTGCTGCTCTAGATGGGTTGCATAATTCTAGAGTACTTGTTTAATCCTGAAACAATTATTTAGTTAATTCAACACTTCCCAACACCCCCTCTCCCACCTCCTTTAAAATACTAATCAAAATAGCACCTTTTTCCAACACATGCTCTGCTCAAGCTGTAACAACTATGCTCTGAAAAGAAACAAAAGTGCTTTTTGTTTGGTCTCTGGGAGTCACAATCTTCAGTCATAACTGTGCATTACATTCCTGAAAAAATATTGCATCCTGATATATTTGTCATGAAGTTTTAGTTGTTTTTTCTCTATTTAGGATGAACCTCCCCCTTCTCTTCTAACATAGCATATATATGATTATAGCATCATTTCCAGTCAGGTTTGATAGAGAGCACTGAAATACTGAGCAAAACCAACTGAAGACAGAGATGTCAATCACGAATCCATCAAGTCATAGTGCTCCAAACCAAACAAAAATAAATTAGGAAAATACAGCACAGAAAATTACATCTTATAGACAAAGAAAAGTTCATGCTCTGTTGAAAGCCTGATTTTTTCAAGCAGTTTGAAAATCAGTATGGAAAAATACTTCCTACTGCAAACTGCAATATGGTAAGATAATTTCTGACTCTACTTATTTTATGTCAGGACAATTACTTTGAATTATTGATGGTTGATGATTAATGCAGGTCCATTTCTGGTCTCATGTATTTAATAATTTTAATTTCTTCAGTTCATTTGGCACATCAAGAAAGACAAAGAAATATACAGTGATACAGAAGAAAATGAGGACATTTTTTGAATCTCTGATCAGAGTATCATCTAATGTCTCCATTGCCCAGATAATTTTCTGAATTCACATGGACTGGAAAAATAACATGAAAAAAACTTTCATAATCTAGGTACTGAGGTAAAAATAATTTATTGTTACTAAGATTAGGTCTTGAAGAGGTAAGTCCTGTGAGCATTTTGTACAATTAGCAAAATCATACATTATTAAATCCAATGGAAACCTCTAACAATAGTGGTAAAAATACCTCCATGAAGCTTAGTGAGTGTTACTCACTTCTTCAGGGTCTCAAATGAATGAAAACATTGCTTGTGTACAGAAAATGGCTGTTGAATCATTATTTCCTCTTTACAGAAACAGAATAACTACAAAAAAGCAACTATAATTGTCCAGTGTTAATGTTGTCTTTCAACTTTCTCATCTGCTGGACTCTGATATACATAATTCATAGGCAATTCTCTCCAATGTCTTACCCACATTGGACTGAGTAAGACATTGGAGAGAATGTATCTCACACCCTGATCTTACCTTGCAAACACACCAGAGACACACTGCCTTGCAAAGGGCACATGCAAGTTCCAGCTACGATAAATGTGTCAGCAAAGAACTAACCAGGTATCAAACAAGATACAACAAACAGAAGCAACATGGCCTGAGTTTCTGCATTACAAGTCCCTGTGCTGCTTCTCTCCTTGATATGTCTGTCTCACAACGAAGAGCAGGGTTACAAACCTACAGGTCCTACACACAGCTGCAGCAGAAGTGGAGAGAGACAGATACATGTCCTGCTCCTGAACTAAAACACAGGTAAGCAAACCCTGCCTGTATTAAGGCGATCTTTTTGTACATTGACCAGGGCTTAGTGTATTTTAAAAACAGCAAAGAAAATTGCAGAACCCTTCCCCAAAAACCTCTTCCACACTTGTCCCAAATTTTCTGGCTCCTTGTCATTACTGCTACATGATATCAGCACCCTGGGGCCTTTTTCTGTCAAGAGTCTTTATTCCATTTAACTAAATAAAGATGCATGAACAAATGCATGGACACATGTCATAACATCTGCCAGTCATGACCTTGTACAACCTTCCTAATATTTTTCTTTTATGTTTCTGTTTGCATTATTTTTCATTTCACCCTTCTTGATAGAAAACATCTATATTATGAACTAAATCCATTATCAATAATAGAATATAGTTCAAATATTTTACAGTTAGTTATGTATTTTCCTTCCGTATAAACAGTATTAAACTCCCATGTTGGAACTAAGTGTTCTTTAAACAACACCCTGTTGCTGGGCTTTTCTACTCTGTATGGACAGGTACTAAGGGCAGGGTGATTTTGCCTCAGTTAAAAATGGCCCATAACAAGGCAGTTATATATTCAAGCCATACCACTTTCTCCTCTGTAGTTCCATGATTTCTAGTTCTAACATGCTCTAATATTGACTGACACTAAGTTTAGACTACTTAGAAATATTTCTTTGAATTCCCCAACCAATATATGCAGATTTTCCTAATGCCAGAAGAGAGCTGAGTATGAACAGCTACTGCCAGCCCAAGTGCAAAGCTGCAATGGAAACCTTTTCTGTGTCCACGGGAAAAAAAAACCCCAAAGCTCCTGACAACATCTTGCACTGCTTTTCAGCTATCACTGCTGTTCATAAAGCTCTGTAAGTTTCCAGAGGAGATAGCTGGATCAGGAGCTGGACTCCTTGGGGAGTTAGTAATGAGCTCTAATCCCTTTTGCATCTAAATTGCTTCTGCTGACTTAGTTAAAGTTTTATTATTGTCCTGACAGTAGAGTTAACAGGTGCAGCTCCAGCCCACCATCCTCACATCCTCACTTGCCTCTGTTTCTGCAGCATCACTGAGACAGGTGAGTCAGTCAAACATTGCCACCGCAGGGCTCCTTCACCTTGACAATTGCTCTGGCTGCCAAAACAGCGAGTACCTCCATCCTGCTGCTGTGGTGCACCCACTGTTTCCAGCAGAGGGGCTTGGGCTGCTCAGCTGCTCCCTGCAGGGTGGGCAATCTCCCTCTGCGAGGTTCGCTGAGCACTCGCACAGTGCAGGTTACCCCAATGGCAGGCTGACTGCAGAATGCACAGGCAGGTTTTTAAAAGTAGAATCTCAGTGTTAGTGCTCAGGATTGGTAAAAAGCACCTCAAACTTGCAGTGGATAAAATTCCACAGTGCAGAATAAACCCCCCCACCCCTCTGCTCGTACCAATTTCCTTGTTCCTTTCTGATAAACACATCTCACTATAGCAGCCTAACAAACACACATGCAGGCAGACAGCACAACCTCCTGAGAATGGATTATTTCCCCAAAGAATTACTTTGTGAATGTCACTGATCATATTTCTGGGTGTAACTGCTGTGCCAGTTCCTCGAGGCTGGATAACACTTGAAAACCTGATCTCGGGGGGAATTGATCCTGTTCAGAGTGGTACTGTGATGCTGGTGATGCTCAAGGCCAGGGGAGTGGCAGGAGGGCTGGAATCTCTGGTCCCTCTGTCCCACCACAGCTGAAAAGATAAATGCTTCCATAATGCTCAGAAAACGGATCTGACTTCTGAGCAGTAGAAATTGTGCCCTGTCAGGAGAGTATGACCCACCCAATGCTAACACATAGCAAGAAAAAAATCTGTGAGTTTTGAAAAAGGACAAGAAAGTTTAGAGGGTTTAGGTAGTTGAGCAGAAATGAAGTCTTGGCTGTTTTTGAGAAAAATGTAACTCATCTCAGAAAGAGAAACAAACCATATACCCCCTGTCTAAATCAAGTCCTGCATTTCTGAGAGTCTCAGAAGAATGAAGTAAACATCGGTTGGGGATGCAAAATGAGATGCACTGCTGCACTACAGAGCAACAGCCACAGAAAAGAGGGTGAAATGAACAGGATCTAGATGAAGCAGGGAACACAGTCATTAAAAATGCTACGAAAATTGATGTGAATCCTGATTAACTTGCTACTTCCTTTTCCTTGTTTTCTCTTACATTCTCCGTGCTGTAAAAGGCAAAAAATCAGCAGCACAGAGTTTCTGAGTCTAAGCCAGACTTGTGGCCTACAGCAGAAGGAAGTCCATGCTGGGAAAACAATGACTAATATCACTTGTGAGACATGTTGTATCAAAACAAGTGACAGATGCCAATCATTAAGACTCCAGCTGAGCCTCAGCTACAAAGATAAGACCAGAAAAATTCTGAGGAGGGCTGAGGACAATAGAATCTTTTAACAGGGGCCACTCTGCACTGTTTGCACCTGCTGAGCTCGTACAAATAAATCTGTCCCCAAGCACATGCCATGTGGACTGTACAGTGTGAACATGAGGCAGGCACAGGTGCTGTGCAATTTCAACTAAAGTAATCTTTATAATAAAATAATGTTTATTTTAACGTGTATTAATTTTTTTAATCATAGCAGGTGCAACAACTTGTGACTCACCAAAGCCATCCCACGATGCTCCTGTTGCACTGGCTTTGCTCATCCTTCCTCCATCCCAGGCAGGGTAACTACAGGTGTGAGATCTCAGGGGCTGGGAATGGCTTTACATCATTTGTTTATACAGCACTAAAACAAACTTTGGTATTTGGTTCAATGCATGACACCATTGTTTGATACATTAAAACTACACCATTAAACAGCTATAGTAGTGTGCAGACAAAGCACTTGGGAAACTTGGTCAACACTGGAGAGGTTATACCAGATAAGGAGCAAGCTCCACAGAGAGGAAATGTTGAGAACCAGCTACACCACCTGTAAAGTTCAAATTCAGCTTGAATTCAAATAGTTTTAAGTAGACTTCTGAGTTTGTATGTTCAGAAACAAAACTAATGATACTCTTTATGTCATGAAGAAAAGCTGGTCCCACGCTGGGACCACAAACAAATGAGAGCTTGAATAGACAGTTCAGCTGCTCCATCCTCCTGCCACAGTAGCAGTGATTTGAATGACTGACTCCCACGTTGATGTGTTCAGAAGAGATTCAGGTTTGCCTGTCATTAGGAAGCCCTTTGGAAACACTGTTGGGTTACATCCTAACAAAAGAAGCAACAGACATAGCAGGGGAAAGAAGTTTAAGTTAAATCACAGACATTAGGACAATAAAGGGCTGTGCCAAACTAGGAAAAACAAAGAGAAGCTGAAGCAGAGTGTTTTGAACAGGAGGCAGAGAGAACAGAGCAGAAGAGAAGTGAGGTTAGTCTGTGGGGACTGAGGCACAGAGAATACAGAGATATACCCTGAGACCAGATATAGAGAAAATATGGGATAGAAATGACCATGGCTTTGTCAGAAGGGCTTTGCATTAACACTCAGCACAACCCACACTCAGTGCACTGGAGGGAGAATGAGCCACTGAGCTCTGATCCATCCATGTTACAGCTGGATACAGTACCAGGATGGCCAGGTTGGCAGAACCAGAAATACACATCTTCAGGCAAGATTTGAATTTTGGAGGCAAAATTCTGTCAAATTGGAACTAAAATTAAACTACTGAAGAAAAAGAAATGCTTTTGCCCTGTGAGGCTTGATCCTGAAACTGCTGAAGGCACTTGAATTGGATGATCTGCAGGAAGTGACTACCCTGATTAGAGAGAGATAGTATGGAAATAAGGGAATTGGGAGCTGTAAACTCTTACTTCCCACATGTAAAAGCAATTTTCCTAATTTGCAGTTGTCATATAGAGTTTTCAAAAAGCAATTCTGCTCAATTGACATTTTCTAATAAAACCTAATCCATGGAAAGGCTATCAATCAGTTTCTACTGTCTCATTAGAAGTAATAATAAAAAAGGGAAAATAACCCTCTGAGAAGAAGACTGTGGGGAAAAAATAAAGAAAGAGTAATGAAGGAGTTGAATGAGTTAGACGTAAGGATAGAGACAATAAAAAGAAGCAATATATCAAAGAAGACATCAGAGAGCATAAAACAAAATTGGTTATTTACATAGGTGGATGATGGCTAGAGGGAAAACAGTTCTTGATTAGACCACAGGATTGAAGACAGCTCTTGATTTGAAATCAAGAAGTAAAATTTTGCATGTAGAAAGCACGTTGCATAAACATTTTGGTCAGGTATTCACTGATGTGTTTAAACAACTGAGTCCCAACACAAGAAGAATAAAATAGAACATTTTAGATGTAATGATAGGAAGTGTAAAATAGAGCCTGAACAGAAATAAGATAAACAAGATGCAGCAGTATAGGCCACAGAACAAGAAAATGAATTTACCGTTGAACCAATGATTGAATACCCAGCGTGCAGTTGTACCTAAGGCAAGATTTCTAAAAGCCACCACAGTTTACGCTGTCAAATTCTTGGCATTTTTGCCATTTTCTTTGATTCTACTCTCAATTAAACAGAGAAGAATCAAGCCTAATTCAAAGATACTGGATTAAGAGCAGCTTTGCCTCAAGGATGAGCAGGGAAAAGTCATAGTATTTATGAAAGGCCCATTAAAGAACTCGGATGATTTATTCCTCCAGATTTAAATAAAACAGATAGGCTTAATACAATAAGCACTATCCTGTAAATCCATCCTTGTACATATCAATAAAAAAATCACGACACAATCCAAAAGAGATGGAAATGACAACTGAAGAGGGAAGAGGAAGAAAATAAAGACAAGAACAGCCACACGGCATCTGGATGTAAAGCTCTTACAACATGTGACATGATATTGATCTCATCTTGATAAGTAGTAATAAATTACTTTTCAAAGTAATCACCAAGCTAATACTGATAGAGTTTATATATAGAACATCAGTTCAAGTATTCTCTGCCATGTAAATTGCTTTATAAAATTATGAAACCAAGGCTGCAGAAAATATTCACTTAAAATCGAGTGAATCCACCATAGTGTCCATAACCCAAATATTAGCAAGTGCTGGTACAAGCAGGAGAAACAGCCAGTGAATTAGTCAGCTTTTGGTCAATAAATAAAATTATTCCTTTGTACTCTTTGCTTACTTTTTGCTAAAAGGAAATCACACTAGGAAAGTTAATTGAATTTTGTAAAGCACCATGGTTTGGAAAAGATCAAAGTGTTCTTTAGAATGAAGCTATTTTCTTAGGTCATGATTTTGTGCTTTCTCCTTAAATGCAATGCACTCTAAGAAGCAATTGTTTTTGTAAAAAAACCAATAGGTCAGTGATTGAACAGAAACTCAAAAACCACAAATTTGTGCCAAGGAGGAATATACAGAATACAGAGACCAAAAGAAATGAATGTGAGTGAAAAATAACTGTAGAAGGCTGGTTTGTATCCAAGCTCGTTGTTGTTGTTGTTTGGTTGGTTTGGTTTTTTCATTGTATTTTGTTTTTGTTTGTTTTTTTTTCCCCCTAAGGTAAATATTGATTGAAAAATCAATCAGTTTAGAACTGGAATCATAGTAAGTAGTTATTATTTTGTTATTAGGAAAAGATTATAGCCAGAGTCATGTCATCTGAACTGAAGAGTCCAACTTTTGCCAGTAAGATGACTGAAGGGCAAGTCCATGTCTATAGGAGAAGGTTCTACACCTATATATACCCTAGACACTGGGCCATGGAGTATTTTCTGGCTTTTAGACCAACTGATGCATGTTCATAAGGGTAAAATGCTTTGACTTTGTTTAAAATGCCAAACAGCAAAGCCATGTTTTTTGAGCTAATGCCTAAACTATGGCCAACCTTTGCCTGCAATGGTCATTTGTCTGAATAAAATTCTATTGTGCTTTTATTGCATAAGGCAAAGAAGGAGTTGATGCTTTATTAAAGGCCTCACTGAGACAATCAAGGTGTGATGGCAAGCAAGCACTGCAGCTCCTGCCCCTGGTCATGAAGAATTTGACCTTGCAGAGAGCTGAGAGCCTTGTAGCCTGAGCCCTTAAGTATAACTAATGGCTGCTCCTCTCCAGGAAATCCCTCTGGCCATCAGTGGGTGAAAGCTTGGCTTAAGAAACACAGTTTTGGTAGTAGTCCAGAAGCAGCTGTTGACACAGTGAAGCACAGATCTGCAGCTAATAAAAGCCACTCTATTTATAAAGCCTTCCCTAGGAGACAGATTAATTAGGCCCAAAAGGACTATTTTCTGGATCGGCAAAAGCAGTTAAAAAGATATTAATTTAATTTTAAACATACTAATTGACAAAATGACATACACGTTTTCTTGCTTTGTCTCTATTTTGTCTCAATTAATGCTGACTTCAAAACAACCTGTAGGAAAGGTTTTCCTTTTGCTAAGGATCAAAATCAGTTTCTCTCAAGTCACCAAAAATTTCTGTCTATTGGAGTTTTATCTCAGATAAATAACTTGAGTAGTCAAACTAAAATTTGAAGGGAAGTATATAAAAGGCTGGAGTCTGAAACATGTTTAAGATAAAAACCTTTGTGCTTTGGAATACTATAACAAAGAATGTCCTCTAGGAAGATGAGCCTGCTGGTGAAACTGTAGGATTCAGAAAAAAATATAATTGGTTCAATTATTTTCAAACAAAACCTACAAGAAATAATTTTATCTCTTGTATTTTTCTTTTTCTTGTACTCATGAACACATCATAGTTTTTAATTTGCTTTTCATCACCACCCTGTTATTATAAGCTGTATTTTAATTATTTGGACAAATTAATTGAAATACAGTACAAATAATAGATAAAGCAATTTTCTACACAGCTTTTGTACAAATAATTTGAGATATGGGAAGCGCTAGCTTTGTATTTTTTTATCTCGCTCCTATTGATTGCTAATGCTGTACGTTCAAGTAAAACAACCAGTTTTGAACTTTATATTGATTATTTTGCATCAAATATTCACAGTCTAGAGAGAAATAAGGGTGAATGCATTTAATATACTATAAATAATTTTAGATTATTTAATAGGAAAACCTAGATTTAATTTTACTTATTAAAAGCCTAAGCACTATTTGCATGTTATATAATGTTGTTTATTTATTTATTGTATTTTTATATTAATCTTTTAAAGAACTTTCCTGTAACCAAACACATGACAAGCCATTGATCACAAGATCACCATCAAGAAATCCTCGTTGTCTCATGGCATATCTCCAAACATGTAAATCTATACATCAGCTCTGTACAATGATGAGATACAAGGCTGGACTTAATGCCAGCAATGACACTGGAATGGGATGATATCAGGGCAATTTAACTCATGTTTACATTTGTTGACTCGTCGAAAATTTAATCTTTTCACTGTTATTACAAAAAATCAAATAAAACTAAAAACCAAGCTATGTGAAACCATAACACTGAGCCATGACTCTGAGGTGTTGATATGCTGCAATGAAAATCTTTACAATATTGATTTGAAAGAGCCAATGTTTTTATAGAGTAAGAAGAAATCAGATCGAATTGTCTATAGGAAAAAGCCAGTGAAAGCAGAGAGAAAGAGGGTATCAGAACTAGGAAAGAATTAAGGGCATGTACGTGTGTGTCCATGTCTCCCATTTTGTCATGTAACCCTTCTTGTGTGCCCATGGGCTCTGCAAGACTGTCATTGACTTGGAGGGGTTTACTTGGCGATATCTTTTGTACACTCTTTCCCCATGTCGCATTTTGTCACGTTTGTCACCTTACATTCCTGCGGGAGTCAAACCCTCTGCCGCCCTATGCCCTCAACTGCAGCAGCCACGTCCCCTGGATCATGGCACAAGGGCAGCAGCAGTGTGCTGGTGGCCAGCCTGAGCTCCCCACTGCACCAGACCTCTACCCCAGCACTAACTACAAACAGGGCTTTGGACAGTCCCCTGGATACTTCATGCACTGTCTGGAGGACCTCCATACCCCTACTGGGCCCATGACACTGGGTGTCTGAACCTCCCTCATACTTTCTTTCAGGGATTCCCTAATGCTTAGAGAACCAGTTTGGAATATTCACACACTGTTCTCACTGTTAATCAAGTCCTTGACCTTACCTGTACTACATGCAGGAATACCTGACATAGTTGGACAATATCACCTGACTGCTCTCTTGGGATATTGGGCTGTCTTTGCCTATTTAGTGCTTTTTGTCTGCTATCAGAGACACCCAGAATTGTTGTGTTTTTACAATGCCTTACTGCCAGCTCTAAGTGGGCCTTCCAGGGAGTACAGCAGTACAAAAAATTAATCCTAATTCAATAAAATACTGTCCCATAAATGAGAACTTCACAAATCCCAGCAACCTTTATCACAGACACGAAGAAGTAAATCTCCCCAGTCCGTAAGAATACAATGAATACTCTAGAAATTTATCTTACTATTTAATGTCTAAATTTCTTACACAAAAGCAATTGAGGACTTCTTAAATAGCATTGTATAATAATTCCCAGACAAAAACTGCATTAAGATAAAGTTACAATTGAACATACATAGCAATAATTTAAGGTAAAATACATTACAGGGATATATATTTAGCCCCAAGCAAGATTTACAAACCCCAGGAGTTTACAGATCTGGTTATAGTGAAAAGAAAAACAAGGGAGATTAAAAATTGGAAATGTGAAAACAGCTGCCTCAGAACAGTGAAATATGATGGCCACTATGAGAGGCAGCATGCCTTTGGCATCAGACCTATTGAAAATATTCAGTTTTCTAAAGAGAAACATTCCTTGTGTAATTCTTTGAATGCAAATATCATATGGCAACCTCTACGGAAGAAGGCACTCAAAAAATCTGGCTTCAAGTATTAAATAATTGAAGAGATCCATGAATAAAACTGTTTTATAATTATGTTTACTTATGAATTCTTTAAAAACTGTTTATAAACTAAGTTATGTCACTTTTAATAATACATTGCTGTCTTGATATAGAAATGAAATGAATAGACTTCGTTAATTTTCTGCTTGGAAAAAGTACAGATCATACTATTGTGTAAGCTAAGGGACTTAGGACCCCAGGTCACATGAAATAAAAAGATTTAGGGGTCCTGTATCATCTGAAGTTACAGATGGATTCTAAAAATTGCACACAATTAACTGAATGCATGAACATAACGAAACCACTTAAAATCATGAATTATTTTTATACTTAATGCAGGACGCTTGTCATCAAAATACATTGCCAACCATGGTGCTCACAACCATTATTTATGCTCAAACACAAGCTAAAAATCAGCTCACTCATGAAGTGCATACTAAAGATCAAATAAAAGCCTGGCTGCCCAGCAGATCTCCAAGTACTTTACAAATGAAGATGGACTGATACAACAACCGTTGGACATGCACAGCTTCCACTGAAGTCACAAAATGTATTTTAAGATTAAGCCACAGTCAAAGAGCCTGTTTTTGCACATTACTCACTAGAAGACCCCTTGGCTTCAAGACCCAGTGAGCTCAGCAGGGTTGCTTTGGTGAATGGCAAGTGCTGAACAGGCTTTCATCAAATTTCACAATGATCTTATACAATCATGCTCCATTGCTCCTTGCTACATCACACCTTGTTTTACAAACAATGCCATATAAAGGACCAAAGTGATCTGCAATACCGTAACAGCAGAATAACCTACAGGGAAAAGGTAAAAAGAAATGCAACCCAAAACCTTGATAAGCAATGCAAATGGAAGTGGTAGAGTTAAGCAGAACCCACGATGCCTGGTTGTCAATCTTATGCTTTAATCGCGAGGTCAAGAGGCCCTCTTCTGCTGTCATTGTCACAACAGACCATGAACTGAGAGTGAAAATCTGTGGGGAAACAAGGAAAAGATGTGAAAGCACCTCTTTGGGCTTGGAAAAAACCTCTCACAGAACTCTCCTTTATGATAATCACATTGCAAGAGTGGCGACTCATGTCTTGGTGACAAAGTTCCAGATTCCTCTGAAGTACAGGAAGAAGTGATCTTTTCTGTCCAGGAATAAAAACCCAGGCCACTTCTGCAATGAAAAGGAGGGGGAAAGAGAGAAGGGGCAGAGCTGGGATGGAGAAGGAAGGTAGAGCCTCAGAGAGCCAGGCTTGCCCCTCCAACCAACAGCTGAGGGACACTGATCCCTTCTACAAAGCTGGAGGAAGTTGCCTGCATGGCTTTCCAAGACTCTGGAACAAGCAAAACAGGCAAAGGGATTCTGCAGCCCTTGCCCTCTGCACAGCTTTTCCTCTGCAGTCCCAGCCCACTGCCTACTCCATGCTCTAAGTCCTCTTGTTTCCACAGCCCAGTGGAAAATTTGTCATTCATGTTAGTGTTTCACTGCGGCCAGCTTCAAAACTGATTATGCTCCCATCTTCTCTGGAACTAGGAATAGAAAATTGAACAATGCATTCTTTCCTATACAGAGTATGAATATGAAACTATTAAACAACCTAAATCCTATTTTCTTTTTGAATATATTTAGCTATCTTTTTAATTTTTTAACACTACTTACAACTTTCTTTCTGGTAGCCATTAATTATTTGGAAGTTTCATACCTTCCTTTGAGCTCATATGTAGTTTTCCAGCCATTATATTTTTAATTTCACATGCAGGATTTTAATATATTGTCTACTGCAGCCATAAATTACTTAAATGTGTTAGAAAGCAGATTGCTCAGTAATTGCCATTTTATTTACTATCCTGATGTAAGCAATTTAAATATGACTCATTTTCAAACTTAGAAACAATGTAAAGAGATTTAGGAGAGAATGTAGTACAAGTGCAAACAGCAATCAGCAGTCATCATTTTCAATTCCATTAGTAGTAATGTTTTCTTAAAAAAAATTACTAGGGCAACTTTGTGGACTGAATCACTTGTGACTCAATGAATGCTGTTAAGGTCTCAGTATCAACAGCTCTCACCTCGTTGTTTTCCAGATCTAGAAATGCTAAAGGAGATAACATGCAACATCCCTCGGAAGTGGTAAAAGAAGCTGAGAAATATGTTGTTCAGCCATTCTTGGTGAAGTGATAAATACACTGGGAGATTTCAAAGGCAAAATCTCCCCTCAATACAAGAACGGGAGACTGCAGGTAGCCTGTCAGAGGGAATCTACCCATGTGACAATGCAATACCCTCCAATTTTGTCACAGAAGCTAAAACTCTATTGCAAGAGGCAGAGAAATAACACCAGTGGTAAATACTGACTTTTCTGTAGATGTTTTCTTTCAGTCTCTTACCATAAGACTCAACAGAGAGCACAGAATCACACCTGGACCTTTATTCACACAAAAGAGAAATATCAACCATTTTAGTTACTTTGTTTGGACCCAGATTTGGACAGCCTAAAGCCTTCCTCTGCCAAGCCTTTCCTAATGAGTGTACTGGCATTGCCAAAGAGAGAATATTAAACATGATTGTATTTGTACATTTATATATATTTTATACCATAAACAGTACAACTATAAAAGTTTTATATGTACTATAATATATAGTATTAGTAGGCACATTGGCTTTAAGTCTCCTGAATCTGGGTGGAAGGGAGTATAAATAAATAAATAAATAAAATATTTGTCTTTATTTATCTTTGCTTACTTTCTCAGCATCCTCAGATTTTCCCATGCCTCTCTATGGCACCTACAGATTTATTTTGAAACATCACAGAAAGATCTCCAACAGAAGCATATCTAGAATTGCAATGTAACTTACAAAGCATAAACTCAATTTATTTCCTCATGGGGGTAATCTGCATCCGTTTTTCAGAAGGGCACCTTTACCAGAATTGATTTCTCTCCCTAACTTCTCCTAAAATAATTATATTTCTGACAGTCAACTGAAAGTATTGGCATTTGGAAAACAGTTCTCCTGTGCTCCTACACTTCTATTCCGCTCTAAAGGCCAAGAAATGAAGCCTCTTATTGGCTCCTGTTTACAGGATATGCTAAGAAAAGTGACCACAATTCAAGAAGCAGAAAGTGTTGATACGAGATATCCCAACTTTATAACACGTAAGATAATACAAAAGCACCCTCACATGGAAATAATTTGGACTTTTTCTGAACTCCTACGGTTTTCGAAGCAAGATGTTTCATCTGGCAGATGAAAATTTCTATGGGAACCAGACAGGGTTGTGAAAAAGTCCATTTAGTAAAACTCCTTGAGCTTCCATTATGAAAGGATTCAAGCAGATAAAAGATGACCACACTTCTAATTTCCTTGAAAATACCTTGGAGGTGAAGGCCCAGATCCAGCCAGGCCTGCCCCTACTTACATGCTGGACTGAGTTCCTATATTCTAGAACCAATGATGCTTATTCCCAGTACATTAAACTCATCTCATAGAGTCACTCATTAGACATAATGGATGCAATTTTATCTGAAATAAAATATTTATGGGGAACGCACAGACAAGACATAATATGGCAGTTACTGCACTCAAGATAGTCAGCATTTTTCTTTGCAGCAGTTATTTCCGTCATGCTGCAGATATTTATTCTCTTCTTGCATTATTTTATGACAATCCTAAATATATGAAGTTTCTGAGTAGTAGAATTAATTCAAGAATTCTTAATTCCAATGGAGGTTGACCCCTAACATTGAAACTTACAGCTTCTGTTCAATAACTAGCACTTACCACTTACATTGCTCTCTCTTTACTTTCAAAACATAATTACTGTCTTACTTTTCTGATCCTTAAAGGTGGCTGAGCTGTTTGACAAAATAATAAGAAGAGAATTATGCAAATTCAAGGACAGAGTTAGTACCCACTACTTGTTAGAACCTCTGCTGCTCCTGTCGGCCTGTTTGGTACACATTGCTTTCAAATTTCTGCAACCACAGCAGCAGAATTTTACATCATTGCCAAATCCAATCAGAAATGATAACATGAACTATTTCCTAATACTCAGTACTGAGAAGGATTAGAATCACAGAATGTCTTGGGTTGGAAGGAACCTTAAAGATCTTCTTGTTCCAATTCTCCTGCCATGGGCAGAGACACATTTCATTAGAACAGGCTGCTCAAAGCTCCATCCAACCTGGCCTTGAACACTTACAGGGATGAAGCATCTCTGGGCTAAATTTAGAGGGCAACCTGTGGGCAACCTGTGCCAGTGCCTCACCACTCAATGAGTATAGATTTTTTTTCCCTATCATCTAACCTACACCTTTTTCAGCTTCAAAAGCAGCTAGCAACCCATCATAAAGAAGATACTTACCTTAGTAGTAGTCTTCCTTTATAAAGAGGAAGAATTTCTAAGATAGATGCAAATTTCAGATCATTTTTCAGAGACGCAGGGCACATAATTGCAGAGAAGAAAAATAATGCATGTACATGACTCTTGGGACACAACCTGGACTGGCTGTGAATTACCCTCCAAGCCATGTAGGCAGACCATGCTGATTCAGACATTGCTTTGGTAACTTAGAGGCTGCTTGAACGGTTAAGGAGGTGGGGATCACCACACAAAATTTTGCACAAATACACACCTACACATGTAAGAGATTTAAAAGAAAAACACTGAAAAGTATGATCACACACACACACATTAAAAAAAACACTTACAATTGCCACTGAAGTGCCCAACTGTACAAAAAACTTCAAGCACTTACTTCACAAACAAAATGACAGAACACCAAAGTATGAGGCTTATCTATCTCTCTCCCCTCTCCCCATTTCACACTGGCTTCCTGTTGCCAAATGTCTATCTCTGCAAGCCAGCAAAATCCCCACTAATCTGAGTCCCCCCAAGAAAATAAAAATTCTTGTCTAGGAGGCCTATGCATTAAACTGAAACCAAAGTAGCCTGACTCTTAACATGTGTGATACACATTTCTTTGTGTATTTAGGCACCAAACAGCACTGAAGCAACAATTAAACTCAGTATTCAGAAATTTTGTCCAAAGTTTGTAAAACCTGAGTTTTCTGCATAATTCTGAGCTGTAAGAGGAATTAGAATGTCACAAGAAAGTCCTTCAAGATATCTGATAAACTTTACTGAAATGCGACTTATGCCAGACTTCCACGTCCATGTTTAAGCTACAAACTATAATTAAACTGAATTTTATGATAAGTGATCAGTCACATAATCCATACTAGGATATTTCTATTTCAGAGGTTAATTTGAGTGCATGGCTTAGAAAATATTGACTATAATATTGTTGAAACTATCTTCCACCCTGAAACCAGGGGATAAAGTTACTTTCTGTTCAAGATACTAGAGTGTCTAAAAGAAGATGATTTCTCAGGTTAAAATATATGGAAATTTTAACTTTGTACATAAATGAAGTTGTGTCTTTAAACACTTCTTCACATTCAACTGTAGTTAATATTTAATTTTAAAAAAATCCATTTACTTCAGCATTCACTTAAATTTCTAATTCAGCCATTATACAGTAACCAATATAGGGGAAAGAGAGGGTAAAATCAAAGATAATATGTAACTTCAGGGCATTTTTCTGTTGTGCAAAGGTTTTCCTACTCAAAATTAATATTGAAAAGAGGGGTTTTTTGAAGCTGACATGACATATGGCATTATTTCAGTGACTCTGCAGTTAATTAAGTATCTTCAGTGAGTCTATAACAAAGTATTGAGATTGACAATGAAGTCTAAATCTGATTCTTATTTCTCTTGTCAGCTGCCATCTTAACAGTCATGAAAAGGCAAGTAATGTAAGAAAGAGTGACGTAGCTCAAGATAATGGAAAAAGGGGGAATTAACTGTTGAAGTAGCTCAGTAGCAAAGATTTTCAGAGGCACTGAGTTGACTTGCTGAAAAGTAGTTTTATCCCAGGCACAGCTTAGTGTGTGATCTGAAGCTGTTTACCTTATTACTTATCTTTCACAAGCACCTACATCTAAGAATGTGTGGAATATGATAGCTGTGATGAGATCTCTTGCAGATACCCTTTGCAGCTCTTAAAATCTGGCCCTGTGGATCCCAGATTCCAGTTTCCAATGGCTGCATGTGTGTTGACATCTCTGTGTGAGTGTGCATAGAAGTCTCAGCAGAATTTCTGTTCTTAATAATGCCATGGTCATCTAAACATCAAATGCACCTCAAATCAGTATTTTTACTTTCACTAAAGACTCCACATATTACCACTCTCAGCAGGCAGAGATCAGAGCTAGGAAGGCACATGGAGCAGGGTAACTATTTCACTGTTGTAACTGAAATCCTTAAAAATGCTGTGCATGTAAGTGCAGCAAATAGGAGAAGATCTGAATAGATCTTCCCTCTACCTCTTTGTCCCTCTCTATTTAAAAGTGCACACTTTACGTTTCATTTCCCACCCTCTGCTCTCATTCTCGCCCATAGGGAATAAATTCAAATTAACCAACCAATTATCTAGAATTTATTATGCAATTTCCTTCTTGCCTTGAAACTCTTAATTTTGTTATATTTCTACTGGAATCACAACTTTAAGTTCTCTGTGATTTTCCCCATTTTTCTCTCCCTCCATCAAAATAATGACTTTGCTAACTTGCCTCAAGAATTATGCCAGAGAGAAACTCTTGGCTGAGACCTCAGTGAGTTTTTCTGGCTTCATTAGTGGTTCACCTGTTGAGCTGGAGAAAGCAGTTTGATGTCTGCACAGCACTTTCCAGTAGCTGTTTTGCAGGGACACCAGAAGAGGTCTATTCATCTTGCCTTAGCTTTGTCCATCCAGCCTAAGTTAGTCATCGATATTCCCTCTACAGCTGCTGAGATGAGACTCACCTCATCAACAAAGGCTGAATGACCTCAGAGAGATCATTGAGGTCACATCTTGACTGAAAGACCTTGGGCAAGCACTTTAGCCAATGGCCTCATCTCAAGAAAACATTATTCTTTTTTTGCTTGCTTTTGCCTAGCTCTGTATTATAATTAAAAGCAAATTCCTGTATGTGTCAAAATCCATAAACTTTAAAAATACAAGCGATGAAAGACTGTCCCTAACACTCACTGAGAATTTTGTGCTGGCAGCAGCCACAGCACTGGGCCAGGAAAATCCCTGATATGCTGTTGTCTTCTGTGATATTTATCAATATCAGCGTAACGGATGTCACTTTACATCAGACTTGCTGTCTTTCCTCAGCCTGACATCTTCAGAAGGATGATAATGTCTGCATCCTTTGGGAAAACTTCATCCCTCTCTATCATAGAATCAGTCACAGAATCACAGAATGGTTTTGGTTGGAAGGGACCTTAAAGATCATCCAGTTCCAACCCCCCTGCCACGGGCAGGGACACATTTCCACGAGACCAGGATTCCCCAAGCCCCATCCAACCTGGCCTTGAACACTGCCAGGGATGGAGCATCCATAAAGTCTCCAACCAACCTGTGCCAGGGCCTCACCACTTTCTCCCTTGCTGATGTTTTGCAAGCAGAAAAAGTGACATCAGAAACTCTCTCTTCAATTTGTCTCTTTCTAAGTAAATGCTGACACAAATGCACCTTGAACTTGCAGAATAGATTCAAAAGCAAAACTACTTAATTTTTTTTCTTTTCAACAGATTCAAGAGAAGCTCTGCAGGAAACAGGAGAATATACTTTTAATTTCAAACTGAAACATTTTACTTGCTCAGTAGTTTTACATAAATTACTGCAAGGAAAGGTTAAATTTTAGTATTCATATTTTCTAGGGACATAAGCTGAACACACAAGGATTGTACAGAAACTATATTTTACTATTATTTTAAGTGCATGAGCATTGGCAATATTGACTATATTGTGGAGTGTCAGCCAGTTAATGAAGTATTTTGTATTTGCAGTCATGTCTCTACATGAAGTAATTCAGCCGAAGGCAGAAGAAAAACAGATTTCTAGTGAGTTTTTGAATTCTAATATACTGAAATGTGTTAAACTGTTTGGATAAAAGAATATTTTCGTGAAGAGTCTTCAGCATCTTTAATAGCCCAATCACTCAGGGCCAGCTAGGAGTTATATAACAGCCTCTAAAGCTGAAGTTTTTTAGTTACTAGGATGACTAGGAGAGGCAGTGGTAATAGGACAGGACAAACTTATATTAACTGTAAGAAAAGAAGGAAAAAAAGTCTGACATTGAAGCTAACTGAAAAGCAAAACAACAAAGAAACCAACCATGTCTTTGCAAAGTGCAAACATCAATAAGAAGGAAAAGACAACACATTTTAAAGTAAATAGATAGCAATAAATAGGAGCTTCTCAGGTCATACGACATATGAAAGGATTTCACTGTGAAAAAATTAAAATAGAAAAAATATTGGTAAGACTTATCGCTTAAAAAGTAAAAACTGAAGTAAACACAAAACATCTTTGGCATGAAATGCATTTTTTTCCAGATGAAAATCAAAATAAAAAATTGAAAGAAGAAAGAGACTGAGAAAAGAAATACTGGAATAGGTTCAGAAATAATGTCAACCTTATTCTGATTCTACAGTGAATTATCCTTGGGCACCCCTCTGCTCACTCAGTAGCATACCCCCTTCTAAAAGGCCAGGACAAATCCATATATATCTTTGCTACTGAAAGAAGGTCTTGTTTTCTGAAAAAGCTGTCAGGTAAGGGCAAAACCAGAGTTTTAGTGAACTCTAAGACAGGGAATAAAATTTGGAACAATCTGTAGCCCAGATTTACCAGTTAAATGAGCAGCTGCAAATGTTAGTCCTGTTGCAAAAAGAAAACCAACTCTTCATTTGCATTCCCAACCAGACTTATTAATGACTACCTTAACAAAACAGCAAAAAGTGGAAAATGCTGAACTTAAATTAATAATTTTTTAAAAAAAGTAATCATAATCTCCAGCATGAGGAACTAGCAGATACACTTTTTCCATGTGTGAATAAATATGACTAAACACAGAAGGCTGTGTATGAACAACAAAAAACTAAGCAAGACCTGCACTACTTATGAAGCTTGAAGGACTTCAGAAAAAACCTCCCAATCACATAACTTCATGTTTTCACATTTAAAATGAAAAGAGGAAAAGATGGGTTTTAAAAGGAAATCATACTTTCCCCCTGCACAACATTGACAACTGTACACTCTTCAATGAAGAAAGTACTATTCAAGGAAATTTAAAGCCTGTTGATAGAAACAAGAGTTAAATACGGATGAATGAAAAACTAAGTACTTAAAATGAAACATTCATGAAAATGGGAACAGAGAAAGCTCAAGAGCCTGTAAGGGAACAGCAAATATGCTCTAGCAGACAAGGATGACTACATTAAACACAAGCAAATCTGCAGAAAAACATTAAGAAAATATATCCATAACTTGTTTCATGCATAGATGCATAGTGAGTGCTGACTATTTTAGACAAAGACAGAAAAAAAAAGAAAAATTAAAATTCTTCTTTTTATAAAATATTCAATGTTGTATGGGTTTCACTATGTAACTCTACTAGGCAAGTGGTCTTTAAAGTTAACGGAGGAATTAAAATGTAACTTGTGTTTTATGGGAAGCCTACTAGGGCTTGACTTTACAAGAACATTTGTAATCCCTGGTGCTTCAGCTTTGGCATCTGATGAGCCCTAGAAACATCTGTCAGTGCTGGGGCAATGTCCACGAACACAGACAGAGTCACTCAGGGGATAGAGTTAATTTGCAGTAGAGTGGAAGCTGTGGTGAAGACAGTTCAGGCAAACAGAAAAGAAATGCTGTGAGATGAGAAAATAATTTGAAAGGTTAATCAGGGAGATTTTTTTTAACCACCCTTTCCATTTTAAATATGCTTTAGGGTTTTTTACTTGAAGTAAAGATATTGTGAAACTTGCAATGAAATGATAAACTTAAAGGCTTTTCTCCAACAATGTAAAAACAAAACCAGTATATTCTAAATAATATGCAGCAAATAGAGGCACAACAGCTAAACATCAGGCTAAGGTCTTGCATGGCCAGACAAGTGGGTACTATATTGGCACTTGTGCATTTGTCCAAAGGGTACCAAAATTGTATTTATTAGATCAAAAGAAAGGCAGAAAATACCAATCTCAACCTTTAACCCTGTACACGAGGTGCTGACGCAGCCTGGAGCACTCAAGGATTAGTTTTGAACACAACAAATACCATTTGGTGTGCTACATGAAGTTGTGTATTGCAGCCACACAACCCTGTTAAACATCTTCACTAACACAGAAATCTCTGCAACAAAGAGGCAATTTGTTGCTTAGTGAACTCTGGCACTTTAGTTGAAGCAAAACATGTGAAAACTACAAGAAGGGAGAGCTAGTTTTGACAGCATCATCTGTCATGCCCTCCCTGGAAACATTCGAGGCCAGATTGGATGGGGCTCTGAGCAAATAATCCAGCTGAAGATGTCCCTGATCATGGGTGGAGGTTTGGAACTAGCTGGCCTTTAAAGGTCCCTTCCAGCTGCAATTATTCTATGATCTGGCTAACCTCTCTTCAATGGGCACTTCATGGACAAGTAAGGGAGGCATAGGCCTGCCATTTAATCAGCTAGAGAAAACTATTTACTGTTCTTCAACATAGTTAAAAAAAACCCCTCTATGGGTAAGTAAGAAAACAGTAGAGTTGGAGATGCCACAGTAAAAAGGGAGAGCAAAAAAAGCAGCCTTGAATATTGCTATTTGAAAGAGTCTCTTGTGTAGGAGAACTCTGGGGCACTATCAACTATTATCAATAAATTGGGATTTGAAATAAAAAATTTTCTAGTTTTGGAACAATGCTTCTTCTCTTGTGCTGTCAAGTAAAAAAAAAAGCTCAACTACAAGGGGAAAAATATACTGTCATAATGTTGAGTTTTGTCATTTATATTTCTCATTCTTTCTCTATTTTCCTAACACAAGCTAATGGACCAAGCTTCTCAACAAATTTTACTCACTGAACTTCAGCAGAACAATCTATGAAACATACCTCTAAACTTTTTTTTTGCTTTTATTCATCTTTATAGAGGTGATGTTTTCTGCCTGAGGACAAGGAGAGGATGTTTCATCCCCCCTGGTGAGTAGGACAGTACTCAGGGCAAGTATCATGATGTGCTTGTCCTGCTCTTTTCTCCTCTCTCTAAGCTGCTGGCCGCTGTTGGAAACTGGATCCTCAGCAAATGGGCTTTGCTCAGATCCAGCTGGGCCATTCCAAGATTATGTTCTATTCTTTAATGCACATGCATGAAATGTATCTCTAATATCTTGCATTCTTTGGCAATTGGATACCGTGGCTTCCAGATGAAAGCCAACTGCTGTAACGCAACTTTATCCAAGTAATTAAGCTACATTCCTTTTTAACAGCTGGGGAAAGGGAGCTTTAATATGGCTAGTCACATTTCAAAGTATAGAAGTAACCTAGACAAAGATGAATAAATACAATTATTTTCTTTTTCTTTTGTATTTTTTATATACCTAATTCCCAGAGCAGCTGGAAAGGTTAAATGTCTGAATCAGGAATCTATGTGACTCTTGTACCAAAAGAGGAGACAAGTCTTTGTACTCTGAGGCAGTAACGGAATAAAAAGAGGTAAGTGCTAAAAAATATCCATCACTTCAGAGACCTTCAGAAGTGACTCCTGGATTTTCATCTGATATTTTCAAAAAACCAAATCTCAGCATCTGCAGCTCAGGTAAATGTGTAAGACAAGGGGTATTGCTCCATAAAATTTGGGGCTGTTCATAGAAGTTAGGTCTATTCTAATGTACCATGGAGCCTCCCAGAATAAGAAACAAAAGAACAAAAAAGTAAATTTTGTATCAGAGCTTCCAGGAGTTACTTAGGTGCAATTCTTCAAAAAGTTCCTTAGCTATTGCCTGCAATGACAGACACTGCCCCTCACAGCGTCTCTGCCTCTCACACTCTGGTGTATCTAAAGCTCAGCTACTCACCTCACAACAGGCAAAGAGCAGCAGCTCACTCAGAAAGACAGAAAGCAAATTCTTTCACTGTAATAACTTTTTAACCTCTTTAGCGTCAGCTGCTCTAATCAAACTGTAATCAATGAACATTTTCCCTGTATGCAAGCTGTTAAGGGAGCTGCTTAACTGGCTCGCTTGAAAGATTGAAAGCACATGAAACTTCCAATTGGTTTCACACTTTTCCAGGGACTGTTGTGAGGCAATAGCTGCAGAGGTACTGCAATGCAGCACAGCTCAGCTTGCAGACCACTGACACAGAGTATTTTGTAAAAATCTTAAGGCTACACTTCACCTTTTCACACTGCTGTGGGGGAAAGGAACATGAGCATTTGAGATTAAAATGTGCAATAAAGCTTTTGAGCAGCTTTATTAGGAGACTAGTACTCTGTTTGTCCCCACTCCCAAGCTGTGTCTTTCAGGACAAATTGTCACTATTTCAACCAAAGTTCCCTTTTCTTTAAAAATATATTTTAGCTTATCTGAGGTTTGTGTTTTGGTTGTGTGTGTGTGTGGTTTTTTTTTGTGTTTTTGTTTTTTTTTTTTTTTTTCTGTCTTAACTCCTTCCATACTGGGCTGTTCTTGCAACTTTTGCCATTAAACAACAAAATATGTTCAGAAAAAAAACCTGGAAGTGTCAAATGTGTTTCCCTGTGTGGTATATATTCCATTTTAATTTGTTCTTAAATGTTTAATAGGGACACGCTGTTCCATCCTAAGAGCATTTTCCAGGCTCAGGTTTTTATTTTGCATTTATTTTGTATCGGTGCAATATTTTGAAAGAGATCTGAGAGTTAAGTCATAAAGGAAAGTTAAAATGCTTCTGACTATTAAACACTCAAGTGCAAAGCTAAATATACATGATTGGTTCGTCTTCTAACTCTGTTGTCAGTAGCTTTTGGTCCTTAAATGATCTTTAATTTCATATCAACCACATGAAGATGTGAGTTTCACAAGAATATGAAAGGTTATCTTTCTGAAGCCTGCGGTGACTAGTTAGCACAGACTGAATAGATCAACAAACCTCCATGTGAACTACATCCACAGTGATTATAAAGAGATCATGATGTCTAATATTATTTGTCCTCCATTTACACAATTCATGTGTACATAACATACAGAACACAGGTTGTTTTCAGTTTTTGAAATAAAAGTAAGGAATCACTCAAAAAGCCCAGTTATGGCTGCTGTTCCTAAATAGGTACTTCTACTGCTGAGCTCTGATTTTTTAAACTTTGTTGATTTTTTTCTCTTGCTCTGAATAATCTATCCATAGTTTTCCTCACAGAATTTACATCTCTGGTTAGATTTTCATAATGCTTTGCCTCTTTTGTTTCTCAGAGAGAAGAGGGAAATAAAGGTGGTGAGTGAAAATGAGGAAAAAAGGGACTGAAGAGCAGAAGTACTGAGGAATTGGTTCTCCATTTTATCTATCCCTTTTATTTCCATTCAACAATTTGCATGAAATCAGTTTGCCTCTTCTATTCTCCCTTTATTCACAGAATCTGTGCTTTCTTCACCAAGACCACTTTCATCTGAGGGATGAGCAGTGTGGTTCAGCTCAGCACCATCACCAACCACAGATCTGACAGCATTCAAAAAAATGTTGTGATGCTATTCTCTTTTGTCTGAGCTCATCTCTGCATTTGTGCATGCCAAACAGGATGGATTAAAAAAAAAAAAGCACCATAATATTGATGGGAAAAGCTATTCAAATTGATGGCAAGCACTAGGGTTGTTTGTTTTTTTTTTTAGTAGGAGTTACCATTCTTATAAGATTTGTTGCCAAGTCTCTTTATATAAATGCGAAGGAAGTTCATATGAGGCTTCGAATGGGATTCTGTTTGAAACAAGGAAAGGGACATTTAAACTTTGAAAGCTGTTTCTATAGTATTCACCTATTTTTTTTCCTCACAGCGTAGCATATTATTTATTTTTTGATAAAATACCAAGATAAGCATACTGGAAGCTTTCCTTTACTACATAAAAGTAAGCTTTTTCTACTCACAATTTTAATTGCTAACCATCAGCTCGCTTACAGCATTGATTGGTACTTTTCATCACTCAATACCTGAAATATCAATAGCTAAACGGTTCACTGAATGGGGTTTTTTTTTGCAATGACATCTAATGGCTTAATAATCTGGAAGAGATTAAAAAGAATGTGCTGGTTAACATTTGTAGTGGCTATTCTTGGATCTCCTCAGAAAAACCTGAAGTTGTAGTAACAGCTCACAACTTCCAGTGTGAAAATGGAAGAAGCAAGCTACCAGCCAGCTTAGCTTATGTGCTTTACTAGGTTTGGAAGTGTTTAAAGAAGAGAAGCCCCTGAGGGAACCATAGTAGTGCAGTCTTAAGACTATTTTATGACTATGTTCCAATATATGCAACAAGATAAGATATAGTGAACAAGAAATCAGGTATAAATTTTGAATAAAGGACAAAAAGAGTTCTGAAATAACTTTAGAATAAATTTAGTATTTAGCCTCATATAGAGTGTTTTTGTCTTTCTGTGCAACCTATAAATTTTTAAGTAATTATTTGTGAAGGTTACTTAACAAAAAAAAATTTTTTTCATCTTTCTTTGCTGTTAGGGATTTCTCAGCAAACAAAGTTTTGATTTTACGTCTGATTTATGAAGTTTACGTTAACCAGAATCTCAGATTAAAATTAAATATTTCAGCTGTAACATAATACATGCTGGACAGCTACAGAGTACCCTCATTACTTTTAAAGATTCAATCATTTACTATAAAAAGACAAATGTTTGAACCCTACTCTTCACAAGCTTCCCTCTCTGTGGTGTGTTTTGAGCTACTTGGCTGAAACAGAAAACTGGTTTTGCTTCACTAACAAGAAGTGATACAGTTGGGACTAGTCTGCCCTCAACAGGTGTTTTGGTGAATGGAGCAATGACATAGGAAAAATGGAATAAATATCCAGTATAATACCTGATGGGTTTCATCAGCATCATTTGAATTGTATGTTCACCAAAATTGGATTTGACACAGGACCAAGCTGCTAAAATGTAGGGTACAAGTATGTCAACTCAAAGTTCAATTCTAATAGGAAAAAGCTGTCAAGCAATGTATTTTTTTGTGTATTAACAATGGCATGGAACAACTGTGACATGCCAGTGATTGCTACAAGTACCCAGACACCATGGTGATAATTGCAGTGTAAAATCACCAGACAGCAAACAAGATTGCTGGAACTAATAGGAACATGGTTTCATTCAGAACCCAGTGTGGATCTCTGTCTGTAATGGAATTGCTTTTCAGTACTTCTTTGAAATAATGCTGATTATTACTCATGCATTTTTATATTAATATGTTCCATTTATTTAATTCAAGATGGATACCTTCAATTTAATTTGCTGTCATCTGCCCATTTCTTATTATGGCCCAATTTATTCTGTTTGGTGACTCAAGTACAGATAAACTAATAAATGGATGCCTGATTCCACATCTGAAGCACAATTGTACATTTGAATAAAAATAGAAGCTGTTTTTCTCCTTGAGTGCTATTATCAGGATCCAAAGAAATGAAAGAAAGTATCATACTGGATAAATTCTGGAAGTACTAATTCATCTTCCCTAAAAAACCTGACTGACTGAGCATGTTATTAGAGCTGCTATTTCACCTATGAGACCTACATATCTCCTTGGCTGGGCACAATCAGGCAGAATCAACTTGTGAATTGAGCTAGAACTGCTTCCTGAAAAATGATAACACGGTGCCAGAAAGTCTTCACAGACACTTGTACTTGCTGAATTAATCTGGCAAAGATCTTAAAGTAACAACTACTGAAGAGGAAAACCACCTTGAGTTCCAACCAGAAGGTAATGTTCCTCTCACAAATTTGTTGAGAACCTCAGATAGTCATTTGGATCAATGCTCAAAACAAGAAGTTCTGCACTTTAATTCTAGACTCCAAATCAATCAGTGCCTACTTCTGCCCACCGAAACTGGCTTAACCTCTAGAAAGCTAAATATTAGACAGCAAAATTTGAATGAGATGCATCCCACCTTAAATGCCTTACATTTTTTTCTGAATTTCCTGCTGATGCTTTTACTTAGAAAGCTGCAATTTTCTCTAATAAGTAGTTGTTATCCAGGCCTAATTGCCCTGAAGGTACAAGGACGCTGTCATCCAAAAATAGTAACAGGAAGCTCTACACATTCTGCAGGAAGCATTTATCCTCATCTAATTCTAATCTGATTGTTTGAAGCGATGTCAGATCTTCCTGGCATTTCTGCTTTCTCTTAACTCATCTTTTGTACTACCTGTTTCCAGGAAGAGACTAGAAAAGAACAAAAAACGAGCACTAATGAGAATAAAACGATTAACTAAGTGTTGATTACTGTGTTATTATATGCACACTTACAGTTGCATAAAACACTTCTAAAAGACAAGTCTGTGACAAAAATACAGCCATTTCCTTGGGACAGAACTGTCACTTCCATTTTAATTCCAGATGACTGCTGAATGATAGCTGGGTACAACAGCCTCATCCCGTTAAAGGAGTGGCTGCAGAGCAGTTCCCCTTTGCCCCCTGCCTTGCAGGTGGCTCTCTCACTTACCCTCCGGCTGGTACTGTGCTATGATGGTCACCGTCTGCCCCGCTCCCTTGAGCGCAGCCGCAGCCTGCTCATGGGTAGCGCCTCGGAGATCGATGCCGTTCACCTGCGCAGGGAACCAAGACAACAACAGGAGTGAGTAGTCTGGCATTAGACAGGGAGACAGAAGTGGGGTGCTGTCGTAAATATCCGATGGATGTTAAGGTCAGATGGATACACAGATGTAGAAGCAAACACAAAATCAAAAAGGCTGAGAGGAAACTTCCTACAACAGGCCAAGGGTGTGGTCTGGGTTTTTGCCGTTCTCCTCTGCCCCCTTTAAGGAGTTTGGTAAAGTCTTATTTTTAGCCTTCTGTGTTTTGGAGTCAGATACACTTTTATATAAATAACCTTCTTGTTATTGTAAAATCCAACAATGCTCACATTCTTTTCATAAGGAGGAGACTGTTGATGGACTGTTGGGTTGTCCAGTGTGGTTGGAGAAGATTTTCTTCCTCCAATCCATGGTCACTCCTGGAGTTCAATAAATGTTGAATCTGTAAATAAACCATCCTCTTTTCTGCCTCGGACATCACAAGGTGTGGGTGTGAATTCTTTATGTCGTGTGTGACACAAGAGGACATGCACCAGTACCACTCACCCCATAGTTTGACTGTGCTTATCTATGGAGATTCTTTGAGCACTATTTTTGGGTGTTTCCTGCTCTACTGAGTTTTTATTTCTGGTTATCTCTTCATCAAGCAGTATCACTTACTATATTAAGTTCAAAAGATAAATTGTCTGTGATGATTGAAGTTCACTGAAGAATACTGCAAGCAAAGAAGCTGCACCTTCAGGTCCAGTCATCATCATCAGAAACTCAGAGATACATACAGCATGTTCAACAAAAATTGCTGGCTGCAGAACTATTAGAGCAAAAACCCCATCTACTGTTTTCTGTTTGTGCAACCCCTCTGACTATTGCCTGGAAATATCCTGTATATTGCACACGACAGCAGTGGAGTTGCTATCAGACACAGCTTCCTCAACTCTGGCTGTTCAACATCCACTCATTTTTCCATATGGTTTTTTCTCCTTAATCATTTTTGACTGCACAAGAAATGGAAGAGGAACAGAGTAGAACAAAGTAGGAAATCCACCCCTAAAACTCAGGGGCAGTTTCAGAACTCTTTGGATTTGAATTTGTGATACATGTTTTGTCAGCAGTATCCCCAGGAAGAGGCAGAATTCACATACAGATTTATTAACTGCTCCAGTAACTTGAATCCTGCTTTCCAGTGGGAGCATTACTGTCTGGCTGCACTGAAGTATGTGAGATTTTTTTTATTTATGTATTCATGTATTTATGTTTGTATGTAAGTACTGGTTTATTTATGTATTTCTTTGTCTTTCCTCTCACTTCTACAAGCTTCCACTTTATAATATTTCAGTGCAGAACAGCAAACTTTTGACATGTAACAACCTCAGCAGGACAGAAATCCAATTCTGATTACTGAAGTTAAGAAAAAGAAAGGAAATAAAGGGCAGGGAGAGGAAAGAGAACCATGCCATATGAAGTAAACATGCCAAAACACCAGCTATAGCAAATATCTGTGCTTATGTTTACCAAGTATTATTGCAAGATGGATAAGCACATTTTGAAAAGAAGGGTTTTTTTAAATTTAAATTTTAACAACTTTTTAAGGATTACGAAAATAAATTTAATTCCGTAGAACTTTTTAAGTAACATCTATTGAGTCTATCATGAATACATTTATTTGGGTCAATAATGTCTACAAACTAGCTCATCTTAACTTGCTGTCTTTCATCAAATTTTAGAGAATATGATGTTTTGAGAACACAATTATTATATACCATAGAATCACAGAGGCATAGGATAGTTGGTGTTGGAAGGGAACCTTAAAACACCTCTGCAATGAAAAGGGACATCTTCAACTAGCACATGTGGGTCAGAGTCCCGTCCATCCTGACCTTGAATGTTTTCAGAGATGGAGCACCCATCACCTCTCTGGGTAACGTGTGCCAGCGTCATCATAAAAAATTCCTTCCTTATTTGCATGACAAAATCTTGTCCTTACTAGTATGCAAACAACATTTAGAGTATTACTCTTGGAAAAACTAACTTGTGATAGCAATTATATAAAGCCCAGGAGATACCACAGCTTCTGATCCAGAAGACTGCATGATGCTGTAGAACTGTTGACTGTACTCAGAAATGATGAGCATGGGGCAAATATAACGTAACAAACTTCATAATTTAATGCAGGAGTCCTCAGTTGCCCCATCTCCCTGTGATGTTATAATGGCTGGTAGAAGCTTTCAAAAAATGAGCCAAAGGATCAAAAGCTTTCATTAAAGTTGTGCACTGAAACTTCTGGGAAACACTTACTGAAATTCAGTCTAGGAATATATGACCTTAGAGAGAAATAATTAAGTGCATTCTAACAGAACAAAAGGAGAGAAGCAGAACTTTCAGTGCCATAAAACTCTACCACATTTTAATTTACAACAGTGAAAATACCTAAAGAGGAAGATGATGTCAAGTAGGACTTTGCAACCACTGTTGAGAACACCAGCTTCCTGTAAGGAACACAAATTAGGGTACTGCAGCAGAAAAAGAGGTGCTGTTCCCCACTTTTTCTCAGTGATGGTGTTATGACACTTGATGCTGCACTGCATTGAGCACAGATATACCAGCAGATGTGTGAGTAGAATTCCTAAACTTAAGAACTGTGCTTATATCATGACATAAAGGACACATCAGCCTTTATTCTGTGTCTGAAGAAGACAACTTTGAAGCCAAGTAACTTTTCCTTGAAGAGAGAGCTTAGTTTTTATCTGTGTGTTTTTCCCTGTGAGAGAGTCCCACAAAAGCATAGGATGAACTGAAGAAAAGCTTAAAGGAACACTCCTGAATTCCTGGGTTCCTGAGCTGGGGAGATGGATATGGATGATGTCACCTGGTCAGCCTTAGAAGGTCCCAAGAAAAAAAAAATCATTTTGTTCAGGCTTAAGCTCAAAGACTGTGAGAGAACTATAGGAAAACAGGTAAGAGATGAAGTGGGGGGCACAGTGGAGCTTGTGAATTGAGATACCTTAGCCTTGGTTGGGTACAGGCCATGGTGTAGAGAGACCACAGACATGAAAAAGATCTAGAAAGAGAGCTGCATATGTAACTGTCAAAGTCTTTAAAACTGTAATTTTGTAAAAGCTGCCAAATAATGCAAACAATAGGCTACCTGCAGTTTGTGGGAAAAATCTTGTGGCTGTTTAGGTCTGTGGCCTATTTTGAACTGTAACAAGTATATAACATAGTACAGTGAAAATAATATCTAACTTCAATTCCTTTTACCCGGACTTCAATGGCTTCAACTCCTTTTTACCCTGACTTCAGCTTAGACTTCAATAAATCTTAAATTCAACTCAAACTCCAATCTATTTTTGCTCAAGCTTTGACTTAAGGCTCCCTGCTTGGATTACTTTTACACTCCCTCTTTGAAGTCCCATCTCAGTCACATAACAGAGGACACAAGCCTTAAGCAATATAGGAAAACACTGTGATGGGCTGTAAAGTCATGTTAATAGTACAGAAGATTTTAACATCATTAATAAATCCCAATAATCTCTCTATAGATAAAATGAGAGAATTTATGAAAGAATAAGGAAATCACATGCTTATTCTCCTCCTCCTCTGAGAAACAGTAGTTTTATGTCTATGAGAGCTAGTGAGTACAATCCTAGTAACACATAAAGACTGTGAATGCAAGACAGCAATTTCACTGAAGTTGTTATACAAGTATTTTTCACTTCTCCCCAGAAAAACAAGAAACCACTGAAACGTTGGCTGACTACTTTTTGCCCTTTGCACCCTTGTTCTAGAAGAAACGATTGCCTAAGGTACAAACACAACACACGAATTTCCCTCAAATTAATTTCACTTTTCTGTTAGGATATAGCTGGGGATAGACACCTGAGGAAGACTTGGAGGCCCGAGTGGCTGAAATCAAGAGCAAGGAAAAGAAATGTCAGAGAGAAAATAACACATAAATTCTATCTTCTGCAATTTTTATCTAGGTCATAATCAAGCAAGGCAAACCAGATTAAGCAATATTGAACAGGTAAATGACCTGACTACATTAGGTTGCCAAAACAGCAATCTCCTTGAAGACACACAGATGCAGAAGAAAAATCAAATAACTGTTGCCAAACAGAGAGGGAGAGTTCTGTTTGCATGTTATTTTATTCACCAACAGTGACAGAATCTCACTGTAGGATAATAGGCATTAAATTTAGAAATTACTTATAATCTAGTCTGTAAAGAACAAGAAGAGTAGATGCTAACTTGATTTCTGGGTATCATTTCCTCCTGTTTAAAAGCAAATATAATCAACTCCCAAACCTCCTAGTTGAAAAGCAGCATATTCACATAGCAGCATTAAATCTTAATGAAAGGCACCATTAGTTTATATATTTTAATCAAGTTTTTACCATCAGACCAAAATGAACAAGAATTTGGAAAGAATTAAATAAATAATACTCTGTCTTGCCTCTTCCTTCAAAACGATATCTTAATTTAATGTCTCATAATAATTGTGTGCAGTGACATTTTTCCCTGATACGATTTCATTGCAAATTGTTAAATAATTTATGTGAAGAATAATCAGTAAAAGAAAATTTTAAAAAATCAGAAAAAGGTGCAAATGTCTGCAGGAAAGTTATCAACAAACAAACAAATAAATAAATATCAAAGGTGTTTTGTTTGTTTTTTTTTCCTATAATAAATGGGCTTGCTTCCTTTAGAATGCATTATACAATAAGCAAAGTAGCTGTTCTGAGCCTGACTGCACAGCCCTGATGGCCTGGCCCAGAATGAACTTGACTGCACAATTTCTGATGCCTAACTTCAAAATGAATTTGACATAATGGAAATAAGAAGAGCCTGCAGCTTATACTGAAGTCTGTCTCTTCTACATGTTTCCAACTGGCAAAAAGCAGTTGGAAAGCTTACAAACAAAGAGGAGTGCTGCAATAGATCAGACTTGAAAACTATGGTCAAAACTAAATTGAGATGGAGAAAAAGATGCAACAATGGCTCACAGTAGTTACCTTGCATTTGTTGACTCAAAATAAAGCATGATCTACCTCATTTAATACTGAATCATAACTGAAATGAAAGATCAGATTTACTTTTGGCATAAATTGAACTGTTCTGAAATTGGAAGAGTTATATTCCCTCTAAAATATTTGAGTGGCCCATATCAGTAGAAATTTATTGTATTCTGAACAGACTTGTTGCAGTAAGGTTGGCTTCTACAAAGTGAACGTGAGTTGTATGTAGGTCACTCAAACAGAAGGCAGCATAATAAAATGGTTTATTTAGCCAATTCTTTCTTCAGGCCACCTTATTTTGTGTTTGTACTGTGGTTAAATGAATACTTGGAACACCTTGTTGGATAAAGAAAAAAACATATAATTTCCCTAGGGAAGAAACATAAAGGGTTTCTTTTAATTTCTTCTTTGTCATTGACATAGTATATACTTTTATACACTAAATTAAAAAATGAAGGAAAGGCATTCTTTTACCACAGAACAAACAACAAAGCAGAGTTTTCAAGTTCTGTCTAAATTCTTTTATTTGTTGAAATCATAAAATAATGTCTTTGGCACCTGAAAAAGCAAAAAGAAGTCTGAATAATGACAACTGTTTACAGCCAGAATTCCCATTGTTTGCATTAAGAGAAGATACAAAGAACCCTATTTTTCTGCCTTAATTCTGCACATCATCTTAAGTATTCTCAAGCACATCATCAAGAGATGACAGGAAAGCTGGGCCATGTTGTCCAGCAGTCCTGTTTAGTCACTGGGAATGTAAAACAAGGAACACTGGAAAAAAAAAACCATTAGGGATGACCTGCCATGAACATGTCTGAGGAAAACCTTCCTCACAAGCAGGTGGAATAACCACTCCACACAACGACCCCCACACCTCTTGACAACTGACACAGTCCACTAAAAAGCACAATTCTAAGAAACCAGACATGCTGCCACAGTACAGCCTTTCAGCAGCTGTTTGCAAGGTGAAGGCCACACATCCAGCCTGAGGCCAAGGCTCTGTTGGGTGCTGCTGGAAGAGCGGTGGAAGTCAAGCGGGCTCAGCACCACGGACACTCTGGGACACGGCTGTGGGGGTGGCACCCAGCAGGGGAAACACTGAGTATTTTCAGGGTAAATTTATTGCTTTTTTCAGTTCTGATCTGTTCTGAGCCTTCACTTTCTACTGCTTAATCAGAGCTGCACAGAGAACTCACAGAGTGGTTTTCTCATCCTGAACTCTGCTGAAAACACAGGATCATGTCCCATCTGCTCTTCTCCATGCCTGGCACCCTCCTTCTCTATTTTTATGGGCCAGCAATTTCAGTGACCTTTTCAATTTTCCTTGTCTGGCTACCTTAGAGTTACAATTTTTGCCTCTGGTAAGCTGGTCTTTATGCTCTGAGGAGCAGGACATTCTAGAGGCAAACTCTTCTCTCTCTGGAAAACAAGAACCACTGTGGGGGTATGAGCTGTATCATGCCTTTTTCTGCCAGGAACTTTAAGGAGGCAGCTAAGCCAAAAGAAAGAGCTATCAAAGCATATTTGGAGCAGAAAAAATATAATACTATGTTCTTGAAGAGGTGTCTTGCACACACTGCCTTTTACAGTAGGAACCAACAAGACTTATGACTCACAAGACCACATGAATCATTCCCAATAGCACCTGTTAAGCCAAGAACCATAGGCAAAGACTTATGCTTTAATCCAAAGTGTACAGAAATTCCGATACAAGATCTGCTTCCCGTGTGATTGTAACTTTTATGAATGACTTTTACGAATGATTTGCAAAATTTGAGACTGAAATAATTTCACTGAATGACATCTTAAGAGCCATTTCCCCTCAATACCATCAGAATTCCTCAAACCTAGTTTAATGAATAAAACTAGTTTAGAAGTAAATGACAGCTTATGAAAAGGACACATGGACTTAGTGGAGCCTTAATGGACATGAAAATTATTTTTTTCAGATCAGTAAATAGCTACCAGCTTGCTCAAGTACCAACCTGAACTGGAGGTGATTCAACAACTACAAGGTGATCAATGTCATTTTGTCATATTACTAAATGGTAAAGTCAAGACAAAGGAACACGTACTTTTTGCATATTAAGCCAACTGGTATCACCTGTGAAAAATACCTATAGGAGTACTATACTAGCTAACAACACAGGTCAGTGTCTATCAGCTGATTTAAAAATAAATATAAATAAAATTTTTCATCCATTTTATAGATGAAACATCCATCAAATACAATTCTTAGTAAGAATATTCGTTATTGTTACAATGGAGAGCTCATAATTAGCTCTTAAATTCAAGTGTAATTGCTACTTTTTTATTTTTTCTCCTTCAGTGTGGTTGCTCAAAACCCCTTCTCTTCCTGCCACCACCTAATTTCATGGAGTTCACTACAGTGTCATCTTCTCAAGCATTCACACACTCCTTCCCCTCTGCAGTTCCTGCTCTCTTTCTACTCTGAATTGGCAAAATATCAAACTGTCCCTTCTCCCTCCTACAGCTTTTACTTTACACACGATTATTACTTGCATTCACTTTCCTGCCTGTCTGAAATACTCCCCTTTCTCTCTAATTCTGTTTTCAGCATTTGTATTTTCTTGTCTCCTGCTCTCATCCCGGGTCATTTAGACATGCCCCTTTTAGTAGCATTAGTTCCATATAGCTTGGTGTCCATATACATCTAAAAGGTATTTTTCCTTTTGCAGTAACTGTTTCCTAAATTAACTCTCACATTTGCAAGCATAAGTGAATGGATATAACTAAGCCAGAGTTGTTCAGTTTTACTCATAATGCTGCAGGGTTTTTGCTTCACATTTGAATTTCAAAGGATAGTATAAGCAGAAGTAATGATTGAAACTCTCTTGCTTCTGAAATGAGGTAAAGGTTTCCATTTTAACAAATTCCTTATACCTCAAAGATGATAAGAACTTAATTTCAGCTGAAGCTAACACGAAATAGGTATTCAGGAACTGAAATAAAAAGGCAAAACAATTTTAGAGGCTGCTTAGAGACAGAAGTGACCCTGAGCACTGAGTTAGAGATGAATTCAAAACTTGAAATCCTCGCCTTGAGCTCTGCTTGATAAGTGTTTTCATATTTCCACATCCAGAGTATGGCACTGCAGCCTGTGAGAGGTGAACTGGTCATTGGCTTGTGCCATGGCAAATCCACATGCACTCTACCCAGTGACCATGAGGCAACGTGTCAGTGCCTTAATGGTAGATTGCCTTACTGCAAAGATGTAAGTAAATGTAGTGCTCACTTTTCACTGCCTGACTCACAACATTCATAATTTATTTGTGGTTCTACAGATGAAGATTATGACACAGAGACTTTGAATAGACAAAGGTCCATACTCTCAAATAAACCATCAGTGGAAAGAAAAGAGCTCTTGTATTACTCTTCTGTTCTGGTGTTCAGATTCAGGGCATATCTATCTTGTTTTTTCACACAGATCTTAGAAAACTCCTACAACAAACGATTGCAGATATCCCTTCAATACCCTATTTAATGGATGGCCAATTTCTATTACTTTGCAGCTTGTGTCATATGATAATTTTTTTAATTGCTCGGAAACCCAAAACTGACTGGGTAGTAGAGCAGAATGATTCCTGGAGACTAGTTTGAGCACAAGGCAAAAGTCCAGCCTGGGGCAAAGCTCTGTATGAATAAAACTCAGGGATCTTAGCCATTTTGTCCAGCAGTAGCAGCTTGGCTTTCATTTCTTCACTGTTAGCCTGGCAGTGCAGCAACACTGAGGGGTGCAAACCTCATTACAAACCTTCAGTGTATCAGATGTGATATAATTCTGCTTGACAGTGTTACACCAAAATTTGCCAAGTCAGAATGTTTGAACTGAATGTGCACTCCATCTTAAACTATAAGGAGCTGAAGAGCAAGCAGTCTGGCATGAGAGCATTTCTACTCATTGAGGCAATACTAAAATGAATATTTTAGAGAGAGCTGATGATTTCAGCACAACAGAAATATACAGCCTCTAGTTTAGGCAAATTTACTAGCTGTGTATGACACAGAACTGACAGGTCTGATAGCTAACACTCTTGGGGAAAAAAAGATGTAACTCATTAAAGAGCACTGTTGGTATAACTTATTAGCTTCTGGTCATGTGCTTGAATGTGAGAGTTAAGTTAGAAAACAGTCACTGCATCAAGACAATTCCACTGTATGTTACAGATTGCAGAAAGATGTGGGTGAGGACTTGTGGTGGGGAGAGAGAAACCCAGCTGGAAGACAAGTTCCTAAATTAATGAGATTATATTATGCAGCAGTATATACAGCATTCCAGAATATGCTGGTGGTATTTTTTCCCCTAGAATCTCCATCAAGCTTGTATTTTTGAAAATAATCTATTTTACTTTGAAGTTCCAAAATGGCAAGTTTATGAGCTTCTCTGGCCATAAAACCACTTGCCCTGATTACAAAATAAATGCCTCATATTCTGAGGCTGAATATGTCTAAGTTGCACTTCCAGCCATCAGATGAGATATATTTACCATTAAGACTGAATAACAATTTGCTACCAGCTCTCTTCCCCAAGACTGACTATTTCCAGATGGAAGTGTTAATATGGACACAGCTCATATTACATTAAAATGAATTTTTACTGTCAAGGGAGATGCTAGGGTTTTTCTGACCTGGAGTTCTAAACTCCACAGCTTCATGGGAAAAGAGACTTTGTTCTTTTCAAAGAGCCATTTCTTTGAATACATAAAAGAGAGTGTTTTCAAGAGCATAAATCAGTGTTTGCACCCAGCTTCTCTTCACTGGCTCCCCAGTTGTCTTCTGTACCTTTAAATCTCTCTTCTTCTATGGGAAAGTTGCACGGGTGTCTGAGTTTTGTGAAATGTTTTTGGCTCATCATGATGACAGTGAGTACTGAACATATGTCTGCATGCATTGTGAGGGGTGAAACTGAGTTTATCTGGAAAAGGCAGAGCACTGTGCACCCAGATGATCCCATGCAGACATAAAGCCTCACTCTCAAATCCCAGAATTCCCAGCATTGCCAGCAATATTTGAACTTGTATTAAACAGCTGTTTTGCCCCAGATCTTTCCATTCCACAACATCTTTGCTTTTCTCTGCTTTTCTCTAGTTTTTTTGGGAGGCTTATGACCTGCTACTCTATGAAGATGTTGATAGGTAGATTACAGGGGCTGCAAGCTTGCAGTAAAATTACATTTATGACTGCTCCTCTGTGACTAATGTTCTTTCACAAGAAAAATTACATTTCACAATTTATTCTTGAAGAATTCATCAGGATTATTACTCCTTCTTCTGTTGTTTTCTAAGTATCTGCAAATAGATTGATTGTTTCTCCCAGAAGTTTTCCCTGAAAACTGGGCAACCTGTTCTATACTCCCAAATAGTCCCAAATAGTTCAGCTCTTGAACAAAATTACGAATGGTCTGCATTGGATGGTTCCTTAAGTATATGAGAATTAACTTCTGTTAGTCTTCTTAATCTGTTTACAACATCTAACTCATCTAAGTTCTAATTTGATTTTGCCTAAGTCCACTTTAAAGATTTTTCTGTTTCTTCATAACTGCCTTAATTGGATAATTATGGATGCATCTCTTTTTAAAGACAAAACAAGAAAAAAAATCACTAAAGGTTTGAACTCTAACGGTCTCATTTTTAAACAATTTTTTCCAACTCTTTGGAAAATTAATTTATTGCTTGGTTTTCTATCTTCATCAAGCATTTTCTTGATGCCTTTTCTAATTCTTGAAAGTACAGTCCACTTTACATCTTGCCCTTCTGAATTTCCCCCCAGATTTTACCTAACATTTATACATTTTTAGGACTTGGGCTGTTATTACCACAGTGACTAACTCAGCTTTCACTTTTTCAATGTTGATTACTTGAGTTTCACAATTGTGACTGAACAGCAAGCTTGTTTCGAAGTTCATGTTACTTCCTCATTCCCTTTCAGCACAAAATCATAAAAATTGCTACTACACTATATGCTTATTCAAGGGAAAGTTGTGTTCCATTGTTTCATTCTCCCATTTTTCAGCTATTCTTCCTTACTGGTGAGAATAAAATCTAGAATTATCTGACTTATACTTGTCTTTCCATATTCTCCACTAAAAACAAATTCATGAATGTTTGGTCAGTTTGGATGGGATTTATTTCAGTAAAGGGAAGTTATGCCAAGTTCTCTATAATATGTGAAAGGAAATACAATTTTTTTACAGCAAAATGGTCATCTGACCCATGTAAAATGTCTGTTTTAGGGCAAGGTAAGCTGTACTCAGAAGTGAGTACATTTTTCTGTTAGCTACAGAGGGGGCCTAAAGGGTTATATACTCTGTGCTTCCCAACACGAGCAAAGCCTGAATTTAGATTAATCCACTACATATTTCTAAGGAGCTTAATCTACCTGTCCTTCTAGTTGGTGTCATCCCACTAACATATGACAATGCCTGTGCTCTCAGCTCCTTTCCTCTCCAGAGGTTTTCTTTCTACTGATCTGTTACATATCTATCACCTAGCATTCAGTATTGAAAATATACCTATTGAAAAAGTTGCCCACTTGGCACTGAAAATGCTTTGAAGCATTCAGGCTAGGACACCTAAAAGAGGTTTGGATATGTTTAGCAGCACACTAAATCCCTGCTCCGATTACACATTAAAATCTGCAATATACACCAAACAGTGCTCTATACATTACTGCAAAGCAGGTTTTACATGGTTAACATACTGACTAAGCAAGATTAATGTTAAAAAAACACTACAGGAGTCTAGAGACAATCACAGCTAAAGGCCACAGAAATTGATAAGACTGTCCCATGCCTGAGGACAGTCATACACCACTCATACCACCACAGGGAAAAAAGCATCCCAAGGATGTGGTCAGTGCCTCTGAAAACAATTTCTGTAGGGCAAAGGGAATATCTGTTACAATCCTGACACTATTACACAAGAGGGACAAACTGATGATCCAAGGAGAAAAGACAACAGGCCCTATAAAGATGTTTCAGACATTTTCTGAGATAGCTGCATTTTGGAAAAAAGAATATCTGAGAAGGAAAACCAAATGGTATTTGCCATTTATCTTAGTTTTGTTACTAGGTAACAAAATGCACTATTTGCCCTGAGCAGTTTTACTGCTTCTACCATGAGCAAAATAACCATTTTAAATTAGAAAGTTGAAAGCTTCTCTGTACCAAAGTAAGGGAAGTCGGTCTGAAGGTCAAATATAACCGAAGCAATTATAAAATATAAATATTTGCTGGAAGCAAGCACAGAGTCCTTACACTCTATCTGCTCTATCTGGACATTTTTGGGGTAGAAATTGAAGAACGCTCTGTTTTTTCAAATGCATATTGTATTTTTGACTACAGGTGTGAGTGAGAAGGTGGGTAGGAGTTGTGTGGGAAGAACCAAGTAGAAAGAAATGTTTAAACTGTTCATAAGGGATAGCAAATGTCTCAAAAAAAACCAACAGCAGGACGATGCACAGACACAAGACAAGATCTGATTAATGTAAGATCCCTCTGCAAGGGAGAGATCCCTTGTATAAAACACCAGAGACAATACTCAAGTGAAATGCTCAAATACTGGTGTTGCAAGCTACGTTTATATAGGGTCAAACTAGGTTTTATAGAGTGGCATGCACCAGTGATAGCAAACCCCACAGAGTATCTCCACCAGCCCCTTCCTAATCCATAGTTGTTTAATTCTCAGAAAGCAGCACAGGAAAAAAGATAGTGTCTTTCCCTATATATGAATACACCTGTTACTACACCATATCAACAGGAAAATCACACAGAATGCTTTGGTTAACTTCATTCACCTGACTGAGGTTAGATGAGAGGGGAAATGGAAGTATTGAGAGATTTCTGTGTGTCTCTTTGCAGTGCAGCCTGTTCTTTTTCTACTCTTCCCTGCTGCTCTTGAGCAATCACCTTTCAGAAAAGTTGTTTTCTTCCCTTAAGGTAACCTGTGGATGCATTGCCTGGGAGCAGTCATCTTGCTCCAGAGCAAGCAGTCTACTTTTTCTCTTAATTCTACTCTCAGGCTCCAACCAGCCATTGTGAACACAAAGCATTTCTACAGGAGAATGAAATAAAACCGACACTGCTTTTATGGTTTTATGGTTTATGTTACTTTTATTTGCGATTAAGGGAGCAATGTTAGCTGAAAAAGCAAATGTATATTAAAAGGGCAAACCATTGTGAAATGTGAGATGCAGTTTAAGACACCTAAATATAGATATGAATGGATGTGGTGTTTAAGCTTAAAAGCCAATACAGATAATATACCTTATGGAGAAATTCAGCCTGCTCCATACAGCGAAATATAAGTATCTTAATCTGATATTTAACCTTGCTCAAAGACATAAAATTCAGTTATTTCAAAAGTTAAGATTCAAATGTAAATACTTGCTGTTAACTCCTTATTACTAATTATTTGTAATTCTGTAATTCTCTCATTTGTATACAACTTGATGCAGCCTTACTGAAAATTATGAAACTGTTTGAAAATAAATGTCAGCATAGGAATTCAAGGAGCAATATGCACTAACTGTTTCTGTGAAATTGCAAATCTGAATTTTGCTGCTGAACTTGCACGTATAAACTAATTCTCTGTGTTTTCAGTCTTTTACCTATTGAAAAAATTGCCCACTTGGCACTGAAAATGCTTTGAAGCATTCGGGCTAGGACACCTAAAAGAAAGACTTATGTTTTATCAAGGTCTTGATTTGAGATTGAAATGCAAAAAACAGTCTGGCAATTTTTCTTTCAGAAGGATAGTACCAATTCTCCTGCCTCCCCAGGAATTTCCCCTAAAAATTGCAATGTATTTATTATGTACATCTTTCCTAAAAGTATAAGACTTGTACTGCTTTCTGTCAGGGTGTATGCACAATGGGTGGCCATTTTACGCATATGGCTCATGGAAATAATTTCTTCTAATGCAGGTGGTTTTAACTAACCAACACTGACTTCCCATTGCTGTTTTAATAGGAAAAATATCCCTACCATTAGAAGTGGAACTTCAAACTGTAAGAATGACATCAAGGAACATTGAACTTTATTTTTATTGAAGACTGCATTCTCCTAACAGATGGAGAACTTGGGGTTAGATCTGAGTTCAAGCAGCCTCTAAACTTGGCCCAGACTTCTAAAGTGATTTTAAACAAATCATTTAACACACTGGAACCTCATTTCTGCCACTCTACAATGGAAATGATTTTTCCATGGATATTCTGAACTGTTTCCCTAGGCCTAAAAGTATCTGAGATGAAAATTAATCTGGGTGTGCACATGTAGTAAATCAAGCATTAATGTCAATCAGAATTCAAAATGCTACTTGATAATAGTTAAGATATACTTAGTAAGATTAAAATATTACAGGGAGGGATACATTCTAGTACAGTGATGAACTTACATTGGTGACGTGCGTTACTTCATTTTAAAGGCATTCAGAAATGAGAAAGAAAATGTATAGTTGGGTGGCAGTCCAAAACAGTACAATGAATTATAGCCAGAAGAAACTAGAATTTTAAGAAAACCCTTTCAGGGGAGAACCCCAGTCTTCTCATGAATGCAACACAAAAATTCACTTTTGGGCTATTTGAAATGTTTTACTATCTGACACAGATTTTCCATGATTCTTCAATTGACCCTCAAGGTTCAGATAGGATTCAAGTTTTCTCTCTGCACAAGAGCATTGGGAATATCAGCCTTCTTTCTGAGATATTTTTCAAACATTTCCAATTAACTGAAAACAGCAAAACTCCTGTTATATCCCTGCTTTCTCTGAAGTCTCAGCCAAAGGCGGACCGCTGTCATTACTGATCCGAGGCCGCCACCTGGTGGTATTTGGGAAAATAAATTCAATTTTCACTCGTCCGCGGGGCCAAGGCTGCGGCAGCATCCTTCCCAGTGCTCCGGGAGAGCTGTAGGGTTGGCCCCCTCCCTCTCACAGCCCGTCAGAAAAAAGGAGAGGCAGAGACTGTGGGATTTGTCCAAGCCTTGTTGCCTGACTCTGGGACTGTGTGTACACCCAGCGTGTCTCTCCAAGGCAATGTGTGTAAAGGCGAAGCCTTGCTGGCTCTCACTGGTGGATTTGCAGTCTGTTTCAGGTATTTTCATAGGTACATGCCCAAAGGTGAGAATACACAGCTCTCAACCAGGTCAACATTGCCATAGTCACAGCACAGGCATGAATTAGGAGAGAGCCCCTGATCCTCACTGTCCACCTGGGAGACTGAGGCTTAGGAAAATGAAGCACCCTGCCTGTGCTCACACAGGACACCAGCTAAATTGGTTAAATTGAATCATAGAACTGTTTGGGTTGGAAGGGTCACCTAGTCTAACTCCCTTGCAGTGGGCAGGGACAACAATGAAAGATGCAGCATTTTGAAAGATAATAAATATTAGAGGGCTTGGCCAAAAAGCATGTTGTAAAGACATGTAAAATACCACAACAGAAGAAGTCTTGTGGCTTCATTGTAATTCTGCAGTACCAATCTTGTAAGAAATTAAATTCAGATCTCTAAGTCACTTACTATGCTTCCTGTCTGTAAGAAATTTAACCAAGTTTCTTCAGCTGATTAGAGATAGGAGCTTTGAGGGTACTATTTGTTCTTGTTCATCAGATTTGTCATGTTTTGAGAAACAAATGGGAAAAGTATTTCTGTAGGGAAATAAGTTTTTCTGAAGGATGAGACAAGAAGGAACAAACAGAGAGAAACAGACTTTTTTTTCTACAGTCTTTATAAAATTAAGGTGTCTGGGACCCTTCACTAGACAATGGTACAAGATTAATGAGCTCTGTGCATGAAATTGGTTTTGTTTGAATATGGAAAAATGGATCCGTAATAGTTATTTGTGACTAAATAAGTAACAAAGGCCTGACTGGGTGATTGCCTGGGGATATGTACGCAGTCTAATTTAGTATTAATTTCCATCCCTCTCTGCTCAATAACAAATAAACAACTCTTGCAAGACAAGTAAATGGTGATGGAACACTTGCAACATTAATTAGAACTTATGGAAAATGTCACTACAAACCAGACAAAATTAAAGTTAATAATTTTACTGTAGCTGTAGCATACAGTTCTAAACATATCCTGCTTAAAAAAAAAATGGACTTTTAAATTTGTATCTGACCTTCTGGATTTTTGAATACAATGTACTATGAAAGGCTTTGATCTCATTAGTCAGCCCTATTTTGCTGCATCCAACTGAAGAAAAATAATTGCATAATTGTCCTGAAGAAACACCTGTTTCTATTCTTCGGGTTTCTTGTCTATGCTCTTCTAGACACAGGCCTTTGAACTCCTTATCTCTTCATAAGGATAACCTTATAAGGATCTATTTTGATTTTCTTGCAGTTCCCTAAAAGCTTTCTACTGGAGAGCTCTTTAAGGCACTGTTGGGAGGAAAGGGTTAAAAGCAGAAGAGTGCAGAGGAGGATGTGAGATTCCAAGAGACCTTGTAGGTGGGAATGCTGAGGCCTGGAGAATATCATTGTGGGAATATATTAGACTATGCCTACTGCTGTCTATCCTTTGTCTGTTTTGAGGAGTAGAATTTCTGTTTAGAGATAATGTAGGTGTTTTGAGGGACTTGGAGGCACTCTCAGGGAAATTCTTGAGCTCCTTGTTTTGGGAGAGAGAAGATCAGAGCTCAGAGATCATAAAAAGCACAGAGATCACAGCACGGTGGTTAACTCCACATGTGTGAGCCCTTGACAAGTGGGTGCAAAGAACAGCCCTTCCACCCCTCAGGATGGACTGAGCCTGACAATTCCTGCGTTCCCACTCCTGTGTCTCTGCCCAGATGTTGCTTTGGGATCCTCTGGTTAGCAAGGTAATGAAATAAATTTATTCTTTGCATTTCAGATGTTGTCCTGTGATTGTTCTGCCTGCCTGCCTGTGTTGACTCCCAACAGCACCTAAACACCCATTACTTGCTCTTTCTCATTTTTTCTTACAGCACTTTTAAGGAACAGGTCTAGATAAAATGCACTGTTGTGATCCTCACAATGTCAGGTTACTGCCTCCCTTTGGTGATAACTTAACCAGATTTTCTATATTGCAAAACACTTCCACCACTTTACAACTTCTTACAAAACTTTGACAGGTGTAAGGTAAATTCACTTTTCATAGAATAGCCCAAGACAATCCTTAGCAGTGTAGGAAAACCATATCCAGTTTTATTATGAATTTACCAATGACCAGGAAAGTGTTGCATAACCACATCAGAAAACATTCAGGCTGAAGCCATCTTCCACCCTTAATCTTAACTAAACTATAGCCAGGGATGCAGGCTTCACAGGGATAGAAGGCACAACAGTGGGAGGCAGTGTGATGCTGCAGCCTAATGCATCCATCATTTATCTGGGATAAATAATTCCTGTGCTTCAGCTCTTTGCCTTAAGGCTATTTTTGTGCTTCACATGAAACATGAATCTGTATCAATTTGGGACAGTTTCCTTTTTTTTTCTTTTCTGTAAGGAATGTGAATAATTTCAATGGTTATTTAACTACATTTTCAAGGCTTTCATTGTTATTCAAATTCCTTTATATTCAGATTATTTTGGTCACGTTTGATTACTTGACAGAGCCTAAAACAAAAAAGTTCTGGTTCTAAAATGTGTGATATCAATATATACATGAATGAAAAATTAAAAAGATGGTTTTGAGTCTAAGCATGCAAAATATAACCTCAGGCTACAAAGCATTTCATCCAAAAAAATTTGAAAAGAATTTCAGAGGGATCATCAAATTCATCAGAGGCAGAGAGATAATTAACATAACCTAATTAATCTCCTTGTTTTGTGAGCTATTTGCTAAGCAGCTGAGTGCACACTAGATGGCAGCCTGAGTATAGATGATTTCATCCTACTGCCTGCTCTCCTCCAAGCAAAGGTGAAATTGAGAAATATCCTTGGACTCAGTAGTGTGTTTTAGGAAAAATGGAACTGGATGATGGGCCAAAATATGGGATGCTTAGGCCTGCAATGTGTTTAGGTCCTCCTCACGGTGTCACCATAGTGTAGGCAGCACTAAGCAGTAAAAAGTCTCATTCCCAGCTAAATGCAAGTAACACCAGTAACAAACCCTCCAAAACCCAAGGGCAAAATAACCAAAATATTCAGGAATAAACTGTTTGCAGCTCAGATTTCACAACATGGAAACGAGAAAAGACCTCTCTGTGTGCCCCTTCTTGCAGTACAGACAAAGATCAAGATGAAGTAGCAGGCCAGGACAGCCCAAGAGGAACACTTACAGATAAGATTTGATCTCCTCGCTGCAGCTCTCCGCTGAGATCCGCTGGCCCACCTGCGAGGATGAAAGACACGAAAATGCCTTCCCCGTCTTCACCTCCCACAATGTTGAAACCAAGTCCTGTGGAGCCCTTGTGCAGGATGATTTTTCGAGGCTCTCTGTACAGAAACAAAATGGGACTGTTTAGGCACTCAAACCTCTTACTGTGTATACATTTTGCACAGCATCTTATGCATACTCTATTTTACCTAAGACACAACAGCTTGCTATTGTCTAAAGAAACCATGTAACGAATGACAAAGCTGTTAACTGGTGAACAGACAAGGTAGGAATCAACCTGCATTACTTTTTTTTCCCCTCATGATGGAACGTTGTCTGGGATTTTGCTGTTCTTCCCTGTCTCTTTAAGGAGTTTTCTGAAGTTTCATTTTTAGCCTTCTGTGTTTACCTTTTGCAATGGAGTCAGATACAATTTTATATAAACAACCTTTTGTTATTGTAAAATCCAACAATGTTTACATTCTTTTCATAAGGAGGAGACTGTTAATGGACTGTTGGGTTGCCCAGTGTGGTTCAAGAGGAAGATTTTCTTCCTCCAATCCATGGTCACTGCTGGAATTCGATAAATGTTGAAGTTGTAAATAAACCTGCCCTTTTTGCCTTGGACATCGCAATGTGTGTGTGTCAATTCTTTGTGTTGTGTGCGACAATTGAATTCAAACATCTCTATTAATTTCACCTCACTGGAGTCATCTTCACCATGTTAAGTGACAAATTTATTAAAAGGAAAACTAAAACACTGAATATATTTAATAATCTAATTTTTAGCAATACTAAATATCCAGGTAGAATCAATCTTTATATGGTACCATTTTAAGTTCTAGTCTTGCTTTTACAGCAAATGAACAAAGAGAAAACTTACAACTCTGAGCAAAGCAATGGCAGTTGTGTTTGATCATGACAGATTTGGAGCAAATCACATTTACATGATCAAGCTAATACAGCAGAATCTCATTAAAGCCTTAGGTTTGCAGGATTGTGCATTTGTTAAGTCACATTGCAGCTTTATCACTGAGCCAGCCCAAGGGGTACCTGCTTTTGCCACACTCATTAAAAAATTATCAATTATGATAGAAATCAATAAATAGCAACACGAATATCTCACACAGCTCTTTTCATCTGTAAATTGAAAATATGACCCAGAGGATGTAAACATAACATGCAATTTACTAATGGGAATACTTATTTCCAGAAATAGATAACTTTCCTAAGCAATCAAGGTGGCATCCTTGAGAAAGGGTCCCAAATATTCTTGTTCTGAGTCTCCACAAGGCCTCAGAGCTGGCTCTCCCTTGGATACACAAGCACACACAACTACATATATATACACACCCTCTGTGTTTATTGGTACTTACCCTATTTCAAATCTCTCTAACAATTTAATTTTCAGAAAAAGTGTAAATGCTGTTAAATTATGATGTATAAATTTTAAGCCCAGCCCTGCAAGTCTCCCAAACACAAATATATAAGTGTCTGTAACTCCTCCCAGAGAAACAGGATACTCTACTCATTCTTTAAGTGTACAAATAAAACTTGCCAGCAACAAAAAAATACACATTCTACAGAATACTTCTTGTATAAGATTCAATATTTCCTCCATATTATAGCACAGTTCTGCATCAGACAAATAGATCTTTCATTTCCGTTTTATTTTTAAAGAACAGAGAAAAAAAGGAAGTGATTAAATTGAGGATGCCTTATTTGATACGAATTTAATCTTATGGCTACATGGGGACTTTAGCTTGACATGATACTTCTGAAATGACAGGCATTTGTTAATCTTTGCCTAGTGCTAATACTCAAATGGTATCCCCAACTTGATGAAAATAACATAAAATATTATGATGAAAAGAACACCTCAGCTTTCTGAAACTGAAGTGTCATATTTTTGAAAGAGAAGACTTAAGCAAAGTATTAGTCCTACTCTGTATGGTCCTTCATCTCTTGACTTTTTAACATTGTAAAGACAGAAAACAGTTAAAAATACAGCTTTGAGCAAAATATATATTGTATTGAGCTTGTGTATTTTTGAAGTATTTTTAAGAATCAGAAAATAAAGGTAGAAGGTTTTTGCCTTGTAGCAACTCCTTTAACACCTTGTTAAATATGTGCAGAGTAGACATAATGTGATCCAGAATCTAAAAAGTCTAAATAGGTTTTTAATTAGAAGTGTGGCCTGGGGGTTGGAGCAGAACTAGGACAGGGAGCTGAAAGCATGGTTTCTCTTCTCTGCTTAGCCCATGCACTGCTGAGTGTTCTTGGCAACTCATTTGTTCTCCCAGCTTCAGTTTCCTCATCCACAAAATGATATGGTGACACTTGTCATCTTGGTGTCTTACACATCAGAAATACTTTGCAAGACTTGAACAACTGCCATTTATTATTTACCAGAATATTGAGGAAAAAAGAGGCAGCAAAGTCAAACCAATACATTTGCATGCTCTGCTGGTGAGAAATCAGAAGAGATCTTGTTCAAAATAAAAATGAGTATTTTCACATATGACAGGCAGCTTGGATCAAATAGTTGAAAGCCAGGGCCACGGGCAAAACTAGGTCAATACAACTGGGTATCCACTGAATAGTAAGCTGTGCAGCTCAACAAAATGTTGGCCCAGTTATTAATCCCTGTCTCTGATCAAGTCAGCAGATTTATGCCTAAAATGCTGCCAGTGCTGTTTTATAAATTTGGCCTTTTGACAGCAAAATTCACATTCTGCTCTTGGATGATTATGCTCAGAGGAAGTTCAGACAATAACAGGAAAATGTCAGAGGCTGTGATTAGAATGCAATGAGTTTCCACCCCTGCTCTTTTACCTAATCAGGTCACTTTGGTCATGACTCATTTGGCTGAATAGAGGCTGACCATCCTTAACATGTCTTCGTATTTCTTTCATATCCGAGCACCCTGCACAATCTGAAAGCTGGACTCAAGAAAACCTAAGAGCTGTTGTAATTAGAAAAACAACCTTTAGCCATTACTGTACTACAAAAGCTAAGGGAGGTAGAATGTATATGCCAATTCACCTAAATATAATACATATGTTTTAAAAAATATGTAATTGTTTACACTTGCATAGTGCACTTAGAATGACAATGAAAAAAAGGGCTTATGATGGTAAAAATGTTGATATAAAATTTATGAAGTTGAAGTAGGAAAAATATTTCTTAAGGAAACCAACTACAATACCAGCCACTGTCCAGGTGATCAAAAGATCAGCAATTAGTGATGCAGCAATTAGTTACCTGCCAATGCTTTATCAACACTCACTGAAAAGTCTAAGCTGAAGATGAGGATGTTACATATTTTATTGCCTGGTGTAAAAGTTACAGTCAACCCCTTAATATGATATTTAAGGAGGTCTAAGAATAGCTGTTCAAATTTTTCTTCAATATGTAGGAAACAACATTAAGAAAAATTCCTTTGCCTGTAGTTGCAGTGCACATGAGAACTCAAGATAAAATGCAGATGAAAGCTGTAAAGGAGGTGATGGAATCAAACACTTTAAGATGACATGATGATGGGAGAGTTGAGAAGTGAAAGAAAAGGAATTCAAATGTGAATGATGCTTTCTTGCAGTCAATGCACTCAGAATGTGCAGTTGTCTGCAGAAACAGCAAGTAAGGCAGAACTTAGTTTAAAATGGGGGTGGTTGGTCACTGGAACAGGCTCCCCAGGGAAGTGGTCACAGCACCAGCCTGACAGAGTTCAAGGAGCATTTGGACAATGCTCTCAGACAGAGGGTGTGACTCTTGGAGTGTCCTGTGCAGGGCCTGGAGCTGGACTCAGTAATCCTTGTGGGTCCCTTCCAACTCAGGATATTCTATGATTCTATGAAAATGTTTTATTTGGAGACGATAGATGGCACTCTGTAGCTACTCTGGAAAAAGGAGCAGTCTGACAGCCAGTGTTTCTGAAATTCATGTTTCAGCCTCCAGCTTTAACTATTTATCCCATTTACAATTTCTTCTGTGATAAATACAGCTGAAGGTAACTTTGTAGGTGCTTACAAAGCGTACTAGCACTTTAATTCGGTGTGTGCATGTTTTATACCCTCCTGCAGCTCTATACCACATACAAACAGAGCAGAGCAGCAGGGGAAATCAAGCAGAAATTAGAAAGGAGTGTGAGATGAAAACGTTCCTGGACTGACAGAAGGCAGCTGAAGGGAGGGGGGAAACAGAGAAGGGAAAAAAGGAAAGAAAAGAGAAAAGAAGAGAGAAATCGGAAAAAAGGGAGACAGTGCTGCTGTAAAGGAGAACAGGGAAGGAAATAAAAAAGGTAGGGAAAAAAGAAAGGAAGATTTACATCAATAGATCCAGGAGCAAAGGAGCAAATAAAGTGCTGCAATCCACACAAATTTACAGGCTGAGAAATCAATGGCAGAATCAATTTAGATGGACTTGGTTGCTTGCTTTAGGGAATGCATCACATCAGATTCTGTAAATCACGTCATAAATTGCAGGCCTGATGCAAAAGCAAAGGATCACTAAATTAATATTTGAAAACAATAAGTAGTAACAAACCAGAGCAGGTAAAATGTCAACACTTAAGGAAATGTCTTCTGTCATAAAAATGCAATGATCAAAAATAAATCAAAGTGCAGCATTTGTCTCCTCAACAGGTTTTTTTGGTTTATGCATGTTTAATTTGATCACTATCTTGAAAACAGCAAGTGATTTTTATTTACTACATTTGTACTGAACATTTGGCTTGATCAGTTTACTTTTAACAAACAGAAAACGACAAGAAAAAAAATGTGACTATTACTTATCATTCTTCTATAGTCTGGAATCCATGGTAATTATAGATCTAATTTAAGAGATTAAAACTGGACTGATAAATGATTGGGAATTGCTTTCTAAAAACAAGTAATTCTTATAATAATTAACTGAAAGAAAATCCATGATTAAATTGATTATTTTGTGCTGCTGGCAACATTAAAGAAAAAAGTCAGTTTTAGTATTCATCTCACATTGGCACAGCTCTGTCTTTCTGTTTCCTTTGTACCATCTATAAAATTGGAGTGCTGACACAGTTTTGTGCTTTTTGAAATACCTACAGAAATATTAAGCAACACTGGGTGCTTTCAGATATCAGACCCTAGGGATTTCTTCAGTTTTATACAATCAATGAGGTATCTCAAATCTGCAGAGGCTTAGAAATATGGCTTTGATCTTGATTTGGCTGCAGTTTTTTTGTTGTTTTGGCTTTTTAAAATTTCTTTGGTGGTGGTGGTTTTTTGCCTTTCCTCCTCCCCTGAAACTGCCATTTTCTTCACAAAGGATGTTGAAAGCACACATAAATTCATGCATATGTTGCTTTGGTGTTATAGTAACACAGGTCACAGAAAGCCCAGAAGAATATTTATCTTATTGCTTGCATTAGTAGCATCAATATACAAGTCAGGGCCCACAACCTTTGTATGCTTATATAGTGCAAGAAAACCCATACCAGCTACTTGAATCAGCAAAGAGCAGGAGGGAAAGGTGAAGCTGCAAGAAGTTGTATTATTTGGGTAAAGTCACAGTAGTATATCAGGAGAAGAGCATGCAGGGATAGGACAATGGGAAATGGCTTAAAACTGAAACAGGGTGGATTTAGATGAAATATTAGGAAGAATGTACCTGCTGTGAAGCTGTGGTGAGGCACTGGCACAGGTTGCCCAGAGAAGCTGTGGATGCCCAACCCCTGGAAGTGTTCAAGGCCAGATTGAATGGGCATTTGAGCAACCTAGTGGAAGATGATCTTGCCCATGGCAGGGGGGTTGGAACTGGATGATCTTTAAAGTCCCTTCCAACCCAAGGCATTCTGTGATTCCCTGAAAGAACCCACCCCAAATCTAAGGCTGCAAGGCTCCTTCTCTTGAGCAGTATGTTTGGCTTCTGACAACCCACAGTGTGAGCACTGAGGTACTTTAGAGTCATTTGGCTAATCAAGACATTTCTTTTCCACAACAATAATTCCAGTTTTCCTCTCGTGCTTCAAAAAATTCTGATAAATACCTGTGTGTTTATTTCTGGCAACCAAAGGACATTCATACTGGAAGGACCTAAAAAAGGTGGTTCAAGTAGAATGTTCATTCTTCTTCACAGCATTGAACACAGGAAGATTGGAGGGACAGAGTACGTGCCAGTGGGTGTGATGGTTTAAAATCTGATTAGTCAAACAAGGGATAATATGAAATTCTAAGTGGTTGAAGGCCTGAAATATTCACACACACCTTTTTAAAAGGCTCCAAGTTTTGGTGAAACCAAGCTTCCGTTATATAGATCTTCTTTCATACTTTTTCAACTTTTCTTTCATACTTCTACAACTCTTGTTTCACACAAAAGAAAAATCTGTCTGTTTTATTGTAATATCACTTCTATTGCATCTTGGCTTTTACTTTTCCCCTCGTTATTCCCTCTTAGGCTTGGCAAAATCTTTCCATTATGATGTGAAACAGCTCCAGCCCTTGCTTTCCTCCCTATCCCTCTCTCTCATTTGCCTTTGTTGCAGCAACCAAAGCACCAGGACCTGGCAGTGGTAGGGAGCTGCAGACCTCCCTCCCTTCCTCAGTTCTCAGTTCCCAGTGCTTCACCACCTCATGTGTGGCACCTGCACACACCACTGTTACACCTGATCCCTGATAGTGACTTTAATTAGTGTTATTCTACTTTCAATTATGATTGAAAAGAACAAAAATAAGGAAGCCTTCCTCTTATCTACTGCTTTCATTGCCCACAAAAACTTAAACAATGTTTTGGCCTTCTAATTGATTAGTGATTTATTTCATTTTACCAAATATTGGTATACTAACAACTAAGCACTCAGCCTAGTATGTACATTTATCAGATTACTTAGCAAAATCTCACTTTGCCTACTAAAGTTACCCTATCTGCTCGAAAAAAGTATTTTTTCTGTTTATTTGACTATGGATACCTTGGCATTTCTTGTTCACTCAACACATAAAAGCAATGGTTTATTCTAATTTTAATACTGACTACAATTTTAATGCATTTATTCTCCAAACATCATGCCTAAACTGGCACAAACTTTTAAGTATACTTAATATGAGGGAGCCTACTGGAAGTCAGGCTTCAACCTGACTGATGCATGTGTGATTGCACTGGATTATATTCTGCAACTGGTTTTGTTATGTAGGAAGACCTATGGACTTTAGCAATCTTTCATTTTATCTTTTGTAGAGGAATTAAAACACGCACAGCAGGACTAGTTTTCTGCTTGCAGATAGCAAGACAGAATTGGCATACAGGAACAATCTTTCTGATTTGAAAAACTGATCTGCATTTTCACCATGACACCTGACATTTACTTCAAATGCACAGTAGTCTGTCTCCTGGGTTTGAGAAATCTCACTGATTTTTAGAGAGATAATGTAGGACAGCTAATATACTCTTCAGCTCTATAATGGATGATTATTCTTGTCTGCTTGTTCATTCATCATTTGTCTCACACAATCACTTCTCTCTCTTCCCTGTTCCAGGATATTATTTACATGCTAATAACCAAAATAAATCCTGAAAACTGCATCTCTGTACCACCTGGTACACCCAGCACAGACAACTCCATACTAGAAAGGTTTTCTTTGCACCTTGCTTTTAAAAACTATTGGTTCCACATTGAAACTGCTGTTCTAAAAACTACTACTTACAGCATTCAATAGCTCTATTTACCATGAATGCTCCAGCTTTACAGTTTGTAAACAAAGCTGGATGAGATGGAACTGGTGAGAGGCAACAGAATTGCACTACCAGGAGACAGGAACTATTCAAATGCTCAGAGAATACCTAAAAATAGCAGTGCCTCTAAGCCATGTTTTGAAATATCAATACACAGGCCGCTAGTAGCAAGAATAGAAATGACTTTATAGAAGACACTTCTGAAACAAAAAGCATTCTGTAGTATCTGTCCTATTCAGAATGAAAATTTTTATCCTTAGTCATGGTTCAAATGCTGTTTATTTATGTATAAATATTTTTATATATATTTCAGATGCTCAGACACATTGGTAAGTTAAAAAGACTCAATCAAATAAGTTGAAATCCCAGTTTCTAGGAGTTGGCTGGTAGCATACAAATTTCAATTTAGTGGGGATGCCAAATGGAGAGAGAATAGCTGTCAGACATCACTAACATTAAAGCTTTGTGTGCTAGTATGGCAGGATTTCAAAAAAAAACAAGAGCTGTTTTCAACCAATATTTTACCCATTTTGGATAGTCACAGCTAAGATTATTCATTAAAATCACTTCAAAAAACTCAAAACAACCCAGAACAAATCTGCACACCTCATGTACAGTTATTACCCTGCGAAGAATATATGACTTGAATATAAAGGAAAAATAATCTTTAAAGATGTCTTTATTTTTCCTACCTGGCCACTCATTTTGTTGCTGGACATGAAGTCTACAAAAGCCCTCTCTAATAAAAAAATAAATTGCTTTATGTGCTCATCCATCACATTGTTTTAAAAAAAGCTATTCAAGTTCTTTAAAAATCTATTCTGGCCAGCTCTATTATCACATATTCAACAGGCTGGAAAAGACTAAATGCCAGCAAGTGCAATTCCCTCTGTATTCCTTTTACCCTCCCAAATTTAATTTTTCATTCATAGGACCCAATAATTGTATCACTTCAGTGACTCCACAGTCAGCCAGAGAGGGCCAGCATGCAGGGTACACATGTCAGCGTGTGCCAGGGATGCCTTGCAGGTAAAGCAGCTGTTTAAAAAGTGCACCTCAAAAGCAATATAGTCATGCTACTAAATACAGGATTCTACTGATAGGAACACAGTTCCTAAAAGGGAAAAATAACTTTGTTTTGACCTCAAATTCTATTAGCTGTAAACCTACTTAGCAGCATGGACTCCTCAAAAACATTAGAGTAAATCGAGCTTTAACATAATGAAATATTTAGGGCTGAGCTGATTACTCATTTCTGCTCAGCAGTGGAAGAGGCTAACAGTCCCTCTTTCCTCTGTGAAATGAAATATGATGCAGTGTAAGTTGATTAGTAATAATTACAAGCTGATGTTCCTCTACCTCCTGCACAACAGGAGACCTGTGGTGTCAATTGCAGATTTTCTGCACTCTAATGGTTCACACACGATATATGCAAGTTGTCTGTGTGGCCAGTACAAATTCTGCAATTATTTAGATAGGTTGATTTCTAAATTTAAGTAGGAGTGTAAAGCTACAGAATGATTCCTGAATTGGTCCACTAGACCAAGCCAGAGACATAATAACATAATTTCCTTCCCTAAATCTCAATTGAGCAAATTCTTTTTTCTTCCCCTCCCCCTCCTTTTTCACCACTCAAATTGTTCCTGAAGCTCAGTTTTATTTCAAACATCAATTTATTCATGAGATGATTTGAAGAATAATCAGGGGAATTTATTATGACTCTCTCTTTGGATTAGAGAGATACAGAAAAGAAATCTAAAAGGAGGGTGTTTAAGCACTGATACTGCTTGTCCAGGACTTGAGCAATCTCCACGTTTTTGATAGTCACAGCTTCACTGGACAAGACCCTGAGCAACCTGATCTACCTTAAAATTGGTCCTGTTTTGTGCATGATGGATGGATGATGATGAGGGCTTCATTTACAGAACTATCTTCCAGATGATAGCCCTTGAGCCACATGCACTTTTCCTGAGTAATTCCATGATTCAATCTAATTTTCAATGAATAATTACCATAGCTGTTTTACATATTTTAAATAATCATATTTTAAAATCATAGATCTAGATAAGAAATTAAAAATTGAGACTTTTGAGAAAACCATTTCAGGCTTCACTTAAGAAAGGATTATTTTACACATTGACCACTTTATTTTCTGACTGCACCACAGTACAACTGTAACAGAAACTAAAAGACAACAAGAGGACATCCATTTGTGGAAAATTTACAGTCTCACTTTTATCACAAGAAAGAAAAACTTTGAAATATGAACGAGAGCAGCCAATGATAAGTGCCTATGTAACCCAAGCCTACAGAAATCCACATTTCTTTGGGAGGGGATAAAAAAGTTTGACTTTTTTAGACTATGTCAGTCATTGCAAACAAAATCTGTGTTCCTGTATTAAATATCAGCCTTCCTAACGCTGTAAAGATGCAAGAATATTAATAGTTGTGAGCTATTCACATTTTACACCATTGTCTTAGTTAAAATTGAGGCAGCTGTGCACCCAGAGCTGTGTTCTACAGTTAACACACTCATGTACACAGATATTCACCAGCACAGGATGAATATTTTCTATCAGTACTTCTTCATCCTTAGTTTTGGATGCTGGTTTGTCAAAAGGAACTCATGTATACATTGAGAAAACAGAGTAAGACTTCACTGGGCTTTTCCATGAGAAGTGGGCAGATTTTACAGCTAACTCAAGTAAATATTAACACTAGTCAAGTGAGATGAATTGAAGAAATGATATCCAATATATCTCCATGACAGATATTCTCATCTCCATGAAAACCAAACCAAGAAAGGATGAGCACTAATTTGAAACTTCATTGCTTCATCTCACAGACTTAAACACTGTGCAAACCCACATCTAATGAACAGATCTGTGTATGTGGGCAGTTCAGTGGTATCTGACACCTCTGGTATCAGTGGTAGTTCAGTGGCATCTACAGCAGCTTCAACAGAGAATCATCTTACCCTTCCACAGAAATGGTCCGCTGCAAGCTCACTGTGGGTGGACGCGTTGCCGTGCTGTGCTGGGAATGACTGTACGGCCAAGGAAGAATAAAGAAAAGCATTTGTTAAAGATACAGAAGTTTCTCTTGCTCTTATTGTCTCTAGCAGTTTAGCTAATGCCACAAATAGATACAACAATCAGATTGTTTTACACGTGTCTAAAGCATTTTGGCTTCAGTGGTGCTCATCTGTTCAAAAAGGGCTTAATCGCACAATCTCTCTTGTTTAAATTCGGCTTTCATTTCTCGTTAAGAGCAGAAAATTAAGATAGTAAATTCCCCCCTCTCTTTCCCACCCATTTTTAAATACATAAATATTCACACACAGAGTTCAGTAATTTAAAATAACTTAAATGCTAATTATTCTACTAAATATACTAAACATACAATGCAAAGTTAATTTCAGAGGAAAACGTAAAGCAAATGATAATGTAATCAATCTAATTCTAAGTGTTTCTCAGTAAAAGAGGACATGCATTCCTTAGAATTGCACCTTGATGTGACTTGAACACTAGTTCCATCATATTTTAAGCAGCTTGATTCTTTTCACATGGATTTTTATTAATCAAGGACACAACATTTAGGAAAACGAGACTTTTTTTTTTCTACAGCAAAACACAGACTCTCTGAAAAAAACCTTTTTGATTGATTTTGATTTTTGAGGTCTAATGTATTCTCATATGTAATACTGACATGACTAAGAAACCTGAATATTAATGATTATGTTTAAACTACACAGTATGTGCTAATTTCAGTATTATGCTATGGTATCATAGTAAATACAAATGGATAAAACAGAGCATCAGTCAAAGGCAGTTTTGTGATAATAAATTGCACTTGTTATCCAAGACAACCTGTTTAAATAAAATATTAAAAAGCAGAAGCACCTGGGTGTATTTTCTGATTAGTTTAAATGACTACAGCACAGAGTGAGGCCCAGTATTAATAATGCAAAGTACAGAATAAAAATGAATCTTTATGTCAGTTCTATATCACTGAATCTAATAACTGAAGACTTTGTCTTGCTTTCAAGCTTTGCATGTATCTCAAGCTGGTTGTTCAGAAGCAAAACATCTTACTTTCAATAAAAGCTACTTCATTTGACATCAGTGAGCAACACATCTATTTTACATGAATTTCATCCTGTAGCATAGTCAATGCTGTCTGACAGAAAAGATGTCTCTTTTTTTTGTGTAGCTCATGGAGTTGTGATGCATGTCACTGGACAAACAAAAACCCTGCTGCCTCCTGGTATCCTCTGTTATGACAATTGTGCTCTTGTTTTATGTTAGTAAAGTATTCATCCTTATTGAGAAGGTTTCAGAAGGTTTGTGGAAAAGTCTATTCCCCTTCTAAGAAGAGCTGCAGAGGTTTTTATCTGCTTTATAGCAGAACTTCTTTAGGAGTATTGTAAGTTTCTGGTACCATGGTGTGAACAGAATAGCTGAGTTGGACAAACACTGCAGAATATTACATGAATATTGGTTAAAATTTCGTGCTAAGTTTGCATGTACAAGGAACTTTAGGCCCCATTCCTGCCAAGTGAGGGGCGCATCTATCTGCAATATTCCAGCCATTAGAAAACCTTTTCCAATCCTAGGGATTTGTGACACAGTTTTCAAAGGAGCCCTCACCTTCCTTCATGAAAATAGTTCAGAACTGGTGATATGAAAACTCATTTTCTTTTACATAATTATAAAAATCAAGTTTGATGCTTGATACAAGCTGGTGCCTTCTAAAGTATCATCGTGACTATAATGACACCTTAAAGTCTAAAATGCAGTTTAATCATTGCTTGACACAAGTTGCTACTGGAGACAGAATAATAGTCTGATATGATTCCTAACTGACTTATTGAAAAGATAATCTCCTGGTGAATTCTATCACAGTGATGGAACCAGCAGAAAGAAGCTGTTGTCATCACATGCTCAATACACTTGTGCATTTGCCAAGTCTTTTGCAGCACAGAAGAAATAAAGCTTTTGAGTTACTGCTACCAACACCTCCTGTGTTGAATGCCTGAACATATCCCTATTGAGATATGTAAGCAGTATAGTTTTAAACTGACAGATCTAAGTACTCAAAGTTTGACATTAGGCTTATAAAAATGCTACCATTTCTCTGAAATGATACAGAATACACTTCCTACTAGTTTTAATAACATAAAGTAACAATATTTCCATATATTACCCAGTACTACAGCCACACAAGATGCATTTGTGTAGCTGTAGTACTGGGTAGTATATGGAAATATACTTCAACAACTCTATGTTATTAAAACCAGAAAAGAAGAAAATAATCATACATCCTGCAAAAGACCAGTTTTAACTTAAATACATTTTATTTTAGTGCACTGAGATAAGGGGAATATACTGTTCTTGTAAGACAATTCATAAGAGTGAAGGAACAGAGAATGAGATTGTAAATTAATAATAAGATGCAAAACTGGGAGCAAAGAATCTAACCTCTCTTTTTAATGGGTTTAAGCTGCTTTTTGTTTTAAACTTATTTCTCAGGCAAGACTAAGCATTTCATGGCTTCATTAAGTACTAAAAATAGAGCAGCCTGGTGTTCATGTATTTTTTAAAATGTCTATTATGAAAATAATAATGTCAGTAAGCATTACAGAAACAAAAAGGTGAGCAGCCAGTCTCCTTAGCTTTAGTTCTGTTCTAGGCCAAGAAAGCTCTGAGGCACTTTTGCTGTGTGGGTGGTGCTGAAAGTGGAGGCAGCATCATAAACTCTTCTTTCCCCACAGGGATCAGATGAACCACCACCTTCCCTTCCCAAATGACACTTTCACCCATACACAATATGCCAGTGAAACCTCTATCTGGGATGAAACAACCATGTTAGGGAAATATTTATTGTGTTTTCAACTTCTATAATGCAAATATATGGACAAACCACCATTAAGGGATCAGACTGCATGATGCCCAGATCAGTTCATCCCAAGCCTGCCTATTGCATTGACAGTAGAGGAAATAAGGTTATTACAATCCAAAATTTTTCCTCTTCTCCTTTGTTTGGATAAAACCAAGACACACTGTCTTTACAGAGAGTACCAGAAAAGTCATTAGATTTCCCCTCTCAACCCTCAACCTCCATCAACAAAGAACACATGTCCTCTATTTGCTATAGCCCTGATTTAGGAAACCTTTTGTTTCCATGTATCTTTATTTTGACAAGTCAAAACTGACAGCATTGAAGTTATTTGCTTTCTAAGTCCATTGACCTGCAACTTCTCATAAAGAAGCAGAGAAGCAGCCACTGCACAGGCTGGGTAGAGATCTCTCTGAACACTGGCTTTGGAGCAGCCATTCTTCAGCTACCAATTCTGAAACTGCCACACGGATGAAAAATATACAAACTCCATTTGTCTATCAGTGTGTTCTCTGCAGGAAAAAAAAAATCCAAAACAACAACAACAACAACAACAACACCAAACCCAAAACTAGAACTCTGAGTTATTCTTTGTCATTCACAATTCTAAAACAAAGAAGAGTGATAATGCAATATTGAAAAAACTTTCACTGGAGACCAGTGAAGGGAATGCTAATACTGTTTGTTTTCATGATGTATTCTCAGCATGTTGTTTCTTATGTCAAGGATTGAAGGTAGCACTGCAGTTTTTTATAGAGCTTCTAAGCCTTTGATTTGATGGATGTAAGAGTTTAGGAAGGCAGCATGCTTTAATTCCATTAATGTGGAGTTGTAATTCAGCTCAGTGAAGTGAAACCAGCTTTTCCTGATGCTGCCAACAGCTAAACTCCTAAGTTAAATAAGTTTTTGCTCTCCTGTGGGATTAATTAGAAGACCAGAGATCGCTTTTTTTTTTGGTATTAATTTTATCTCAGCTACAAACAGTTTGATAATATCCAGTACTGACAGTTACTGACCCAAATTAGAACTGTCAAACTAACCAGACAGCCTCCCATCAGAGGCAGACAGGAAACTTCAGGGAATAGGACATTCAACCCTGCTATGTTCAGATCACCCTCAGGTAACAAAGCCAGACATGAGATGTAACGCTGTTTTCATGCACAGGCACATGCAGTGAGGATTTTAGCAACAGAACTCCATTTTTAAAATGGCATCTGTACATCTCTTGCACAAAGAGCATTGCTAGGCTAAATAGCTACTCATTGGAAAACAGAAAAGTAACAAAATGAAGGATCAGGCTGTCACTGCCTACAAATATGTAGAATAAGGGCCACGCTACATCTCTGTTCAGGTTCTCTGAGGTAATTTCACTTGCACAAATAAAGTAAAAAAGGTTGCTAACTTATTCCTCCCTCCCTGCCTGCCTCCCTTCCCTCAACAGTGTTCACAAAGAAGTGGTTAGTCAAATTCTGTGACTTAATGCACTTGAGTTATTGCAGCCCTAAACCAGCGTCATTTGGCAATAAGGAAGAATGCAAGGTGGAGCTGGGATTCAGAGGAATGCTTCAGCTCCTGGAATAAAGCTAATAATCCACCTTTGTTAGCAGTGTGCCTAAGTCAGGTACCTGATCTTCAAAGTGGTGAAACATCCACTGACTTCAAATATACTTCTTTATGGCTGAGGTAATTGCAGGAGATAATGATAACCTTTAAAACATAAAAATCTTGCTTATTTGAGAGGATTTGTTCTTTCAGCTTGAGATATGGTATTTAAAACAGCAGAAGTGGTTTAGAATGACGTGGAGGGAACTGCAAGTAATTAGGAATGCTGTTTAAAGGAGTGGAGTGGAGAGGATATATTTTTAAAGCAGTTCCACAAGTAAAGTTCCCATGTAGGGTAAATACAGACTTAAAGTATTGTGAAGAACTCAGCATTAAGCAAATTAGGGATAGCGAGTGAAAACTGTTAGAAAAACCTAATCCAATCCTAACTGATTATGATCCTTATTTATATCTTCGTATTTTGGACAAACTTTTGGATATTTAGAAGTGGGGTGCCTAAATGTCCACAGCATCCCAAGACATTCAATAAAATAAAATAAAATAAAATAAAATAAAATAAAATAAAATAAAATAAAATAAAATAAAATAGTAAGCTTAAGTCTTCCTAAGAGCCTCAGTTATAATACTACTATTGTTATTATTGCTATCATTATTATTTATGATACTGTAATGATTATGAGGAATTATAAAGCTTTTTCTGGGAGCTGAAATACTCCCTAATGAAGTTAGTTTGAAAATTACACCAGCTGAGCTTTACATGGCAAAATATTTAGAACAAGTGAAAAACATAGAAGTGTGTAGAAAAAAAGGGATAATGGTAGAAAAAGGAAAAAATGTAACACTCTCACTTGCTTAAGCAGTGTTGGATGGAAATGATCCATGAACATAACACCTGATTTTGTCTCTAATTACAGCTGTGCAAGAGGAGGTAGTGCTATTTTCATGAATTTAATTAGGAAACATTTGTTTAGAAACTGCAGGAAACTTCCTGACACCCTCTGCATGGGCTCCCAATTACCTACAGCTCGTGGTACCTGGTACCACGCCCAGCACACTGCTGGGTTTGCAGTTCCTCATGGAGAAGGCAGCTGCCAGCCTCCTCCCTCCTCTTTGGCATGATGCTTATGCACTTGCACATCACTAATGATTTTTGCCATACACTCCAGTGTTGTACCTCATTTCCTGTTGCTATCACTCCTAATTCTCTCCAGGGCTTTTGAAGCCACAGACACAAGTTGTAATGAACCCACCACAACCCCCATTCACTGTCACTGTCTGCCGCTCAAGGAAAGCAAGTGCAGAAAACAGGAGTGAAATTGAGTCCAGAGGGAAGAGAAAGGTTAAGGAAGATGTTTTAAGGTTTGGTTTTATTTCTCACTACCCAAGTCTAATTTAATTGAATTACTTTCACTGAGCTGAGCCTGCTTTGCTTGTGATGGTGACTAATCTCCTCCCTGGAGTGCAAGAATACACTCATACACAGAGTCTTTCACAGGGAGTACGTAGCACAGTTTCCATCAGTAGCTGCTCTGCAGCAGCAGCAACACCCAGCACTCACCAGCGCCCACTCCTGATGGATTTCTAGAGCTGTGCATTGCTTCCACCATGAAACACACCATTGCACTCAAGCTTTATTCGGTCTCCATGCAAGTAACAACTAAAGTATTTGCACCAAAATTCCTTTGAAGTTTAAGAAAATGTCAAAAGACATTAGAAAGAACTTGGAAATATGGGTCCATGTTTAAGGAACTTTGGCAAAACTTTGATACAAATCAAGAGATAGCTCACCAGTTCTGGGAAAAATCATACAGGCACAATAGGAAGAATCATATAAGATACGCAATCCAAAAATACCAAATTGCACATCAGACATCTAACAGTTGCATTGTGGGGGGAAGGCAGAAGAGGAAAAAATAAATTATTGGGTAAGTTTTCAAGTAAGAAAACTTATTGCTCCTATTGTCTAAAGGAAAAGCTCATCTATTTTATAGTCTGTGAATACATCATAAATTCTGAAAAATTCTAAACTAGTAAATTATTCCTAACGATGCTAACAGGCAGCAAGCCTTGAGTCTCAGAAAGTGTTAAGACCAGAATTTTTAGGTGACTTGGTTTATTATTGTCAGTAGAACTAAATAAAATGCTTTTTATTTTTTTGTCAAAATAAAATTTTGTGGGAGATATGTACTCAGTAAGAGTATAAGAAAACAAATGGTTAAACAGACAATTGAAAAATCTGGAAAACCTCACATTTTCATAAACTTTTCCACCACAGTCCACAGAAGTCTGTCTAAAGTTAGGAATTCCACTTAAAAGACCATTGAGAACTCCCTTCAGGTATCAGAGACTCCTAATTTCAATCCAGGATCCAAAAGAAGAGAGTATAATGTGATCTTAACACAGAATTCTGTTGGAGAAATCTTGTCATTAACAAAATGAACTTTCTTTGCACTTAAGATGACACTTGAAAAATAATTTTGGGACTTTCGTACTACACCTGCTTGTTTTTTAAAGGGTAGGGAAATCACAGATAAATGAGCCTAATGATAGACTTAAAATAATAGCAAGCCATTAAACTAATTTGCAAAGTTTCTATCCCTCTCCATCCAAAGGAAAAAAAGCACATAAAATTCTTCTTACACTGGAGTCACTGCCCTAAATTTTACTCAATTTACAATAAAGTATATGGAAATTAAAGTGATTTAAAACAGCAATGAAAAACTGTCTGATAGCAAACCATACCATGCCATTATTAAACACTTGGATATGTTATGAGATGCTGTAACATTGTATCTCAAAATAGTAATAAAACAGAAATTTAAGTTCAATATCGTATAAGACCAAATTCATTTTCTCTGTGCTTACTAACCTTCATGTGTGCACTGCACTGGGTTACAGAGAAGAAATACATTCAGCTTCCACAGAAGTGGCTCATTAAAACAAATAGGACTATCACAACAGAAAGTGTATTACTGTACAATTTGAAATTTATCAGAAAAGTACACTCCATATTGCAGTTACTCCTGATACTGTGTTTACTGCACCTGTGTGATACCTTCTGATAATGTTATCCCTCCTGTCTGGATATACATTATCTCTGTGCAAGTTGGAAATATGGCTTGAATGTGTCTTCTTTTAACAGAGCAGAGGTGAGAATGTAATCCTACATAAGCAGCTATTTAGTCTCGCTTCCTCTATCATTCAAAGCAGCCCAGCATGCAAGTGTGCATGTGCAGCTACACCAAGCACAAACCAAACAATCCTAGAAGAATACAAAGAGAAAAAAGCAAACACAGAAATAACGCAATGCACATAAACAACATTCCAACAGGATAAAGACAAACAGCAGGGAATGGCAATTAGAAAATGCAGAAGTATAAAGACTGTATTGTCAAAATGAAAGATAATAGTGAAGTAATTCAACAGTTCAAGTTCTTCTGCTTCTAATCTAGTCTATATGAACCATGATTTTTGAATAATTTTAATTTGACAGAAGTTGGACTTAGCATTTCATGGGAAACATTGGCTGTCTTATACCATGAGGTCTAAGGATCAAGTATACACTAAAACTAGACATGAAAAAAAAGTAAAACTCTATTAATTTTTGTCATTCTGGGGTTACTCCCAGTGGAAATGTCAGCCATAAACACCTCCCAGAGAAGATGACTGTAATATTACCTAGCCACATTAGTAATTAATTTTGCCTAGCTTTGATTATAGGCCCTAGACTAGATTAGATGAATGATGCTATATTATTTATTTATATGTTCCATTATGTCAATCCTTATATTCACAAACTGACATATAAACCACCATTTATTTTAAAATGGTTACTAAATTCAATCTTTGAAGAAATATTTACCTAATTAAGAGAGAATTGTGAAAGGAATTTATGAAGAATTCAACTCTACGCCTGTGGTAGTCATTAAGGTGAATTGTTTCATTACAAACTTAATAGATAAATCATCTGAGTAAAACATTGGAAAGTGGTTTTAAAAGGTTTCCAAAATTAGCAAGCATGTATATGTGACTGAGCTGATATGCAGTCAATTTGTGATCCTTCTAGTGACTAATTTAACATCGCTAAGATAAAATAGTTTAAGTCCTGAAAAAAGCCTGAGTTTCCTCTGCTAAACTTTACAAGTATTTCTTATAGGTTAGGGATCATTCCTGATAATTACAACCTTCTCATCAGTGAGCCAGCAAACCCAAGGCTCTTGGGTTATTTCAAGGTTACTTTAGTATAAAGACACGGATATGTTTCTTCTGTGTTCATGTTTCAATTCTTAAATAAAGAGTTCCATCTAGAAGTAAATCTCTCTCTGCTGCTACCTACTAATTATTTCTCTCTGCCAGTACTATTGTACTTTAGTTTGTACATGTTTTGGCCAGAACCAGTTGCACTGGGTCCACTGAGGTTTAAAATACTGCTGCTTAAGAGAAAACATCTGAATAACAGACAGACAGGGATGCACAAGGAAACACGAACCAACCAATACAAATGGTCACAGCTGGATTTATACCAACAACTCATCTAACCTTAACTAGCACTAAAACCTGAATTCTATTGTTTTTTAGCACTGTAAAAAGAAATAGCCACATGAGGAAGCTATTTTGGAACATGAGTATCTTGTGTCCATATTTATCCTGTGCACATGAACTGAGCTATCACTGCAGCATTTTGCTTCAGCTCTCCATGTGTTATTTTTGAAAAGAAATCAGTTCTGCTGAAAACCTATGAGTACCTGAAATCAATGAACACTTCACATATGAAATATGGATTGCTCAGATGATAGAAAAATAAATTATGGAGGATAAGCCCATGCATTGGATGGTCATCCCTATTTTCAGATCTTGGATACACAAGATTGGCAGGAAATTCCATGGCAATGGGTTCTTGTGTTTAGAATTCCTTTGACACACTACTTTATTCCAAGTTACACCTCTCTTCCAACATACCAGGGAAGTCTACTATTATAGAAAATACCTGTTCAAATAATTGTATTTTTTAACCAGTGGAATTCTCCAAATACAATTGGGTAAATACACATCAAGAAACCCAGTGAAGGTTCTGTTACTCATTATTTCTGGATACAAAACCGAGAACTTTTGTACCCTAGTTAAGCGGAACTTGGGTTTCATTCCTGCTTTAGTCTTCTGGGTCAAAGACAGGCCTGGATACACTCTTCACCTTTGAAGCATCTAAGTTAATTTAAATTTGTATTTTATTATTAAACCTATGATAATAACTGTAGCTGTAAAATCTTTTATACACAAACCAGAGATTGGTACACATCAGTCCCAAAGAAAAACTCTCCCCTATAAATGTGGGTGCAGCATGTGTAAATTAGTGCTGGAAAAGAGTGATTATTTCAATTTATGTATTTCACTGATGGCAACCCAGACCTGTTTCTTACAGCAAATGGTATGATATGCACATCTACAATTGAGAATAGAGGTCAAACTGCCAGCATTTTAAAAAAGAAAATTCAACATATTTTTTTCTCACTTCATCTTATTCTCTACATAGAGACTGGCCGAAGCCTTAAGTGATGAAATACTAATATCATTTAAAATGAATTTATTATGCTCTCTTTTAATTCATTTTGCTTGTTAGAAATATAAATATCTTTACAATACTACCAAATTCCTGTATATTGGTTAATCAGTCTACAAATCAGCATTCCCAAGTCAAATGGTACCTGTCACCTTTTTCTACTAACTCATTTTATAATTCAAATAAAGCTCTGTCAAATTTTCAAAAAGATAATTACACTGATTTAAATTCATATGTACACTACTGAAATTTGAAGTTGCACAAGGTACTCTTGATTTGTATTCTTTGTTTGCTGTTCCTTTTGGCAAGCGAGTCTGAAACTTCCTAGCCTCACTGAGGATTTCTGTTAGGACCTTTGTAAAGCTATTTACTTTCCCCATTTGCCATCTCCTTGTCTCTAAGAAAACAAAGATAAATGATATGTCCAGCCTCTTCAAGTGATTGGAATAATATTAAGGTAGACAAGATGAAAGCTGTGTGCAAGCTGAAGAAATCCAGTCATTTTCCAAGATGCATCAATGTTGCATTACTGCTAATTAAAACTAATTTAAATGATTTATTTCATTTTAGAGTGTTAATGCAAGAATAGCAGAACTGGAAAACTTAAACATGAAAACATGAAAGAAATTAAAGAAACCCAGTGTGAAAAAATTACAGCATATTCTATTTTACTGAAGAGTATATTTACATCAGTTTTATAAAAATCCCTTTTCTTATTATATACTAATTACTTGGAACTACAACTTTATATTGGAGCACTGTGTTTTAAAGTTGATTGATAAACAACAGTCCATGCTGCTTGATTTAAGTCAACAGCAAGTAGATTTACCATTCCAACCATTTAGGAATTTATTTGCCATGTGATGCTATTCTTTAAGAAGGATACACAGTAGTACATTTAAAAAGATGGAGGCTTTTTGAGAAATAGTTGATGTGATGCTACGAAAAATGATGTCATGTGGTGTGGCAATCAGCCTTGACATAGAAACTGCTTATGTTGCCATGTTATTCTTGGTTTAACAAAGTCATGTAATTCTCCTGTGTTTGCTGAGATATTATTTGGTTTTGGTATTGTAATCATTTTCCTTTGCAGACACCTGCTGCCTAATCCCACTTTTGCCAAAACACAAAACTCTACTCCTCTTCCAATTAATTCAAATCACTATGGTATGGCACAAGAAAAAGAAAAAAGGAAAACTAAGGAAAAGGAATCAGTTGAACAAGATTCCTGTATTTTTATCATTGTCAGAATAGTTTGATCTTTGATATTTTGCTCCAAAGAACAATCTGAGTACCCTAGCTGAAAGACCTATTTCTGTAATCAATGTGAATGCTAATTGTTGAGTAATGATTACAAGAAGTACCTGGAGACCTGGCAAAATCCATTAGGAAAAATGCACTCCAATTTCCATCAGGAGTGAACTTCCTCTCTTTTCATATTTCCATTTCTAAATCCTGTGGACATACCAACCAGGAGAAGTTTCATTTGAGCCTCAGTACTCTAGGATTTCAGACACTCATGAACTCACCACTTACTTCAGACATCTTTGTAACACAAGAATTCTTATTCACTTCAACTGAAACAGGATAATAAATGAAATGGTTGTAAAGGTTTGATATGAAAAACCTTCACTCATACAACTGAATCTGAAATGTCAGAATTGAATTCTCTTCTGCATGGTGCAATGACAGCATTACGTGAGTTTCTATCCTAACCAAACCTGTATGATTTCTGCTTCCAACACAGCCTGTACAGCCATGCTCTTACCACAGACACCACCTAAGTCCTCCTACCTGCAGCTCTTAGTCACTGTACCTCGAACAGGCTCAGAGTTCTGATTATAGTTTACTCAGGCTTCATCAGATCAGCAGCTGAACTGTCTACGTGTTGCTGATCATACCCAAGTCAGCTATTAATCAATGTGGGCATTTATTGGGAGCGGGTTATTCTGCTCCATCAGCTAACCCACCTTGGCTGGAACCAGCTCAGGATTCGGTGCTGCATTGGGCTGCACAGGGGCACTGTACCACCAGTGAGTAGTACCAAGTGGTATTTGGCTTCCCTACCATGTACTCCACCCACGTGGGCTCAGTGCAGTTCAGGGGCACATCCTAATGTGCTTTCCTTCTACACTCTGATGGCTTCACTCTGCTGTTTAGGAAAGCTTGATTGCAGATACAGGCATTGCTATTTAGAACTCAGCTGCTAGAGTTGTACTCTTTTCCCTTCTTCCCACTTTGTAAGTACAGTGATTTCAACATCATAAAAGCAAGAACTATAATGATCCTCAAAAGATAAAGCAAACAACTCCAATTATCTGTGAAATCATGCATTTTCTGCATGAAGTATGGAAATACTATGGAAAAAGACATTGTCTATGCATCTCCCTGGGGACTGTAAAGTTTCTCTTCCTATATTTCCTTAACAATATCGAAATTTTAATTTTGAAAGTCAAACTAAAAGTTTCTCTTCCCTTTGTCAGCTAAAAAAATGTACTTTAATATCTTGTCACTTTCACTGACCTTGCTTTATCTGCAGTAACAGTAGTAGTTTTATGCACTATAAGCATTATTAAAAAAATCAGATAAAGTAGTTGCTTCTGGTGCTGTTCTTTAAAAATGAAATAAAAACCTTTTAAAGAATTAATTCTTTTAAATCCCAAAACATTAAAAAATTCTACATACAAATTTGCAATGACAACTTGGCTAAATTTAGGTTCAACCCAGAAAGGTCAGTTGCATAACTAGACCTTTACAAAATTCAGGGATGTTTAGAGCTTGTAACTCTTTCTGCATTCCTAATGCGCTTTTTTTTTTCTTTTCTTTCTTGGCAGAACAAAAAGAAAACCTTTTCCCAGTGACTTCATATTGATAAGGCAGTTTATAATCACTATGGCTTATGATGAACTCCTAGGTCAATGTGTCCTACTATTGTAAATTGGCACTGAGTATCTCTGTACGTGTGCAGATGGTTTATCAAGGGCAGTTTCTTTCCTGGCCTTTTCAATGTTTCCTACCAGAACTCAAGCTCAGGAATTTGCATTTCCCCTGTACTTATGTGTAATAAATAAGCATCCATCCTTCTGCTCCCCCTTTCCTCTGTTCTCTGCCCCCTGCTCACTCCTTACTACTTCTCAATTTAGTACACTTAAGAAACTACGTTGAAGTACAGTAAGTGTGTAACTTACACTGCCAAAAATTTTAACTCTGAATCTTCCCTCTTTCCTTTTCTGTTTCAAAACAAGATTTCAGTATTTTCAAACTCCCAAGGATTTTGGTTCAGGTCCCAAGGTCCTCCACAGACAGTAGTAAGAAAGGGACCCCCTCTTTTGGAGACATTGATAATCAGTAAATTCAGAAGAGCTTTCATGTGCTGTGTTGGTTTTTCAAAATCACATTTTTGGGAAAATTTTGGATTCAAGTATCAAGACAGTAGTGGTAGGTGAGCTCTACAACCTCAGAGCTGCAGAGCAGGTGTCTGAACAGCCCTCAGTAATGAACCAATGTTCTTAAACATTTCTGTCTTCCTGCATAGCACAACTTTGTCATTTCCTACAGACACACTTTCAGAATATTGACCTAACATGAAAAAATTACAGTGCAAATTTGTCAAATATACTATGGAGTTGGAAGAGAAACTGACTGAAAATAGGCACAACCCTAGTCATAAATTACCCTTCCAACTCTGAATGTATATTCTGAACTGAAATGGAATCTACAACAGTAATTTTAAAGATTGGAAGTCATATTTAGATCTCACTTTAGGTTATACCATTAGAAGAAAGCAAAATAAAAAAGCAACAAACCAAATAATATTAAAGTAATCACAAGATAGTTTTGATGGTCAAAACCACAGCATTTCTAACCACCCAAACCCCACAGTGATAGCTTTAAAATATTCTTTGTGAAGGCCTAGCTACTGTTTCTGACACCAAACAGGAAAGTGAGAAAACAGTGAGATGAATGAACTTGAGTGGAATAGCTTTAATTAGGAAGTTAAAGGGGGCTGGTAAAGGGTTCTAGCAAGTATATGCTCAGGCTCCCTTCTGTTTGAAGGGTGAAGAGAAGAAAAATCAATAACCAAACAGATATGGAGCAAAATTGTCATGGTTTACAAAGCAAGTGCATGCCAAACCAAGGAATTAAAATGGAGATTCTTGCCTATACATCCTTAGCTTGTATTTCACTGGCTCAAAATTCACTTTTTAATGTAATTTAGGTATTTCCAAATCTGTGTTTTACTGAAAGTCAGTTGGACTTTAACTCATGAGATTATCTGAAAGCCAATCTTTCATTTTATGACAGTCAATTCTCTCACAGACATAGATTTATTTACAACAAAATGGATTTAAAACAATAAGAAAGAAGTTCAGCAATCCTTTCCATATCAAAATAAAAGTTTAACCCAAAATAACGATTTATTTTAAAATAAGTATTTATCATCTAAAATAACTGTTCATTCAGATGGCATTGAAAACAACTTGCTAATAGCACATGTACATAAATGTACTATATAGGTAAAGGGGAGTTTATTTTTCCACAATTTATTGCTTTCTTCCCTGCTGTTTTCCCATTTGATAAACTCTTTTGTAGTATTTGTGTTGTCAGACTGAATCAGGGAACAGCCTACAACAACTCCCCAAAGTTATGTTGAGACTTTCAGTCCAGCTCAAATTTAAACAACCACCTTAACAGTTTTCATTATTTATATCACTCTGAAGTCTCTGCAGACTGTTCCAGTTACATAGTCAGTATTTTCAAAGAGCAACAAATGCTTTGTTTGAAACAGGAAATGTAAAGAGTACTGATCAATAACTATTTCTGCAGTAATATGAGGAATAAACAATAGGTTCCATCACATTTCTCTTAATGATAGTTGCATGGCCTTTTAAAAACAAAGAAATGACAGAAAATGTGACCTCGGTGTTTCAACCTTTGGTTACTAAAATCAATTTTCCCTTTATAATGGGAAATAATTATTATCCTTATAGACACATAAAGTTACTTGTATGTTGTGATAGTGGGAAAAAAATAGAAAAGGAAAACCAAATCGTAGAAATTCTAGTGTAGACTCAGGATGTGGGTCCCATTACATCTGGAGTGTTCTTACAGTTGGTATTTTTCTGTTTCTGGCTATTCCATTAATTAGTATTTTATATTTTTTGGACTGAAGATGTAAAGTGAAACGACCAACTACAAGAGAGGAGGACCCAATTTAAACAACTCATTTGGTTTTGCAATGCCTCCCACAACAGTGTCCTCCAATAGGCTTGCAGTCTCATTGGTCTAGCACAGACTCAGAGACTGCTTCCTCCTGATTTGTGCATCACAAACATGTTTTTAGATATATCCTGGGGTAAAGTCAGACCTTATTTGACTTGACAAAATGAACAGAACTGGACATATTTGAAAGTATCTACATATTATTTCAACAAAAATAAATAGTAGTAAGTAAATACAACAGAAGCTGGGGGCCTGAGTCAGCACTACATTATTCCACTGGGGTAAGTGTCATGCAAAACAAGACTAGTGCAGGGCTGAGGGAAGGGTCATTATTGGTGTTAGAATTCTCTCCCATTTCCCTGACAAGCTACACTGCTGTAACGAGAGGTCCCACCCACTTTCCACAATGCCTTCTTTCACTCTACTTAATACTAATGGTCCCCCTCCTTTTCTATGCAGAGCAGAAAATCTTGCCTGTCTCCACCTGCTGGAAAAACCTTTTATGCCAAGGGTGCTGGAGGTGTCTCCAGACACATGCCACCCATTTCACAACTGGGCAAAACTGAAAAAAAATTTTAATTTTCCAAGGTCATACAACCTGTCAGTGGCACAGGCAAATTTCTCAGTTTCCAGATCTTTGCTCTGACCAGAAAGCTTTCCTGCTCTTTTCTGTCCACATACAACCCTGGAAACTATTCTTCTCCCAACAGCCATAGCATAGGGAGCCACAGCATAGCTTTATTTATCCTGCTTCCATAGCAAAATTTTATTTCTAATCTCAAAGAACTCTCTCATGGAGTAAAAAGAGTAATTTGTTCACCAGGTTAAATTTATTCTTGGTTTCTCTGATAAGCCAAGACTCTAGCAATTACTGTGACAGATGGAGGGATGATTTTTATGATGTGGAAACTTGTCCACAGGAATGAAACTGAAATCTCCAAACCCATTTCTCACAGTGGCCTTTAGACAGTTGTCAGGTAGTAATTGTCACTGTGGACAAAGTCAGAATTAGTGAATGGCTCCAGTAGCTTGTTATTGCAAGAATCCTTAGCAGAGTGACACTTTTTGATACATTTTTGTCATTTATTCTGAATATACTTGAACCAGACAGGGAACCAATATATGGGTTTAAATTTCTCCCAACACTCAGAACAATTTGAACATTGTGTTTGGAGTTCAGTACTCTGTCATTTTGGAAGGACTGTTTCAAGGCGATTTTCAAGAGCAGAATGAGATGTTTGAGTGAAAACAATAACACATCTCACAGAAATTACCATTTCAAACAAGAAAGTTCTTGTGTGAACCTGGTTAGGAACTGACTGGATTTTCATGGGCTAGTCAGAAGCATCACTCCTGCCTTGTATTTAGGCAGTGCTACAGCCATTTGGAGGGTTCATGGTCCACCAAAAGCTCCCCATGCCTGGTGACTGAATGCCCTGGCCAAATCCTCAGGCTCAGACCCATTAAGAATAGCCTGATATTTGCCTAGTCTCCTGGTTCCAGTTTTCACCATTAATCCAGAAAAACCACATAGAAACTGACTTTTGATACTTTGGGAACATTTTCAGTGACTTACTTAGAGACTGAGACTCAGAACTTGCTGACAGGCATTGAAAAGGAAGGAGACATCTTTCCTTTGTTCACAGATGTCTCTCTGTAGCTCTGCTTGTAATCAGAACAGCAGGAAAATTTTAATACTAGTGATTTAAAGATGTTTTCTTACTGAGAACTGTTTTTTTTTTTCTTCTGTAAAGATATATTAAAGAAAATACTGCTACTTAACTGAACTGAATTAATATTTCTGTCCATTTTATGAGCCAAGAATATACAGTTTAATTTTCACGGGTTGAGACTGTGAACAAAAAGCACAAGAAAGCACATTATCTCTGAAAATCAAACCATATTAAAAAAATACAAAACATCTCCCAAATGACGGAGCAGAACAAATATCTTAATTTTTCTCTTTTTAAATTTTTATTCTAGTCTGTTCAACACTAGTAGTTATTGCTCTTAATATAACTGAGAAGATTATTTTACTGTCAAAGCAAAGCAAATAGAATTAAGTGACTTGCTCAACTGAAGAAAATTAGTCAGCAGCACAACTGCAAATAAAACCCAGCAGCTCTAACCTGAAGCACTGCATCTTAACCTGGAAGACTTCTGCAACTTTACATAATTAAACACTTGAACTGTAGAGGTTTTTTGCCATTACAGGTTAAGATTCTCCTGCAAGCATCTCTCTGAGTTTTTGAAAGTTGCATCTTACCATTTTTAATCAATAGCATCCAAAATAGAGGACTCCTCATTAAAAAAATGAAAGCACACAAGTGAGTTTATAAGAATGTTTGTGCTTATTCAGGTCAGAGATCCACGCACGCAAAATAGCAGGAGAGCTGAGATTGAAAGGCAGCATCATTTTTCTTTCATTAACCCCAACAGTTATATGACTGGATCATGTACTTGAAGAGAACACTTCAGTCAGGATTAAACAGAAATTATAGGAAACTGTTCCAGTCAAGACTTTCTAATTTGTTAATTGAAAGTGATAAAGAAAATGCACAATTAACTTCTATCATTTCCAAAAGATCCTTAAATAATTTAAAAGCCTCAGGAGGCTGATTCACAAGCAGGGACAATCTACACTGCATTTAAGTTGCAGACAGTTATTCAACACAGTTTATGCTGATTGTGGTTTTGCCTTATAACTATAAAATATTGCAGTCCTGAAGGTGTTTTCAGAAGCAGCACAACCCTGTGAAGCATAACATGCATGTAGTTGTATGCATCTGGGCTGCATCCTGCCACCCACTGTGATGTGTGCTCCTGCCGGTGAGTCAAGGTCTCCAGGCTTATTTTTAGAGAGGTCTAGGAGTTAAAGAAGTGCTTGAATTGCTAAAGATGATGTTCAGGGAGTGAAGGCTACAGCACTCACATAGCTGATTGAAATCAACGACAACAAGATGCTTCAATTCCCATCAGCATGAACATCAGCACCCAAGCCAACCCTTGTGATGACCAATTTAATCTCAAATTGCTTAGGAGTTGCTAGGTACTCTGTGCCTCTGAATGCCTAAATTTGAGTATAAGTATGCCTTAAACATCACTTCTCAAAACAAAACCCCACAGTATTCACTTTTTAACATGCCACTTTATGACTTTAGGGAGCTACTTCACTAAGAATTATTTTAACCAGGTATCTTATATTTTCAGAAGATGGGGTGTTTTTTGGTGACTATAAGGTTACTTCTTTTTTATTAACATTTAATAAGCTGAACCTCAGGCATAAAATTTGCCTATTTTTATATTCAAAAATCCACAGAAAGAATTGTGTACTTATTTCCCTCCATTGACTTTAAGCAATGCTCTTTAGTGGTAGTACCTCATTACATATAAGCTTGCTGTCTGTCGTTGGATTGGGCAAAATGCAGATCAATCTAGAAGCTGATCTGAAGGTGTTAAAATAAAAAGCTTCAATTCTTGTTTTAAATATTTGAGTATTTACATCCATTTGACCCAAACAGACAATTTCCTCATTTTGTAATTAGTATTTCAAATTTCTAAAAATAAGAAAAAAGAAAAAAAAAGGCAAACAAAGATAAATCAACAGTAGAAGTTATTTAGAAATTATTTTTAAATTCAAGAAAGGTGGCTGTGTTTATGTGGGCCAAACTGAAGACTCAATTTCATAATATCATTGCTATTTTACTACTTGTTTGATAGGTCCCATTTTCAGGTTGCCAGGCATTTCAAGAAACACAAAATATGGTGAGGTGTGTTTCGGGAGATGTAATTCCCGTATTAAACACATGGGGATTGAACAGGGGACGATGAGTGCTCCTGTACAGTGTGAATTTCAATAAAGAAGACAAGAGCCTCCCTGGCAGGCAGCCACACACAAGTACAGTTACATGCATCACTTTGACAATAAGCTCGCTCCCAGCAGGTTACTGGGAAGGATATTAATAATGAGAGAGTGGCTTCCCAAGACTCACCATTCCCACCTTTCACTGCAGCTACCTAAACTTCCTCCCAGGGTCTGTGAAAAGTGATCAGCATCTCCTCCTTCATGGCCTGTGGAGGGTTCCCAGGATCCCTAGAACTATGTGAGGGGAGCACAGGCACCAGTGCTTAGGGCAGACATATGCCAGGCTGGCTGCAGAGACCACAGGAGGGTGGTGACCCTTCTGTGCCGACAGGGAGGCTGTGGGGACTCAGCCACACACTGGAAACAGCACTACACATCAAGATTTTGGATGTTGCAGTCTCCTTACCCATATGCCTGCATCCATTTCAGCACACGTTTATTCCTGTGGCTCTTAAGAGTTACACAATGCTCAGTTTCCCTTGAATACCAATGCAAATGGCATAGTTTTCTCTTCAAGACTCTGCTTTAGAGCCTCATGCCAATCTTTTCTCCCTAATCCCCATCTCAAAGAAAGTAGAGGTGGTTCTAAAAACTGCTGTCATTAATCTGATTCATCAAATATCTTGAAGTAAAACCCAACCATTAGTTCCTTCCCTACATGCACTCCAAAGAAAAAAAAAGTAATCACAAGGTCAGAGACTTATAAAAAAAGCAAATACCTATAGAGTAAAAACAAAAATTAAAAAAGGCAACAATTTCTGGGCAGCCCTTAACCAAAAAGTGTACTGGCAACTAGAGGGCCAGAAAGGTTTTGGTGAAAAGAAATAATTGAATTCTGGGAAAAACCAAAGCATTTTTCAAGTGTGTCTTTGTAGAGGTGAATGCAATGAAGTTCTCAGTGCAAAGCCTGGGAACATTTTGTGCTACACAGTGTTGAAATAAAGTCCCATGTTTGTAGAAAGAGGGTTACATCCACGAGCTGTGATTTCCTTTCACTGCCAATAATCTTCTATTTGTAGACATAATAGTCAATAATGACAGGGCCTGGAATATGAATACTCCACATCCATTCCCACATGGTGCTCTCAAAGGAAAACTTACTACTCCAAAATTCTCTCTCTACTCCTGCCTTCAATGGTACAGATTTTCAGCTGTCACACATTGACACAGCCCTCTTAGTATCAATTCATATGAACCGATAACTCAATCAAAAAACTAATTACACTTATCCTAAAATGGAAGCACATTGTTCTAGACCTCCAAATCTCCCAGGAGTTGACAGGCCACCATAAAAGTAAGGGTTATAAACTTGAATTTTTTATAGACAAATAAAGCTTTGCCCTATGAATTCTCTGCCTATTAAGTTAATGAGCCTTGACAAAACAATCATCTGAGGAGCAGCTGACAAATTATCTGTAGCAGCAGTTTGAAAGGCGTTGGCCGGCTTACAAACATCTCAGTTGGGAGAATATGACATCATGTTCCTCTTCCTCTGGAAGAGTCATTTGTCAAACTGAATTTCTTGAGGATCAATAGCAGATTCCCACTATTGGAGCACTGAGATACAACAATAACTGTAATTACTTAAACAAGTAAATAATCCCTGCCCTTTCCTCCTCAAACTTGAGGCCCACAAATGCTAATTCAGAACTCTTTCTAGGACGTCTGCATGAAGAAAGAGAGATACATTTTTATTTCTGACTGGAGCTCATTGAAATGTTTAATGTGGAGGAAAGGAGCTTTGAGAAATTCAGGTGAGAAGGGGGACCTTTCAAAATACCTGGCCAGTATTTGGAAGATTTTTTTTTAGTATGACTTCCAACAGAGATGGCGGTATCACAGCTGTGGATTTAAACCAGAGTCTTTTACTGGATTAATTCTTCAAAATTTTCAACACAATACAGCCCTGAAACACACTGCCTTTGGGAAACTTAGGGCTGTGTACATAAAATATTCTTGCAAGACCAGCCACTTGCATTAGGGTAAAAAAAAAAAGATTAGTACTTTTCTAAAATCTGTTCTCCAACTGTGAATACTGAGTCCATTTGGAAATTGATTCATGATCTGTTGTAAAGCTGTCACTTCCCTCACCAAAGGCATTTGCTGAAATATTATTTCAAATGTCTTCCTCCCCACTCAACTATTCAGAGTCCTGCAGAAAAGATGACAGTACTGAGAACATGGAAAACTGTCATATTTTCCATCTGAATGTTATTTCACAGTGTGAAGGAAGTACAAATTATAGTAATCAGTTGCCTCTGCAACAGCATGAGGCAGAGTATAGCGCAGAGCATTTAACCATGAGTTGTGTCTTTTCTCATATTTTATGTTCTTTTTGCAGTTTTTGTTGGACTGTTGATTTAAACAAACTGATTAAATACACAGGGACTGGAGCTCAATATTACATCAAAGTAGAATGAAGATAAATGAAACCTTGTTCTTAAGGAGAATTGTTAACTCACACTCAGCAGAGTAATACCCAGCTTTCCAAGTCCTGATGTCAAGCTATTAAATATCTGATGACCAAATATTCAATCAATCAATCATAAAGCAAAAGAAGGACAGACTTATACATTCAGGTGCCAAGATGGCCTAGTTTTATGAGCCCTCCAGAGTTCTACTGATTATTGACCTCTAAGTATGTGGTTGGAGGAAGCAGCCTTAACATCATCTTTTCCCCAAACCTTTCTCCATAGCAGTCATATCTACAGAGATCAACCATTTAGCAATGAATTACCTCTCTCTATGGTTAGCAAGGAACTCAACTCCATGGCCCCAACATCCCTTAGAACCCACTCACTCAACTTTCTAGTTCAGGCTGGAACCTTTCTTTCTAAGGGGACCATTATAAGAGCCTTTCCATAATGAACTCTTCCATTGTCTCGTTCATTGTCTGCCATGCACAGATAAATTACTCACATTTTACTTCAGCAAAAGAACCAGAGGAATTTTACTACGTTTTTCTCATTTATGCAATTTAAGGCAACATAAGCAGAAAAATAAAAATATTCTGGGTAGCTCTGTTAGCGCTGGCATCCTTGTGCAGGTATTTACACCTTTATAAAACCCTGTACTGATCAATGCGTTTCACTCAAACTTGCACTGGGCTGAACACCCTGACTAATCACTTTGACCACTTTGATTAAGCATCTTTTTACAAGTCCTAGAAGCTACACAAACAGTTTTCATTCTAATAGACTGACAACTTCTGCATGGTTTTGCCACATCTGTAACATTCTTTGTCTTCTTGCTTTTTTAATGGAGCTTTCCATTTCATAGCACTGCAATGCCTTTCACAGCTGTCTTTCTAATCCCTGGGGTTTCTTTCCTGTTAGTGTATCTTACATTAATTTACCATTTTACTTTCCACTTACAGACTTCTGCTCTTCTCTTCCCACATTATTCTTTGCTTTGAAAAATGTTTTCTGTAGAAAATGTCTATGATCAAAGCTCCAAACATAATTATTTTTCTATTCTATATAAAAGATGATAGAATATAAAAAATGATAGAATTTTTCCTAACAAAGGAAGCACTCTAGAAAAATTGTGCCTAACTCTTCCTCTATCACCCAAATATTGTTTGCAAATGGTTTACTACTATCCTTGTAGTCTATAGAAGAATAGCTGGGTTGTACTAGCATACTAGGTTTTGGATAGTCTGTTTTACTTCATTAAATATTTATCAGGAGGCAATCACTGACAATGTTTTACGGAAAGATCTTCCATTATTTCAGTTATGGAAATGTTCATCATTTTAGGCTTTCCTAACTGTCCTCTCAAAGCACAGCTAGCCTGGGGAATGCTAAATTTTAGATGCATTCTTAACCATGATTTGGTGAGGGAGGTAATTATTTTTTGCTCTATT
>JADMLD010001088.1:0-57850 GCA_017589585.1 Phylloscopus whistleri
TCCACCAATGCTGTTTATTTAACCTGGTGAATTCTGCAGACTGTGATCACCTCTCAGTGTAGGTGCTTCACAACAAAAGCAAGTTTAGAATTTTCCCGTTTTAACAGAAAAACACAGATACAAAATATTTAATGCATTAAATTTTTGTAATTATATTTCTACCCTGTGGTATATCCATGGTACAGAGAAGTCAATACCTCAAAGATTTCCCTCTTAGGAATAACTTCAAAGGTGTTTTAGAAAAAAAAAAGCAGGTAAAAATACCAAAATAGTGTAGCTAGTTTAGAGTTTGCTTCAGCTAAAGAATGAAGCAAAGGTCAAGCTTTGAAGTTCAACATTTGAACTTAAATTTAAGGCCATTTTAACTCAGAACCATGGCTGCATTTGGATGATGGAGTTTCCATTTCCATTTAAGATCCATTTCCATTTGTAACTTTGAGTCATCTTAACCAGGGCTGCATTTTACAGTAGGGTACAACTCGGCCAGTTCTAGTGATGAGCTGCTTACTGTTTTAAAACTTGTATTCCCACCTGTGTTCATGAAGCTGAAAGGTGATCTACTAGTGTAAGATAGTAGTTTATTCATCACTGCTTTTAGTAGAACAGACACCCTGGCAGTGTAGCCATTTTAGGGAATGGGCACACAGATTTCATTTATTCAGCCAAAACCGCAGTTAATTTTAGATATAAGTGCACAAAAAATGCAAAGGTCAGGACTTCTAGCTAGTAATGAGAAGACAGAAATGGAAATAACAAAGAATTTCATCCAATGATTTATATATGATCTGCCATAATTTGGAATGGAGTTTCGAAATTGTTTTGTGACTGACATCAGACTTAAACAATGCCACTGTTGTCTTGAAGAACTTATCCCAGCATAAAATTATTGCCTTAGGAAGGAGCTTTTTTGCCTAAGACAGCAGTGATACTTGACTTAGAATGTAAATCCAGATAATTATTAAGCATTTCTCATGGTCTACCCACATCTTCTTTACTGGTCTAGAAAACTGAAGTCATTACTGGCTCATATATGAAGCTACAAAAGGCTCTAGTCTTTGTACTCATGTACATGTGTTGTTCAAATATTTCATAATAATAAAATATTGCCTCACAGATATGGACCCCTATAATGCCATCTACATATCTGCCAGTCTATAACTGTCACATCCTCTGACAGAAAGACGACTGTATCTGTAACAAAGTCCTGCATTTTGCTGAATAAGAGCCTCCAAGCCCAAGTGGGAGCAGACATTGCCCCCTCCCCAAAGTCACCCATGCCACATAACTGGTATAAATAAAAGATACATCAAACATCTTGCCTTTTCTGTTACTTTCTCGACTCCAGTCTTCAGCTCATGTACCATATTGCTGATTTGCTTAGCTTTGCTAAGGCTGTCATCAGGTAGCTGTTGATGGTGCTCAATATGCTGGTTAAAGTGGGAAAGTGGTTCTTTCCAGGCTTGCAAAAGTTTCAGTATCAGGTGAGTTAGTTCTTCTCTCTTACAAATTGAAACAGTAAAGGAATGTCTCTGTTACTTTGCAGCAGATCATATGAATACTCAGTCTCATTGTGAAATCTCAGTGGGATTAAGGGTTACATCTGCAATTCACTACTTAAACACCACTCTATCTCTGGTCATTTGTATATATATAATAACACCCAGAAATTGTGGGTTTTGTGTTTTCAGCTAACATGAGCAGGGCCTCATCTCCCATTGCCCTTCCAGGGGACCTTCTAGAAGGACATCCTGGGTGAAGCTCCTCACTCCATCATAACCAAAACCCAAAATGTTAACATTTGTCTGTCTCCTGGACACAAAAGTTTCTCCCACAGGTGCACCCCAACATCACAATTTGCTTTTTCTCTTTGTAAACAAACTCTTCCTACTCTTTTCTGAATTAATAATTGTGTTTTTCTCTTTGCCATCACAACTGTGTTGTAAACAAATTTGCTGTTCTTTTCCCCTTACCTAACTACCGATTCAGAGATGACTGTTATTTCTTCCTCATGATTGCTTTTTGTGCTTTGCAGTGATACCGATTAATTTAACTTCTTTGCCACACACACAAGTTTCTAAATTTCTGTTCCACAGAGTTTGCCTCAACAAAATCAAAGGATGTCTGTCAGTCATTCTGATTAAGTACTACTGCAATATCCTTATTATTACCAGTATAGCCATCCAAGCATAGGTAATCGCATATAGATTTAAAATTCAACTAATTTAAGATTCATATGCAATATCTCTGTGATGTGCTCCTGTTTGGGGTCAAAACTTAGCAACCTCTTTCATCCAGGTTGTTGATGAAGCTGCAGAAGCATTAAAACCTCTCTGTCTATCTCCTGCCCAACTGGAGTGGGGGACCATTACAGCATCATGAATGAGACATTTTGGGGTTCTGACAGGACAGGAGGTATATTCCTCTTTCTCCAGGTGGGGGAAAAAGAAGGCGGTGTGACCCGCAGAGTCCCCTTCCCGTCCCCCAAGCCTCGCGGTACCCCCTTCTGCCCTGTCTCTGCCCACCGCGGCCGCCGTTGCCCTTACCGGGATTTTTTGTGCGTATTCTTTGCCGTTGGGGGTCAGCATCCCCGACGTGTGGCACTTCCGAGCGGGCCTTCCCAGCTCGTTGTCACGGGGAGGCAAGCGTTTTTCCTGCGGGGGCAGTACACCAAGAGCACCACCACCCCGCTCCATCCCCCAGCTGTTCCCCTATCCCGCCCGTCGGCAGCCGCTCCCAGGGCGGCGCAGCCCAGCCCAGCTCCGCGGCGGCGGGGCCGGCCCGGCACTCACCAGCTCGGCGTAGAGCGCCGTGGAGAGGCTGTGGATCCTGCCCGAGTGCCGGATCACCCGGTCGAAGAGATCGGCCACGGTCAGGGGGTGACAGCCGGCGTCCCCCGGAGCGCAGAGGAGCAGGCACAGCAGCGCCAGGGCCGCAGTCACACCTGCGGAGAGGGCAGCGCGGCGGGGCGCGGAACGTGGCGCTGTGCCCCCGCCCGGCCCCGCACCCGCTCGCCCCGCGGGGGCCACGGCCATGGCGCTGCGGAGCCCGTGCCCGGCACGGAGCGGCTGCGATCGGCCGGCGATGTCCCCGCATCTCCTATATATGCCGGGATCTCACGGTGATGACGGGTGTCTCCCCTGACGTGCGCAGCCCGCGGGCACCGTGAGCCAGCCCGCCCGGAGCGGGGCTCACGGCTTGGCGGGCGGACGGAAGCTCCCTGCACCGACGGGACCGCCTGTCCCAGCGGAGCCGGCAGAAATGGGTCTCCCGGGCTCGGTGGTGGGGCTGCTACCGACCCCCAGCCGCCCGCCCGCCCGTCACAGCCCTCCCCTGGGCAGGGCGGGGGCGGCTCCGGCCCCCGCACAGAAGTGGCGTGGTCAGGTCCGTCCAGGGCGCTGTCCAAGGGGGAAAGGGTGGGGAAAAGAGACCAGAAAATAAATTGTTTGTGTCCGTGGTAATGGAGTTTACAAGGACAGGAGTGGGCAAAATGAGGGGTAGGAAAGAAGCCTGGTCTGATGACATTCATCACTCAGCCATGTCTTCAAATCACACTGATAAGATCAGATCTGCTTTTCCTGCTCCATTGGAGGTGATGAGAGGTAAGACTGCTGAAGATGTAATAGCTGGTTGGTGGTGACTGCATGTTTGGTGGTGCAAATACACCTCAGGATGGTTGGTCCCACGAGGCTAAATGCTCAGGGAGTAGCACAGCAAAGGACTTAGATCAGGATCCCTAAAGGGGTGCAAGTCCTGTGGACATGGTTGGTATCCTCTGTTTTGGGGCATGAGATCCTAAGCAGCTCTCAGGACATGTAGCAGAAGTTGAAATGCTGGTCATGAGGAAAATCATTTGACTCTGCCCTTCTTACTGGGGTTTTTCACTGCCAAGGGAAAAGTCTACTTAGAAATGAGGATATATGTGACATGACACTGTTATCTTTTCTCCCCAGCCATTATGCTGGAGTTATGTATCTGTTTTCTAGCCCCTGAATCCTCATTTCATTTATGGAAAATGGAAAGAATATACCTCTGCCAGAATGAATAAGAAAGAATATACCTCTCCCCACCTTTTAAGGGCAGCTGGGTGACTAGAACCTATTCTGGAGGTAGAAGATATGAGTTTGACTAGTTCTTGGCCAAGGTGAAATGAAACTCTGTCACTTATACTCTGTGTGGATACTAAAAAAAACTGGTAGAAAACAGGTAGAGGTAGCTACTTCTCTAGCCAGATCCTAAAAGTAATTGTCTGCCACTGCTTCTGCATAAAGTCAAGAGGCATTTTCAAAGAACTCACATTTTGAAAGGCTGATAGCCCAATGGGTCTAAAGGATACTTTTAACCCATCATTTTTTAGAACTTCTAAAATTAATTTTAAAAACAGTTTACTACGACATGCCTGATGATCTACCCTATCCAGCAGTTCTCATTCTCTTACCTCTGCAGTCTCTCTAATGAATAAAACAATGCAGCTAATTTCAGTGTTTAGTGCTGCTGAGCTGGTTCTTAATGGGGACCACACCAATATGGCAATAGCTCTGAGCTCTTTGCTAGCTGATAAATTGCTTAATGGCTTGCAGTCCAGCTGAAGACTTGGAATATTAATACTAATTTATTCTAATAATTATCAGAAAACAAGCAATCATGCATATGACAGGATCTGAAAACAATTGGTAGTCTGCATATAAGAAGCACATGGATCAATGACTTATTTTTATTGCCCAATAACCATTTTCTTTTATTTTTCATGTGTCTTGGAGAAATCCTGATATATGCATAGTTAAAAAAGATTCCTTAAAATATTACATTTTTAAGTTTTGAAGGAGAAATGAACTTTAACTGTGAAAAATATAAATTACTTGAACAGCAACTCTGCCCTTCCTTGCTTGCCAAAGATTTATAGTGCAAGATCAACTGGAGTTCATTATGTATCCAAGAATCACTCCTGAATTTACATCACAAAGGAGTAAAAGCTGGAATGAAAAGGTTTGTTTCAACCAAATAGGGTCCACTATAGATTTGAACCTTTTCCTATAACAACAAGCACACAAGCACATTTTACAACTCAAGAACGGACATGCCACACACTTCTCCTCTGAAAGTTGATAATGCAAGTTCTTGAATAAAACAGGATGAAAATTATGTAACCTGGATCTTAAAAGGGAAATGAAAAAAGAGTTGGCTACCTGCTTAGAGGAGTAAACCACTTTCTGAAGGATGAATCTCAGATCTGTGTTTTTTCTGAGTTCTGTAAACAGAATCACTTCATGGAGAAGTGTTTGACTTTTCTCTTCTTACTTCTCTGCTCTTCTCTCTCTTCTTTATGGAAACAGCTGTCCAATTCATGTCTCCCTGCTTTCATATAGTAATCAGTAAACTTGCTGATTTTGTCTTGATTTCTGTTGCTCTGGATTGTTGCAATCTTGAGATTCCAAAGACGTATACAATACAAGGTAAGTAAAAACACATAGTATTTCTCATTAGATCTATTGATATAGCTGGGAAAATGGAAACAATGGTTTTAGGCAATGTGAGCTTTTCCAGAGTGAAGCTGAAAAACTGTCTGCTTGATCAACCATTCATTAAAAAAAAATTATTTGCAAACCTCATCTTGCTCTGGGTTGTATATTTTTTGCCTTTATATTTTTCTAATTCTCCTTCCTCTCACTCTTCAAAGTAGACATTTTTTAGTCCCCTCATCTTAAAGCAACTGGTTCTTGTCTCCAGTTATCACTCTGGGCAACATCCTCTCCTATCCTCTGTCTCATTAAATAACTTCACTCACTGAGAAGTTGCTTCCATTCACTAATTCACTAATCCCTGCATGGTGGTTCATGGTTTTGCCTGTTGATTCTCAGGTGAGCTCAGGGTGATGAATACAGACTGAGCTAGGGCAGAGGAATCTCATTTTCTGTTTGCAAATGTAGTCCAGGAGCTGAGGGAGCATGTGCTTGACACATCAAATGGAGCAGGTGTGTTGCTTCTTCTCCTACTCCTCTGCTGGACAGCCTTGTACAGACAGAGCATTTTTGCCTCCCTTGGGGCTACAGAGATGTCTACTATTTGTGACAGTGATTGTAGCACACAAGTAGAGAGAAACATGGTTTTGAAACCTCTGCTTTATTCCAACCCTCTGGAGAGGATTAGTTCCTTAGCTGATGTGCTGGCTACTCATGAGCATGAACTTCTGTGCTATTTTAGGCAAGCCATGTATGCACATAAAGTAAAACTGAAGATATAGACCAGTTACAAATTCAGATACTTAAAGCTCTGGAACCCTTCATTATTATTATAATGTGTTATTTTACATCCTGCTAAAGTGGTAGAATCAATTGTGTAAGGACAGACTGCAGTCTGTGTGGAGTGCCTGAACAGAATATTGCCATGCTAAACAGATATTACTGTAAATCAATGATTTTCACCATACAATAATTTACATCATCATGCAAATCAAGTGGGAAAAATCAATGCCTTAATGCTTTATTTATGAAGTGATTTTTTTTAGGATATTATTTCAATTTATTTTTTAAGAGGAGAACATTTCTGTTCTCATCTCTGTTGGCTTCAGTGAGCTTGCTCACTGTGTGAATTTAGATCCATCTGATAGAAGATTTACTTAGTATTGATTTAGAAGGACAGATTGAATCACAGGAAAAATAGGCGAAAACTCTGATCTTCACTGAAACTTGAAAGGGTAATACACCCTATGAAATCTTAACTTGGAATTCTAGGTCCTTTTCTACACAAATTTTTGTTTGTGAAATTTAATTATTTCAAGGGTACATTATAGATTTTATATATTTCAGTTTTGCAATTGGTCTTGAATGTAGCCTGGAGAAACAAACTGGATTTGAGCATGAAAGGTAGAATCCATAATTAAAATAATTAATATATTTAGACAACAAAACTTTAGGAGAAAAAAAGTTCTGCATGCTGGGATGTTCAATTCATTAAAGAATGCTCTTACTTACAAATGCAAAATATTTCTAAAATATATTTTAAAAAATATTTAAAAAAGAGAAAGACATGATTGAATCCTCCTACCTGAATATTTACAGATATTCTTACTGTCTTAACATTACTAAGAGGGGTGAGGTGTCACATTTTACAAGCTGTGGATTTTGGGGAATCCTACAACAGAACTTCATTTTCCTCTAAACCACTATAAGGGAAAGCAGTCTTCTCACAAGAAGCTGCACCCTAGCTATAGAGGTGCATCTTCATCTTTTCTACTTCTAACAGGGTCCATATAGGATGGTCTACATCGTGTCTCTGATGTGCTGTAATAATAATAAGTATTTCAAGCTTAACTGTATTTCTCCTGATATGAAGTGTGTCACTGCTGTGCCAAGAGGATCAGTAGTAACATAATAAAAAGATGTGTTGAATTTTAGAGATGGGCTTTTATTTGAACAATTTTTTTGTAGATAAAAATAAAATTATGTATTTAGTGTTTGTAAGTACATCAAGCAAAAATGCACTCTTCAGCTCATGATCAGAAATTGCCTGGAGATAAATTTCAGGCAAAGTTATTACCTCAGTTCTGAGAATTTTAAGGATATACAGATATCTCTGTCACACAAAGGTGGCAAATTTAAGGCTATGTCCCAGTGTCCACTCAAATCTCCAGTCAGCTTTGGCTGACTTTAATAAACATTGGGTTAGACCATCATGCTAGTGTAGCTCCACTAACCTTGGTGTATTTACTTTTGGTTCACTGATATACTTTGGTGTATTTACTTTTGGTTCACTGATGTCACGAAGATGAGGTTTGGGTCCTGAGTCTACATTATTGATAAGTATTTGCAGTTGAAAATTATCTGCAACCCCCAGGTTAATTCTGTAATATCCATCTGGAAAGAATACATGCTATGTCCTCTGTTTAGGAAATCAAATTATTTAGGGCATTTAGTGAAGTAGGGAAGTAGACACTACGACTGTCCAGAGATTTGAAATTATGCTTCATTTAGATTGTAACTTCCCATCTGCCGCCATATTGAAGTCATCACTGTAGAACAGAATCTTGTCAGAGGTACCAAAGGTCCAAGTTTCTTATGAGTGTAGTATGGACACAACCTAACTGCAGTTAATTTAACATCTGGCTAATGTCAGGTGTTGCCAAGATGTGCCTTCCCCGCTGACATAATATTTTAGAGGAGTTGGCAATATCTCAAGCTTTGCTTTTTTCATAGCAGGACTCACAGGGAAAATGACATAAATATATAGGTCCTCCATTTTTTAAAAAATACCTTGTAGTTTCTGCTACATTCTTTTTATATTCTCAAATATTATCAAGGCATTTGTTATTATGAAATGCTCCTTGCTGAAGCTAGAAATACTAACTATGCTGTGGAATCTTCCTTTGCCCTCTTTGTGTATAAAAGCTAATATGTTTAATGACATGACTGAAGGGTACTTTTCCTCATGGTTTCTACTTTGGCTTATTCAACTGAGTAAGTGGCCATTGAATTTTGGTTTTCCCCTGTTGTTCACTGTATGCTCTCATGACTTCTTTACTACCCACTGTTCCAACCCATTCTGAGTACATAATCATTTTCCTTTTATTGCTCTGAAATATATGTCTGTTCCCAAACATTAGATAATTTGTTATCCCAGCATATTCCTGTGGTGGATGGATGCTATCATGCCCATTTTGTAGATAAGTGAAGAGGCACAGTGAAATTACATCATTTGGATAGTCAATTTGCCATTCAAAGGATATGAATAGTACTTGAAGAAAATCCTCACATCAGATTATGAAAGCTTCATATATAAGTAATATCTTTACTGAACTCAGTTATAAAAATCTTTTGTTTAGGTCCCAGCTCTACTCTTCTGAAGATACTTCCTTCACCACAACCACAGGGTTAAAAATAGGTAGTTTCACCCAGCTCTGCTTGGAACCCTGAGGTCTGTTTTCATTTTCCTTTTAAGGCAAGAAGTTGATAACAGTGGTAAGTTATTATTCATCTCTGGGGAAAGGGGAAGATATTTGCTGACACTAAGGTTGCAGTAAGTGAGACCTGGGAACATTTTGTTCCATCCTAAACTGTAAAGGGCCTGTGTAGTTAGAGGGAACTGTCAGTCTTGTCTCCAGTACTGAGATACCAATACATGGTGAGTATTCCCTTCACCAAATATTCCTAGCATATGGATATTTTCTCCAGTTCTCCCCTGCCTTCTTGTTTTGAGATACCTGTTCAACCTGTTGCGTACTTTTTCCTACATCTTTTAGAAGTCTTTCTTCTCAGACTTAGCTTCTAGTTATCCTATCTGTCTCATCAATACCTAATCTTCACTCTCTTCCCTGCACCAGACTTTTTGCCCCATTCTATTTGCCTTCTCACTAGTCAGGCCTGAAGTTTGACAGAATGTACCTGAAGCTTGGAAGGAAAAATTTAGGTCCTGTTCTCTTCTACCTATGCTTCCCAAACTGCTCTACATGGGACTGGTACACATCCTCTCTGTATTTGAATCAGGCCAGTTCTTCTTTCAGGGTTTCAGAGCACAGCATGGAAACAGAGGCAATGTAGACAACACGGTGCATCCTCTGAATTAAGTGTCATGGCCAAAATCTTTTATCCCCTGGTAGTTTAGAGCTGTGTCACCTTTGGGATGAAGGATGTTGAATGGAGGGGGGATTGCTTAGAAAGTTTCTAGCTAATACCAGGAAGGTTTTATTGCATGTATCTTTTCCCAAAAGATTACAAATTGACAATAAGAGGGTGAATTTGCACAAGAATAGAAAATACCTGTTTGAGCTTGTAGTTTACAGTTGAGCTGTACATGGCTTCTGTGGAACAAATCCTGTTCCCTTAACTTAAAGACTTTTCTAGTCCCTGCTCACCCCACCCACAGTACCCAGGGGTTGGGGGAGGCAGTGAACCAGATCTCACATTCCTAGGAAGTACTAACAGTATGCACTATCCCACCCTCAGGTCTGGAGGTGTGTTTCAATCATTTACAGATGGTAGAAGCAATGATTAGAAAAGTGACTCTTCCAAGATGGTGCAAGGAGTCCTCCTGGCTGGGAAAAACCCCCATGCCTTTCAGTTCCTGTGCTCCAACCTTAGGAATCCTTCCCTGGACAGACTAGGTGCTCCATGCTGAGAAAAGACTAGTGCACATGCTTTTGACATTTATGTTTCAATAAATATTGTATAAAGTGAGAAATTATTCAGAATCAGAAAAGAAAAATTGCTCCTTCTTGTTCCCTAGAGGGTTTTGTTTTGTGTGTGTGTGTGTCTTTCCAAACCACTGACTTGTACTTCCATTTATATTCACATGCTTATGGACTTTATTCTTGTGCCATCCCCTGGCTGTGGCCATGTGACAGCGTAGAGATAGCAAGAAACCCTGCAGGTTTTCTTACTGAACTGCTGCAAACCATTTAATAGATTGGAATAAGTGGCTAACCTTCCACTTTCTTATATAAGATGATGAACATAGATTATTTATAGAGGCTGCTATCTCTAAATTTGTTTGCTGTCACATGGAATGTGTGTCTGTCTTTCACGTGTCTCTGTCAAACTCCTTGGAAAAAATAAACCTACCACCAAATGTTAAGAACCCACTGGTCCTGTTGTGTGTTATAGTTGACAAGGATGAAATATGACATACTAATAATAAAACTAATTGGAATGAGTAATGTGTATATATATATAATTATCATGCTCATATGTTGACATCTAACTCTTGCCAAAGGAAATAATTAAATAACAAATTACTGTAATGTAGCTTAAGGCTTCATTCCAGCATTTTCTAATAATCCTTATTGTTCCCAAGACAGGAATTATTTAAATGGGTGGCCAGAATATCCTTTCAAAAGGGAGAAGCAGTCATGCAAATCAAAATTTACTTTTCCCCTGTGTATTTGCTCTAACTGACCTTTGTGTGAAAGAAGTGCAGACAAATAAAAATCCTCCTACCCTGAACCAGGCACAACCAACCAGGAGTACAAAACCTTTCCAGTCTGCTCTCCTCATCTCCTTGTCTTTCTGAGAAAAGAAAGACATACACTCCATACTGGAGCTGTAGGACCCCTGGAACTGCAGGGTTCTTCTGGACTGTGCTGCAGGGAGCAGAGTGTCACTTGCCAAGATCTCCACAGCCCTTGGGAGCAGCCCTTCTTGCTCCAGCCAAGGCTAGGAGCAAGGGAAGCTGGAGGCCAAGCACTGCTCTTCCTTGTGCACATCTCATCTGCTGCTCCTCATGCTCCATGGGTGCTGTGGCTCTGTGCTTATCAGTGAGCTCAGTCCTGTCAGGAGACAGTGCTATTCGAATGGCAGAGCTTAAATCACAAGTGAGGGGAACAGCCCTTACCTTGACAGTGTTTCTGAAAATGCCTGATGGTGTTCTGATTTATATACCAGACACCCTATCACCTATCTACGCATCTCCTGCCAGGGATGGGTTGTTCCAGCTGCAAGTAGGCAGGGTAGAACCTGTCAAAAGAAAGGGAGATTGAAGCTTTAAGCAGACCAAAGCCAAGTGCAATGCTGTTACAGAGACTTCTGCTCCCCCTGCCTCCTGTCTGATCTCCCTGACCACAAGATGGAATAGAAGAAAAAACATGAGTAGAGAAAAAGGGACCATGGAAAGGCCTGCTATGGAGCAAAAGGGTTTGTGTTTCTGATTAAATGCATGATGTTTTAAGACTCCAAGCCTAACCAGTCTTGTGGTGTGGCATGAGGTCAGACTGCCCCATTCAACTTTATCCCTTTCCCAGGGGTTCATAGATCTGTCTAAGGTGTAGGTGACTGGCTGTTCACTAGCCATAAGACATATCCTAGTAACATTCAGCTCTTTTCTTGTTGGTAAATCCAACAAGATTTAAGTCTATGGTATTGAAATCCAATAAAGTCTATGGTATTGAAAAAGGGAGAAAAGTAGAAGAAAATTTCTGGAAAAAATTAGCTTGTGCTAAGAGAAAATCTGAGAAGGAAAAAGTAAACTGTGTTACAAAAAACATAAGCCCAACCAGAAGGAACTAACAGCCATTCCTGCAAAAAAATATATCAAACTGCTTTTTCCTGCAATGACCAACTCAAATGTGAAGCTTGGAAAGAATGGGAGAGATAGGAAGGGAAGCCAGTTTGAGGCTAGAAAATCCGCTGAAAGGAGGAAGACCCCAGATGGCCAAAAATGTTCAGCATTTCAAGCTCACTGCCCAGACTGGTCTGTCACTCAGCAAATGAGAAGAATGAAGAAACTTTTCTTCACCTCTGACATAGGCTAGAGAAACCTCTGTGTTCCCGTCCCTTCTGATTTTAGTTTCCCCTTTACTTGACAAGAAACTGTTTATAGTGTTGGGGATTTTTTTCTATGCCAGTTGAAAAAATCTGCAGGAAATAAATGATAAGGAAACCTAACACTGTACTTTTCTGAGTGTTATCTTATGGACGTGTAATTGGACTTTCCAGTTGTTCTTAGGTATGCAGGTGTTTTAGGTGATGTTTGTACAAAAATGAATGAACATCACATGGTCAAATGGACAACTGTATCTGGCATTAAGGAATAAATTATAATTGTGCATCACCAGCTGTCAATGATTTTTAGGAAATTACAATTTCTATCAGTGAAAACTTGTCCTACACTTTGTTGTGGAACATGTGAACCCTGAAGGAACCATCACAGGCAGACTCATTAGCAAATGCTCCTTTCTTTAAACTACAGTCAGAATATGTTGACAGTGAAACTTAATTGCCAAGAATGTATTTGATTTAGAATTACTGAACCAAAGACTCTGAGATTTTTATAGGGAAGTACATTGTCACACCATCTTTCTTATTTATTTGGGGCCATTAATCATCATGCTAAGGCTTAGCAAGAACAGTTCTGGTGGGTTTTTGAATGTGTATAGATTTTGAACTATAGCTATTTCCTCATTCTTCTCTCCTGATGTGACAGTAATATTTTCCTCTCTTCTCCCACTGTCAAGTCTATCATGTAAATGTATGTAAATATACAAGTCACTAAGTATGACATTAAGCAGCCATACTAAGTTATAGTAACTATTTGCTTGAATAGCAATATAAACCTGAAATAGTGTCATTAAAATGGTGTGGTTGTCTGTTTCTTTGTCAGTGGCAGAGTGTTTCCTTAGAAGGGAAAAACTGTCAAAGAAAATGACTATAAAGACATCGGCCCTGCAGAGTATGAAAATATATGTGTGGCTGTGAATGTCTGCTGGCTGGACTGATCAGTCTGACAGCTGCAGCATTACTTAAAGTTACTCCTGAGTACCTCTTGGAGCTCAAGACTGAAATCTTAAGGGCTATATCCAGATAAGACCTTCTGCATCTGTGGAGAATCCTGGCCCAATAGGGTGGCCTGAGGAACTGACAGCATCAAGGAAGTCCTGCAGAACCACCTCTGACATTTTAGAAGATGGAAGCTGAAATTAAATACTCTCAGTTGAGATTTGCCATTGTACTTGGGATTCTCATTCACATCCAGCGCTAATGCAAAACTAACTCTTTTAAAAAGTTCTTCATTTGAAATAAAGACTATTAATAATACCAGTGATGTGACTAATTATATAAACTAGAATGAGGATTTTTGAAGTCTGCAGTGCTAGAGTGAATAGGTTGATTTTAATTTTTCTCTGTAATGTGCATTGTATATCATTTATTGGGAGAGAATTGTGCTTTGGAGTCACATTGTTATTGTCTGACATTTGTCAGATGATTTTTCAAAGGGAAAAAAAAAGAGAACAGCAAAGAGATGGGAAAGTCAGTGGGAGCTCAAGTCAGGGTCTTTGAAAATGTTATCTTTAATTTAATGTTTTTTAGGTAATGTATAAATATTGTCTGAGAAGCTCAGTCTATTGTTTAACAAGTTAATATTTTGTCTTTGCCCATTAGCAAATATTTGACTCATACAATTCAAATAATTAAAAGTGTGCTTCAAGCATGAGCACGTGTGGAACTAATTTTTGTCTGGTGTCCTTATCATGTGGTAGATTTTCCATGATTAGGAGTCATTGAATGAGTCACTTCATATTGCAAGGTTAAATGAGGATGATCTTGACCAGAGCTTATACTGTCTTGCAGGGAAGGAGGTCACAGCACAGGTTTTTCTCCATTACTCTATAAATTCACCTTAATTTTGACCTGTAGAAGTAGCCTCTAGTTAGGCAATAGGGAATTTTGGTTTTATACTTAATTTTTAGTCATATTTTGTGGTTGGATGTTGGCCTCACTGTTTTTGCTGTAATTTGTGATAATTTAGTTACATGACAAAGTGAAGTTGATATGAACTAAAGGCTACCAAAGGCCACTAAACTCAAGTCAATCATAAGCAATAAATCCAAAGATGGTATAGCAGTAGTGGTTTATCTTGTAACTAGATTGGGTTTTTTTCCCAACAGCCACTATGCACATGGTATGTGTTGCCTTTACTGTCCAGTTTTTACCATTGTAATTTGACATGGCACCACTGACCTCCACGGGGCTGTGTTTGCTTAATAGCAGTGATCTTCCAAGTCTGACAGGAAGATTTGATAATTTGCCTTATGGATTAGAGTTTTGTTTTTTCTCCTACAGATAACTACTCCAAAACACTTCTGAAGAGAGAAAATCGAGGAGACCAGCAAACTGAGAGCCGGGGGTTGGACAGCAGAAGCAGAGCAAGGCTGGATATTAGATTGCAGCTAATCGTTAGCTGATCCTTTACAGCCATCTTTACCCACGCCCTAGTCAGCCCTTGACTCAAGTCAAAGAGTGATGCCATAGCCTTTTACGCTCAATTTGAAGACCTTAAGGAGGATCAATGACCAGGATTGATCTGGAGGTCAAGTCTGGAGGTGATGGCAAAGTGTCTCCGGTGAATCAGGAACTAGTGCTGAGCAACAAAGCGGATACAGTGACACTGAAGCTGATGAAACACAGCATCAAGAGGAACAAGAATAAGGAGATGCAAAAAAAAATGTAATGGGAATGGGAAGGGAGGATGGCAAAGTATAACCAGCCCTGAAGAACAGCGTGACTGTCTGCCCTGTGGCATTGTCAAGTATCAGGATACCCTGACACAGGACAGGAGCACAGATATCCTCAGCAGGGTCTCTGGGAAGCAGATGGAAGTGACACAATACAATGGAAACTCAAAAGGGAAAGATGAGGCCATTCAGTCAATACATTAGGATATTTGTTGACCAGGGTGGAGAGAAGACCGCTATTAGATGGAGAAGTGGAGGGTTGGCTCACTTATGAGCAAAGTGGGTCACTGGGGGTGGCAGAATTAATAGATATGGACAGATAATGTTTGCTTTGGCTTGCTGAAGTCAGTAGGCCACCTGCTTTCATAAAAATTGCATAACATTTTAGCTCATGTGAAAAGGTAGCTGAAATCACATAGAATTCAACAGCTGAAAGCAGATTCATTTTTCAGCCCTTCTGGGAAAAATAAATCAAACCCAAATAAAAGTGGTAGTTTCCAGGTGCAAAGGAAAATACCAGTCGGTATGACTTCTACACAACCAAATATTCATCTGGCCAGAGCAAAAAACCATTCAAACAATGTTTCCTCAACTGAATGCAAACATGCCAAGGCTCCATGATACTTGGAGATGTTTTGATTTAATGTGTATATTATTCCCTTTTCTTGCACAGAAATGTAAAAGTAAGATAGGGAAGAATTACTTCTAAGCAAACACTTTCATTGTTAGAAGAGTTTAGCATTTATTCAATTATGAAAAAAAATATATAATCATATTTACAGCCATAAGGTCATAACAGAAGAAGACATTTTGCAGCTTCCTAAAAACTTCACCAAAGTCCACACTTTCTTCCCTTATCAATTACACCATCTCTCATTTACTGGAAAATGTTAGGTTTTGGGGGGTAGCTTTTCGAGCAGTATATGTGATACAGAAAATAACAGGAAACACATTAAAGCTTTTGCAGAGATTGTTATTACAAGCTGTAAATTGTGTGAAATGTTTCTAGAGGAAAAAAATCTTAAACAGTTCAATCGTCTTGTTTTCTTTCAGCCAAATGGCAAAAGAAAAAGCATTTCGATATCTAACTGCATTGTGGTGACAGGCAACACTTGTGTTTGCAATCAAGGAGCTAAATGTCAGCATACTGCTTTTTATTCAGACATGAATTCAGAGGTCCTGGTGAGGGCTCTTCAGATATTGACCTACACGTCTAGTGTGTTACTGGTAATAGATTTTTAAAGACAGAAAGGCAAAGGAGAAATTGAGATTCAGACCTAGCTACAGCAGTTAAAGCAAAATGGTTGATGGGAAAAGGGTCATGGCTTCAGGAGTTGCTTTACTGGAAATTTATGCCTCCTGCTTATAAATACAGGTAGATAGTTAACAGAGGATTGGCAAAAATACAATATAACTCAGAATAAAGAAAAACTCCCAGTCTCCAGAAGAAGAAAACTTTTTTTTTTTTTTTTTTTTGCATCTTTTTCCTCTGCCAAGATTGGTACTGAAGAGTTCGAACTTCAGTTCCCTTTTCTCTCCTTCCTCCTCCTCTTAATGTAAAGTTGTATTTACATTAAGACATTCAGTTTTGTTTACTTTGGCCTGAGAGTTGTCTCCTTGAATCATGCAAAGTATTAGGGATATACCTGAGTGTTTAAAGGGCTGGAGCTCTACTCATTGTCTTTGATTTCTGTTGGACCCACTGGATATAAAAGGACAATTCTTGAGACAAATGTTGGTTATGACAAAATATACAGTGAAAGCAAACTTCTTGGGAGAACTCCCAACCTTGTTACTACTTTGTTTATGCACCATTCATTTCAAAAGTTTCAGTTTTACTGTTGTTGTTTTTGTTTGGTTGGGTTTTTTGTTTTTGTTTTTGTTTTGTTTTTGTTTTGTTTTTGTTTTTTCTTTCTAGAACTGTTTTGTCTCCAACAGGTTTTCTGGATTATTGATCTTTTAATTCTGATGTACTCGAGGCATTCATTAATAATACTGTATTTCTATTCCATGACCAGATGATATGTCCTATGTCTCTCAAGAAGATGGTTGTGTCTGTTGTAAGGTGTCAGCAATTTTATCCTCTCCCCCAATCCATATTACTCTAGTCCTGCAATTACATTTCACATTTTGCACATTTTCTACCTCTGTTTCTTTTCTTCTTCCTTTTTTTTCCATTTTGTTATCTGGTATCAGAGGGTGGTTGGGCACTGGAACTGGCTTTCCAGGGAAGTGGTCACAGCACCAAGTCTGACAGTTCAAGAATCTGGGCATTGCTCTCAGGCACATGGGGTGGCTCTTGGGGTATCCTGTGCAGGGAGAGGAGCTGTGATTGATGATCCTTGTGGGTTTTTTTCAACTCAGCTTATTTTGTGATTCTGTAAAACCTTGCACATATCCGAATCTGTGTGAGAAAGATGTGGAAAGGATAGGGTCAAGATGCGAAGACAAGATAATGTTGGGATCATGACACAAAAAAAGGATGCTGTGGAATTTCTGGGCTGATGTGAAGGAAAGGTATCAAGTGTTGGACACATAAAGTATTGGCTTATGGGTCTCTGAAAGTAGCCAGGCTTTCTAAGACTGCAGTGGATGCCAAAAGCACCCTGAAGATGTGAAGCTGGGACTGTTTGTTTAGAGGATGGTACCTCAAGCTGCCGATATTGTCAAGAAGTTTGTGTACTTCCACTGTTTAAAGTATTGAAGACCTTTTGTTGATGGGTTTGACGTCACAACTCAATGGAAGGTACTGTTGCCAAGAAGAGGCCACCTCTGACCACTTTGGAAACCCTTGGAGGAAATGTGATGAAGAGTGGAGAAAATTATTACCTTCTACCCCTTCCTAATAAAACCTCTAGCACAGGAAATGTATTCCCTAATTCATTTCCTTTGTTTAATTTTTTAGGCTTTTTGCCTTATTTCCGTTTCAGCCAGGATCAGTACTCGATTTTAAATGGCTTTTCTTGCCACAAGATGGCAGTGCAATCCTTTAGATAACAACACGGGCCGGCAGCAAACTTCATTTTCTAGAGACAAACTTTCAGAACAAAACACTTGGAAGAGACTGTTTCCAGGAGATCTTATAGTTTAAGAAAAAAGGACATGATTGTTATTTTAACTGCTGTTATTCATAATTCTGGCCAAAATAATTCACCTGATGTCTGAACATGCACCACTGCTGTTTAATTATTGGACAAATAAAACTAGTTCAATTAAATAGATTTGTACAGCAAAAGGAGGATTTTGTGGTGATACACTTCATATGCATCCCAGATGGTTGCAATATATGGATGGCTTATTATAGTACATTTCTTTTGCATGTATCTAAATTCTGGCTGGAAGAAAGTTGGATCTCAGAGTATGCCTAACTGCTTTGTGGAATCAAGATACAAGACCACTTTAAAGGTTGACATCTGGCACTTCCTCAACTTCCCCAACCTCCCTGCTGCAATGTAAAAATAACTGCAAGAGCATTGTTGGGTTTTATTTTTCTTTTGTCAATGGCCCAGAAGTTTCCATCTAGATACCAGCTGGGATCAGCTCTGGGGAAAAAGAAATCACAGCTCAGGAAATGACCCAAAAGAAGCAAGGTAAGAAAATGAGTCCAGGACCACAGTGCACTTCTTCAAATGCTTCCTTCATAGAGCTGTGGTAAGCTGTATGAACTTAAAGTTCCTTGAAGGAGCTTTCCACACTTTTTACATACAGCCAAAGGCACAAAAGAGAGTTTGAAAGGTGAACTTAAAAACCTACTTTCTTGTTAAGAATTTAAAACACAATGCCTGTCATCAGCATATAATCGGCATATAATAAAGGCAATTAAGGAGACGCAATTCTATCTAATTAAGTATAATAAGATATGTCAAAATGTCTAATTTTGTTGTTGCATTGATTTGCAAAAGCTTCTTTAGATAGAGTATGGTTGAAGCCTGGGCTTAGTACTCTGAAGCAGCTGACTGCAATTCTGCTCACTGCCATGAGTCCATGTGACCTTGGTGTCAAGGAGATGAAGAGAAAAACAGGGAGAGTGGTTCTTCTCTCAGTATGTCAGTCCTCACCTCTGAAAGGAGAATTACACTTCATCCCTACTTTCTCATCTTGGTATCTCACCTATTTTGAACATCAGTGCCTTAAATGCTATTGTTTCTGTACTTTTGCCAAATTAACTCAGCTAAATTGCATCTTCCAGCAGTATGACAATACTGCTAACATTGTAATTAAATGCACTATCATTGTAAGAATTAAACTTGGATGTGACTTAGCAATCTTGTGTTAGAGAAGACATTTTCTCATAGATTTATTACACTAGTTCTGTGTTATATACTGTCCTTACTTAGGTGCTTGCTGACATGGGGATGTTTCTCCTCTCAGAAGACTTCAGTTTGCCATTTTCTTCTAACAATAGCACATTTTTCTGGCAGTATAAAATGTTACAAACAGGCTTCTTATTTAGCTGAATTACTATTGACAGTCAGGACAGGTGTAAGTGAGGTTAACAGAAGATACACTGACCTGCACAGAGGATTATGGTCTACTACTTGCCCTAAAATTGACAAAACAGTTCAGCTTTTGGGAATTGCTTTCATAAAGTTTATCCTTGTTCATAAAAACAACACACTGTTGGTGCATGGGAGGCATGTTTATTTTCTAGTTTAAACTTTTCTAGGCAAGCAGGCCACAAAGCTTCCTTTAGTGGCTGGCAAGGGCCAGATACCACAGCTCCTGCCCCATGGTCTGCTTCCATCTCCTTGACATACAGAATCATTTGGGTTGGAAAAGGCCTCCAAGATCATTGTGTCTCACCTTTGACTGACCACCACTTTGACAACTAGACCATAGCACTAAGAGCCACATTCTACAGGACAATCTACAGCTGTGCAGCATTCACTGCTCCTCCATCCACTGTGGGTGTGTGCAGATAAACTCTAGCTGCTGCCATGAGGCTGACCCTGGCAAAACAGGCAGACAGCAGTGGCCTCACAGAGTTCCTTCCCAGCCCTCCCCAGTCTACAAGTTTGGGCAGGTCAGGGCCATGGGATGGTTCAGCTGCACCTTCCTGGGGACCCCCTGCCACAACAGGAGATGGACAACATGTGCAGCAGCCAAGCCTCAGGAGTGACCCAGTGCCAAAATGTTTACTCTGGGATGGCTGCTGGGGAGCATTCAAGGAGGGTCTGGAAGAAGGGGGGATGTGGGTGCTTGTGAGGGTTTGAAAGTAAATCAGCAGGAGAATGAACCCCACACAAATACCTTGCAAGAGATTTCAAGATGGAAATTACAATTTAATAGAAAGATTGCAATAATTGCAACAATACAGAAAAACTGGCTTAAATACATAAGTCAGACTACAACCTGGCCCGTGTTGGTCAGGGTGGTGGTCACAGTCCAATTAAGCAGTGTTTGCAGTTCTGTTGTGGTTGCAGTCTTGTCTAAAGCAGTGGTCCTGTGGAAGGTCTGGTTCTCCTGTGGAAATTCATGTCCTTCTCTGGATGTCCAGTGGTGGTAGTGATCCCAGCCCACAGATTATATATCCTCAAATCCAGGCAGGAATGTTCAGTACCTCCTCCAGGGCAGGGAGTTTCACAATGGGGCTGAGTCATTGGTTTGAAGAAAAAGAACCATTACCCTGCCTCTGCAGGGCTGCCTTTTTTTTCCTTATCTCATGCAACACCAAGCTGGTAGCCTGAGGGGTGGCCCTTGCACTGGGCAGCTGTTGCAAATGACCCACCAGTTACAGTTCACCAGGAATAATGTAGATGGGTATAGAAGACATAGTTTGGTTACTCCCATGCTGGCACTCTTTCTCCTGTAACCTGGACATGCTTGGTTGGTTGTTTGGTTGCAGGCTGACCACCTCCATCTTATGGAAATTGCTAAGCTGGGAATGGTTTGTAAATAGAAACTAAAAGTTCTCAGGCCTATGAGTAATAAGTCATGTCCCTCTTTTCTTAGCATTACCTTGTCCCCCTTTTTTGCACTGCAGGAGGAAGAGCATGAATGCATGAGACCTAATTAGAAAGAGCTGAGTTAGTGTCAAGCACACCTACACTTGTTAATGAAGCATGAAATAAAACCATGTATTGCAGCAAAAGAAAATTAATATTGGCCATGAAACTTTCTGTTTTATAAATTGGAATAAGTGTATCTGGTGCAGTACATCACCTCCAATAGATTACTTTGCTTCAGTAATCTTCGAGAAACGACTCTTCAGTTTACCTGGGGCCTGTAGCACAAAACCTGCCTGATTGTAAAAGATCATTTTAACCAATTTTTATGGCCAAGTTAAAGTCTGTTCTGTTTGAAATTCTCTATCCTGACATTATAGCCTCACAGCAAAATTATTTTAACAGTTTTGGCTAAAGCAGCCTAGCCACTCACTGAGAAAGAGATTGTTTTGCCCACCAGTATGGAGGAGACCAGAGACTAGGGAGTAAGCAAGGACATGATGAAAAGTTTGGATGATTCTAATATGAACACTGAGATTGGGTAATTCTTCACAGGAAGAGACAGACTGGAGAGAGATTGAAGAGAGGAATAAATTCTTCTGTAAGTAAAACTAGCACTGAGATAAGAAGTTTGAGATATGGAAATCCAGATTTTCTGTAAAAGAAAGCACAGTTGCATTGAATGGAGAGGAAAAAGTGAGAAAGTTGAGAGAAAATCAGAGCTACACAAGTAGCAAAAGCACTTGCACTTCTTAGTCAAGAGCTGGAGAAGAAATAGCCTCAGGATAAGGACAGGTCAACATTAAGTAAGAAACAAGTTTGGAGGAAATGGTCAAGGAAGATCACATAGCCCTCTGTACTGGAAAGAGAATACTAAGACTGACAGCAAAGATCTTTAGTATGCCACCCAAAACTTGTTACCAATTTTATAATGTACAAAACTTCATTGCACAATATTTCCCTCTTGTGCTTTTCTTAAAACAAAAACATATATACCGGACTCCAAAGGAAAGGGTTTTTAGATTATTATTAATCAGGGAGAGAGAAATATATAATGCAGATGAGGTCTAATTTCCTACACACTCTGAACCCTCTCAGACAATAGATTTTCATTTCCATCTTAATTTTTATTATCACATTAAAACATCCCATATATGCAAAACAATCCTCACAAAAGTCCCATGAGATGGGACATGGGGTAATCAGGATGCTATTCCTCAGATGAAGACTATAAGACTGAAAATGTAAAGAAAAAGGTACCCACTGGTTCTGAAAAGTTTAGGAACTGCTTTTCAGAGCAAAAGCTCTTTTCACAGCACTCTGGCCAGCTGCTTCCATCCAGAATCTGCCTTATGTTTTGGCTGGGACATAACGAAGTTCTCCAATAGACCTTATTTTTATCTAGATAACTTCATGAAATGCATCCTGGCCCTATCAGAACTAGAAACTTTATTCTTTAGTGACCCCACTCATCATCATACCTGACAGAAGAGGAAAATATTGGAGCCAAGCTCCAAGAGTCTGGCCCAAAGGCATTAGGTTGTTCATGTTGTTTCCTCCCTCATATTTGTAACTCTCTCTATGTTTCCTCACTCTCTGCAGGTACTCTCACTTTTCTGCTCCTGAAGTATTAGTGGATACAAATCACTGCAAGAGAGTGTTTCCTGTGTTTTCTCAGTCTTTTTCCCCCTTTCTGACACATTCCTCTGCAGGATTTGTCAGATGCACAGAGCAGTGCAGGATGCATATGAACTGCCCATGGATGTTTGGCTGGACCTCTCACCCCTTCAACTAACCCAAAGTTCCTTGTCAGGCACTAGAATAAACACCAAGGATTACAAATATACCTCTCCTCAGATTGATCTGTGATTTTTCCAGAACCCCTCTGTGTATATACATTGTATGCAGAGAATCAAGCTAAATGGGTATAAAGATCTGTCATATCAGAAATGTACTGAGATTTGAAAATACCTGTTCATTGTGCATGAAAAAACCCACAGAGAAGAGCATTAGATTTAAATTATGTGCATTTGTTTCCACTAATGACTTCCCTTATGCTTCTACTAAATGCTTACTAAGCAATAATTGTATGTTCACCAGGACCCAGACCACTCTCATGCACCTGCTCTGATCATCTTTACTGGTTTTGGGGCTTTTGTCTTCCCCTTCACTGGTCAGCCCAGTCTGATGCCCCCTATCAAACAACACCCTCTTTCAACAAGGCTCTGTGCCACCCAAGCCATGCAGGTTAAGAGGTGTCTGCAAAGCTCTCATTCCATTTTGGTTTTTGTCAATATCTACTTAAAAAAACCCCCAACCCACAGTTTCTAAACCCTAAGCCTACGTTTAACAAGTTTTTTATGTCTAGAGGCTAAAACTTCACATTTACATTCACATTTTAGGTTATTATTTCTCTCACCTGTGAGCATGTTCCACACTAGCTGATGAACTTTTTTGCAGGAACTTCTGGTCCTATGATATAAACAAACATGCAGAGAGTTAGTAAAGGTTTCTAAATTTGCTAGATTGTTTTATTGTGCATCCAGTCATAAAATGGCTTCAGCAATTAATGGCTGCATTGACATAATTTGGAGAGATTTTGCAGGAAATGGATAATTCTTGGTTTAATTTTTCCTTGTATTGTTTCTGATTAGGACCAGGAAGGTCATTAATTCAGCATAGCCAATTAAATTCTGAGGAATTGCATTTTTCCTTTCTGAACGAGAGTAATTATGCTGCTGCTGCACTGGCTGTAGTATCTCATGGTAATAAAAGCCTGGAAAACAAAGCCACAAAATCCCTGTTGATTATACTTTTTTTTTTTTTTTTTTTTTTTAATAGGAAGGAATTGTAAAGAAGGTGTATTGACCATATTCACCAGCATAATGGAAAAACACATACAGACTTCTGCTTCGTTTTTCTGAAGCTAGTTGAAAAAAAACCAACCCCCAAATCTATGAGCCCTCCCCTTACATCAGGGCAGCAGAAAAAAACTAGGTTCGTGGTTAGCCATTGGAATGATTTAAGCCAAAAGCTGATCACTTCACTTTTCCTTTTCTGTACCATTTCATGGTTTCTTTTCTTCAACCACTCTTCCTTCATCTCCATTTGGGATATATTGGGAAAGACATAAAAAACCCCATAAAACACAAAATTACTGAAATGAGCACAAGTATAGAAAGAGAAGGCAGCTGCAAGAGGACAAAACAGTCAAAGTAAATACACCATAAAGAAAAAATTCAAATATCAGAAATAATGACATAAATTCAGCTGATGTGTGATTTGCCATTTGGGACATTTCACTATTGCAGCTGAAAGCCCTTCATAGAATGAGTTGTAAGTGTTTGGGTACAGTATTTGTTACCATTTCTAAAAGAAAGGAGATCTGAAAATAAGTTTAGTTAGTACGCAGCTGATATTTTCATTAGAATAAAAATAGCTTGTGTGGGGGAAGGGATCATGGAGAGTAGCAAAAAGCAGGGGCTAGTGGGTGTAAGCCTGAAGGACTGTTAGAAGCAGAGAGAAGTTGCTCTCTCTGCTGCAGCAACCTCCTTCCAAGGTGAACATATGCTTTGCAGCTTCAAAAAAAGCAAACAGTTTATGGGAGTTTGTTTATAAATCACATTAAAAGAAGCTTTAGCAAACTCCTTCCCTATCAGCAGCAGAGTGTACAACCTTCCTGTTAGTCTGTGGCCCAAAAGGCTCATCAGTGAATCACTCTCTGGGACTAAAAGAAGCTGCAGGCTCTGGCTGAGGCTTCAGCAGGCTGGGTTGGAGGAAAGTGAGGTGTCCAAAGGACCTTTCTTTAAAATATTTTGTGACTCTTGAGTGTACTTAACATTCAATTTTCTCACCTCCTCTGCTGTCACTTCACCTCTGATATGCCCTTTGCCAGCTATGATTTCTTATTTTTTTCTTAGAGAACTTTGGAAATGTTGAGCTTTTGGAGATTCATCAGTGCCTAGTAAGAGAAATCTAATTTTGCTTTATCTTCTCTAGAGCTTTAGGGACTTTAATCATTTAGTTTGCCTGGAAAACTTGGGGAATTTTATGGTAATAAAGACAGAAAGAATGGTTTGACCAAGGTAATTGGGCTGCAGAAGGTGACTGTCCAGATCATGGGGCAAAACTGAACAGAGTAAGTTCTCCTACAGTATCTTTTTGAACTATCGCTTTTTAGTCAAACTCCAGAGAGAGAGCCAAAGTTGATTCTTGGAAACTGGACTTAGTAGTATGTACTTCAGTTTAAGGAGATACCATTTCTTAAGTTAATGCAGTGTGGTTGATAAAAGCTCCAGTTAAGACCTTTAAAATGACTCAGTCTTTCAGAAGAGATCTCTGGCAAGTACAGAGGTCCCTTTGCACAAGGCAAAGGTGGTGGTAAAACTTGGATCCATTTTATAACTTGGTCTATGCTGTAAAAACTTGCTCTGCCTGATGATGGATTGGTGCACATCCAGGTCTGAGCTGGTGCTGTGGTTTAACCCCAGCCATCAGCCAAGCCCCACACAGCTGCTTGCTCACTTCCCCACCAGCAAGACTAGGGAGAGACCTGGAAGGGTAAAAGTTAGAAACTCATGAGTTGAGACAAAGAATAGGAAAAGCAAAAGCTGCACATAAGCAAAACAAAACAAGGGATTAATTCCCTACTTCCCACGGGCAGCCATCTCCAGGAGAGCAGGGCCCCATCACATGGAATGGTTACTGGGGAAGTCAAACTCCATCGCTCCAAACATCCTCCCTTCCTCCTCCTTCCCCCCAGTGCACACACTGAGCATGATGCCACATGGTCTGGAATCTCCCTTGGTCAGTTTGGGTCACCTGTCCTGGCTGTGTCTCCTCCCAAGCCTCCAGGCACCCCCAGTCTCCTCCCCAGTGTGGCAGCAGGAGAAGCAGGAGAGCCTTGGCTCTGTGTAAACCCTGCTCAGCAGTAACAAAAACATCTCTATCTTATCAACCCTGTGGTCAGCACAGATCCAAAACACAGCCACATACCAGCCACTGTGAAGACAATTCATTCTACCCCAGCCAAACCCAGCACAGCTGGTCATCTAGATTTCCTTTATAAAGAGAAATTGGGTCTTCTGTGCTATTATCATCTTACCCTGAAGCCAACATCTGAAGTGGGTCAGATGACTCAAAACCTTGAAGTGCCTCCTCCAGATGAGGGAATTTAGTGTGATAAGCTCAGATGGAAGCACTTGTATTGCAAATGTCTCAGACTAGGTGAAATGAATATACCGATCTACCTTTTATATTGGGTTGTCCTGTAAAAGACTGAGAAGTTTTCTCTAGAATTCAATCCTTAGTTTCTTTCTAATTTCTTTAGTTCTATTGGACCATGTTTTCTAGATTGTCTGTTTGAGATTGATGGTTGTGAATAAGATCTTAATTCCCTAGAGTGCTCAAATCTCAGTTATATCAAATTATTTTCTGCAATGAACATGATGCAGTTTATCTTGAACAATGTTTTGTTGCATTCTTAATGTTGATCCATATTAACAAAAAAAAATTATTCACTTTATCAGCTCTTCTGTGACAAGAGAAATATTTTAAAAAAAATTGAATGTTTTCCTCCACAGGAAGATAAAGCTGCAACCCAATCAAATGCAAACAGGAAGGTTGTGTTATATCACAAGGTCTTATGCCCTGGGATGAGAGGCACACGTGCTGTAGCGGGTCATACTGATGGTGAAGTAGGGTGGTTACAGCCCCTCTGAACTTTCCCTTCTTTCCATCTAATAAATCCACACCTGCTTTACACTCATCAATGGAAGGTCAATGCAAATGAGGGCTGGTATAAAACACGGTGTGCTGTTCATCAGTTGCAGTGGGGGAAAGGCTCCTTCTTTTGGGGAAGGCACAATGTCTGTCACCCACTTGACTTTATATGTAACCTTTCATCCCAAACTCGTACAAATGAAGTGTCAATCTACCTGTCTTGGTTTAGGGCAAATTTGGAGGAAACTTCCGAAGGGGTTCCTCTGGAAAGCAAACCCAAATGGCTCTTCTTTCCAGCTGGTCTGGGAAAAACTTCTTCGGAGAAAAGTGGAAAAAACTATTTATTTAACAAACAAGATGCCCACAAGCACAAAGAATGAATAATATGAAACAATAAAACCTCTCGCTGCTCTGAAGAGAGATGGCAAACTGAGCCAGTCCTTGCTGTGGGTGCAGCTCAGCTCACTCAGTCTCTCACCAGCCCCACTCCCTCCGCAGGTCCAGGCCCGGCGGCCGCAGGTGCCAGCCCTCGCTGCTCCTCTGGGTTTGTCAGTCCAGAGCAGATTTAAACAGTCCCAAGAAAAGGAAAAACACAGTCCAGGGAGCTTCTCTGCCTCAGCCAGCTAAAACTAACTAAAAGCACAGGAGATCTCTGTCCCACCGCTGTCCGTGCCTCAGACGAACGCCAGAACCAGGCCGTGTGGGAGTCAGGCAGTTTTCTCAAAACAAACTGCTGCTGCTTCTTTCTCCCCTTCACTCCCAGAACCATTTTAAAGGTACAGAACTTAATATACAGCACAAACAGAACAGACCACTGGGGATACAAGCATAATCATGTCACCCTAGGACATTGTCTTATCTTCCAAAGTGTCCCACTGCGGCACTCTGCTACCTGACACCCCAATGCATGCAGTGATTACAATCTGATATGAAATATTGTAGTCTTCCACAAAAATACTAACTTTCCCCCAAGTTTTTAATCAGTTCTGTGTCATGTTTCAAGGCATGCACTTATTCTCTTTGCTCACAAGCAGCATTTGTACGACACAGAAGTTTAAGCAGGTAGAAAGCTGGCACAAACAATGGATAATTGCAGAGACACTTAGCTGTCAGACAGGAGATCTAAAATGCAAAACTCTGGACATTCAGTTGATACTGTGATGTGGTTTTCTTATTATTTTTAGAAACAAGTATGCAGCATGTAAAATATATCCTAGAAGATGAAATACATCTCCATGTTCCTGAAGAAAATAGAAGTCATGTGAAAGTTAACTAAATTATTCCTCTTTTTTTTTTTTTTTTTTTTTCCTCATCTGCAAAGGAAAATAGAGCTTTCTTTCCTGCTCTCCTAAAAGATTGATGAAAACAATGCATGACATGCACATCAGGAAAATGCACCCTGACATTTTTGCACAGAATATGCATTGCATATTGAAAGATTTTTGCTATAAAACTGACAGTTTTGGTGCAAGCTGTTCCTGCCATAACTACAGGGAATGGAGAGCAAAAGGGAAAAGTATGATTTACACTATACACATTTGAAATGAACCTGACAGGCTACAAGGTGGCTCATGTAAAGGTACCAGAAGGTATCTAAAACTAGTTCCTGTGCCTTTTATAGAACAGCATCCCTAAATATTGTACTTGTAATGTAGTGAACTGATTACAGAAAAATCACGTCTCTTTACAGATTGTCACATGTACTATAAGAGTACTGGTGTGGACCAGTGAATTCAAGGCTTTTTGAGATTCCACTTCTTCCCTCAAACACTCATAGCACAAAAGCAAATTTCCTTTAACAAATTTACATGAAAGAAGACTGCTTGTTTATGAAAAGATTAACAAAGGTGGCCATGCTGTGTCTGCATAGTTCTGAAGACCTTTTACAAGAAATAAAAATGGTGGCAGTACTTGTAACAAATTAAACATTTGGCTGCACAGAATGTATATCTATCAATTTTAAATGAGACTACATTAAAAATATTTCTTGTTGTATAAAGGTTATCATCTAAGCTATAATATATTCAAATTAAATACAAAATGTCATTTTACTAATAAATTCCTTATGCTTTGAAATTTCGAAGAAGTTAAAAGATTTTTAAAAAGTGATGATTAAATATGCAAATTCAACCCTTGCAGACTTTTTTTAGAGACATGTACCTTTTAGAAAACTATCTATCTGCAGAGAAATCTTACTTTTTTTCTCATTTTTCTCCTCTGCCTCTTCCATTTTTAATGATGGATTGCTGTACAGTAGGCTGAACACCACACAGCTTCAGTCTTCCCTATTAAATTAATCTAGGGAAAGCATTAGATTTCTAATCTTGGACAGTCTCACTTCCATTCCCTCATTGCTTGAGGGCTCACCTGCTGTCACCTCAAGCTAAATCCTTCTCATTTATTCACATGAACCACCAACTTTCATGAGACTGCCAAAATAAATAAGAGCAGTGGGATATGGCCCCGTATTTATTTCAGTAACAGCTTTCTTCAGTGTAACTGCTACACCGAATGACAGGAGGGCTCTGCTCCTCACACCCACTAGTTTCTAGGAGAACAACTTGATTTTTGTTTTCTTACAGCATGAACTATTTAGTAAAGTTGTAAGAAATGTGTAAGTTAGGCATGTCTTCCAAACCCAACTCAGTATTTATTTTCCTTGGTAAAAGGAAAATAAATGGTCCACTGCTACTCTGCTCAGTACCTCCTGTGGCTCTCTTTTTCTCTGACTTTTACTTGCCAGTTCTAGAACTGTTCTAGAAAGTTTGACTCCTTTCTGGAGATCTTGCAATGGCCCATGTTTGGAAAGATATGATTAACAGAGCTACTCCAATGAAGTACTGGCGAATCAAGACTGAAATTTTAAAGCTCACTCAGAAGGTGAGCAAATATGACCAAAAAGAAGCAAAATAAGAATAAGAAGAGGAAGACAAAGAAGAAAAGAAAGAAGAACCCTTCTCATTCAGAGAAGCTGCTGCACATCAGTTGGAGTTGGAGACCCACAGAAGAGCTGGAGCTCAGTTGCTTTGGCACTCATCACACCAGAGTGCAGAAAGTGAGTCCTTGATTACACAGAAGAAATCTGGGACTAGAACCATAAAGTGATTTAAATGCCCCTGTAGCAGCTTGGGATCCTCAAGATCTCACCCCTTGAAGTCTTTTTATTGGACCCCAAACTGTATATCTACTCTACTAATCTAGAGGTTCTTCTGCATCTTGGTGGCTCAGCAGGCCACTATGGTCAAGACATGATTGTGACCAGCAGCATTGGAAGTAGGGACATGCTTGACATTAAATCTGGTCAGCTTTCCCTTCAAAACCCTAAGTTGGAATAGTAAAGGCACTGGGCAGCAAGTACTCTGGGTCAAGCAACAGAAGAGAATCTTGGCAACCCATCTGGTTGTTTTGCACAATCACTGAGGAGTGGTTCTCTGATTTACTCTAGAAGCCCATACAGGGTCTGTCTTCTCCTTGCTGGAGACACATAATCAGTCTGCCAATGCTTTCTCTTCCTCCCCTCCCTCTGTGTTTTACTGGAGCTGCTGTGCTAAGTGTCCCAGTACTGATGCTGCCTCCCTGTACCTCCAGCACAATCAGCAGCAATGGGACTGGGCTGCAAGGCAGTGACACAGCAGGGGAGGGAGGAAAGGGGGATTCAGCACAGCTGGTCCAGAGTGGGACAAGTGGGAGAGACTTACACTGAGCCAAATGCATCCCTGACCTTTGCCTTTTCCTAATGGATCTGGTCAACACACAGTGCTGCATCTTGTTAAAAGGCAGAAGTAGGGCTAGAAAAGCTGCTGTTACAGCCTATGTCCATTTCTACATTTGTTGTTGGGTTGTCTCACTGCTAGGTGAGACCCCTACTAAGGAAGCTGCTGCTAGCTTTGTAAAACCAACAGCAATGGGAATGCAAATCCTCTCCCAGTCTACACCTCTCCCACAGGAAGTGATACAATTTGAGGACAGCTAAAACTTTAGATTTGTCATCTGCTTCTGCAGAGCTGTAAGAAAGACTACTGCAGGTCAAAACCAGAGGATACAGACCAGTACAAGATAGAAACGTACTAAGCAATGCAAAAGAAGACAAACTTCTTTCCTAAAACCAGATTGCATTAATGATTCTGAAGAAATCAAGATTGTGTAGTAAGTTGTTCAAAAATTGCATTTTGAATGATATTGAAGTATGGGACAATTATGAGTTGGAGAGCTAGAAGTTCATTCCTCACTTTTCTGAGCTCAGTCATTACAGTAGCTTCATCCTGGCTACCTGCTCCAACAGGACTAGAGATTCTCCATGTTGCCTACTTCCCCCACAGCACGTCACCCAGAGAGCAGAGTTACCATTTCTCATAGGCTGGTACCCAAGACCATCTACAGCAAGCTACTGAGTTTTTGCAGAGCAATTATGAATGCAAGTCAGGAGAAGGTAGGAAGAAGTAGGAGGGGATGGGAGAGAAAGAAGTAATACTTATTATCATGGAGACATTTCTCCACTGTATTGTTGCCCAGCACTGACAGATGTAGTTTACCAAACAGTGTCAGAATCCATCAGCACTGGTACATGTGACCCAGTGTCATGGTTTAATCCCAGACAGCAACTAGGTACCATGCAACTGCTCCCCAACTCCCCACCTTGGTGCAACAGGGAGGAGAACCAGAAAAAGTTAAAATTTGTGGGTTGAAATAAAAACAGTTTTATGACTGAAATAAAGTAAAACAATATAATAAATCTATAATAATAACAATAATGAAAAGGGGTGGGAGGTGAGAGACAGAGAGAGAAAAAGAGAAAGAGAGAAAGAGAGAAAGAGAGAAAGAAAGAAAGAGAGGAGGTAATAAAACCTAAGAAAAACAAGTGATTTCCAGTATAAGTGCTCACCACTCAGTGACCAGTGCCCAGCCCATCCCAAGCAGTGATTGGCTGCTACCAGCCAACTCTCCCTCAGTATATAGACTATGGTATGGAATATCTCTTTGGCCAGTTCAGGCCCAGCCATGCTCCCCCATGGCTTCTTGTGCAGCTCCTCACTGGCAGAGCATGGAAAACAGCCCATGTCTTTGACATAGGCTAAGCACTACTAAGGAAAATTTAAAACATCAATGTGTTGTCAACATTATTCTCATACTAAATCCAAAACACAGCACTGTATCAGCTACTCAGGAGAAAATTAACTCTGTCCCTGCCAAAACCAGAACAGTATCCAGCTATTATTCTGTAACATTTTTGTCATGCCAGGTCCCAGGCTTTCCAATATGTTGGAGGTAACCATCATCACACTCCAGTTCTCTGAGATATATATACAGATATATACATATATATATATACACACATACATACATATATATATATATTTAATACAATACAGACAACATTCCCTTAGGAACAGATCATCCCTATTAGAGTTTGTCGAGTTCATTTAGTCTGTGGCTTTGGGTTCTAGCTGGGTATCTGCAGTTTTGCTACTATTGCATAGATTGTATATTGCAATCAATAAACTACTTGATCCCTGTACTCCAAGACACTTGAAGTAACTTGGATACTTCACTGCTGATGAAGACAAATGTAGGATATCTAGAATAGCAGACACCAAAATCTGCTGTGGGGCTGTTCTACATTCTAATGGTTGATTCTAAGTAATGCATTCTCTGACCTTGAGCTCTGCATTTATTTTTGAAGAAGCTTGAGAATCAGTTTCAAATTATTGGAGGCATAGCTGTAATCTCCATTTTCTTCCAAGCGCATTGCTTTCAATTCCCATCTGTCCTTTCAGACACTTCCTCTATTAAATGGTCACAGAAGATGAATAACAGTAGTGTGAATTCTTCAAAATGGAATTAGATGTTATTCTGTTATTTATTAATGTTCTGTGTTCTTTTATTTACGATAACCTTGTGAACATTAAGGTAAGATGGCATCCACATGGTCTTTACATCCAGCTGAAAAATGACACAAGTGTATTATTAAAATCCAAGGATAGGAAGAACAATTAAAAGTAGAAGAAAATAAGAAAAAGTATGTTTTAGGTGAGAAATTAAAGGAAGACTCTTATTACTATGTTTTTGGATGAGCTCTTTCTTAGTTGTCTAGGTTTAAAATCTAGTCATATAATTAATGTAATTGTTAGAAGTTTATGCACTTCACTTGTAACACCTGTTGGATGCTAACGTGTCTTTTCCAATTGATTTCATTCTGAAATACACACAAAAATGTGTCATAGGCTAGGAAAAGCCTGATTTTGTTCCAATCGGGGTCAGCTTTTTTGATTGACAAGCAATTTATCCAGTAGAAGACAAGCTGCGACTTTTGGCAAAATGCTTAAAAAGGCTGGGTGGGGGGAGGAGCGACCTCTTTATCTCCCGGTGTGGCAGGCCGGGGACAGAGAGCCGCCGGGGCCGGCCGGCCTCGGTGCCCCCCCCTCCCCACCCCGGGGCGGCTGCGGCGGGCCGGGCCGGGCCGGGCCGGGCCGGGCCCCGATGTTGCTGGAGCCGGGGCAGGCCGGGTCGGAGCTTTAGGAGCCGCTGTCTCGCGGAGAGGCGGACAGCATGGAGAGAGAGAGAGCTCGGACGGAGTGCCCCTTCGCCCTTGCTATTCTTTTCAAGCCGAAGAAACCAGCGCACGGCTTCTAAACGACTCAGTTTCCCGCCGCAGAGCCACGTGGGCAGGCCGGCAGCCCGAAAAGTTTAACCTTTTGTTGTGAGCAGATGGACTTTCCTAAACATCATCTTTTCTCCGGAAGAAGAACAAATATAGCGAATAGAAAGACACAGCATGGAGCTACAGTCGGTACAGGAAGAGTGAAAAGGACTTTAAGGCAAAAGGACAAGGAGTGGCCTAATTTTGGCTGGACATTTCTGGTAAAACTATAGAGACTGAACTAGTTTTTTCCTGTAACATATAAATGCTTTTGGGGGGATGTAAGGTTCTAGTTAAAAGTGATATGAAGCTTTTTGCTCCTAAAGAAAGAGGAGATTTGTTTTTGGGTCTTGAGATGATTTTAGAAATAGAAGAAGAGAATCTTTGTGTCATACTAGAGGAGGCATCCTTAAACAGTACCCCAATAAGCAAATATGGCCTATGTGCAGTGTTGAGAGAACTGCTAATGGGTAGGACTTCGCAGTTTGCAGGAGTTCCTTTGAAATCCTCGCAGATGTAGAGCATGGGATGTCTATATAGAACCCAGAGAGACTCCTTTCCTAAAAGAACTGATAAAAGGTTATTTTTAAAATGGTAAAACTGGCTGAAGTTGCAAGTCATGTCTTTCTATGTTGAGTGAAGAAAGGTAAAAAACTTAGAAAGAGAAAGAAAGATGTTTTAGAAGTTTCATTTGTTGTTGTTGTTGTTTTTTTCCCTTTTCTTGTTGTTTTTGTGTGTATTAATAAACTATCTTTGTAATTTAAAGATGGGCCTGGTTTGCTTTATATTCTTCCAGTCAAATGAAATATAGAACGTGATTAAACCATCACAAATGAACACTGCAAAATTTGTATTGCCTTTACTGGCTCCAAGCACAGTGTATCACAGAGAGCTTTGAGATCAAGGGAAGAAAGGTTTTGCTTCTGTGTCTTTTCTTCGTATATTGGAGTGTTTCAGCATTTTCACCATTAGGATGACATGATCCATGTTGCTCATTTGAAGTATCTTAACAGTATGGTAAACTTTCCCTAGATAAGGAGGACACAGTAGTTGATTAAATCATTTTCTACATCACTGCACCTGTAATAAAATATTTCAAAGTCTATTACATGTGAAACTATGTTCTGTATCACTTTCCTGGCTTCTTTAAAAGACTTTCAGGTCATGAAATCTGCTTCACCTCATGATTCCTGGTGCTAATGCTAGAAGATAATTTGTAATTTTAATACAAGGATTGTGATCTTCCAGGTCACTTCTGTGCACAGGTTCACCTCTCCTTTTCTGCAGCGCACACAGGCATTGAGCTGGCTTCAGTTGTCTCTCCCTCCATTTATCATGGTGTTGCCCCCAGGTTCAATTCTCTAAAACCATAGCTCAGGCTCCAAATCTCTTAACATTGCTTATGCTGGCCTTTAAGAAAAAATAATTTTAGATATCGCCTCATTTAATTTCTTGCTTCAGAGTTTTCAACTGCATCTGAGTCATATTTTCAAGTTTTATCTACAAATATAAGTGACAAACACCTTTTCTTTTTTAAATTTTTTTCTTTAATGAAAGCTAATAGTCTCATGCAATTACTTGCTGTTAGCCGTGGCCTTTGGGAAAACAGCAAACACCCCAAGAATCAAAGTAAAATATGAGTGCTGCTGAGATAGCCATCAAAACTTCTCTGCCTTTTAAGCATTTTTCTAAATGGGGAAACTGTATAATCGTGGAGGACAAGAAAAGGTACTACTAAGTCGTGCAGGGCTTTATGGTGGGAATAAGGTACAGGAACAGAAGCTTTGTGATGAACAGAAGGCACGGAGAAGAAAATATGTTTCTGTCAGAGCCATCTGTTGTGGATCTCCCCAGGCTCAGCTGTGGATATGGGTGGAGATCTCAGTAAGATGATGGAAGAATTACCTGTTGGTAGGAGTTTTAAACTTGTGCATATAGTCTGGGAAGTTATGCTACCAGAAATTGTAAAGTACTTGTATTTTTGGATGAGAAGGTCGGCATGTTCTGCTATAAGTCACTATATCAACCAGAGGTGATGCTGCTTTAAACTCAGAATCTTACAGAGTTACAAAGGAACTGGCGGTCAAAAAACATCTTTGATCAGGTGATTGTAAATCAGTAGAAACAGGTCAGCAGCCAAGGTTTTGAATTCAGAATGGCAATTTTTGTGTGTGTGTGAAATAAGGCTCAGTGGAGATAAGAGCTCAAAATTTTAATGTGAAGGCTCAGTGGAGTTAAATCAAGTCAGTGTATTATTTAAAAGTTTTCTTGTATATTGCAGGCACAAAGAGAAAATGGTAGGAAAGGAAAGTTGACCCACCTGGCAAAAATAAGCACCCTCCAAAAGTGTTCAAGGGAAAAAACCTGCCTCTAATGGAAAAGGAACTGAAAGTTGGGATAGCTAGGTCTCAAAGGTCAGAAAATGCAGAGATAAACCAAAAAACATTCAAAAGCCTTGCTGAGGTGCACCTTATGAAGAAAACGAAAGAAAAAAATAGCAGGAGATACTATATCTTGTTAAATAAAAAGAGAACAAGAAGAGCTGCTGACTGACAGATAGAAATGAAAGGTTAATCCCAGGTATGGCCAAATGGTAAATGAATCCCATTCCCAAGATCTGGGATAGAGATAGCACTGGGATGTGAATGAGGATGGCAGGGTGATGGAAGTCATCCCTTCCCGAGGTAAAGCAAACAGAGGGCACGTTCACACAATATGCTGCTGTCAGGTGAGAAGCAGCTCTGCTGCTGCTGTGGCTTGGCCAGGTGGAAGGCAGCTGTGAAGTGGGCTCTGCTGGGCTGCACTGGTGTGGCTGTGGAACAGCAAACCTTGCTCTCATGCAGCCCCTCCACCCAGTGCTGCCTGGCAGCTTGAGAGGCCCCATCCAATTTTGAGCCTTCCTCAGTGAAAACCTGAAGTAAGGCTGGCTTCACCACCCACTTGGAAATGTGGGAAACTTAGTTCCAGCCCAGGCAAGCAGTGACACTTCCCCACCCCCAAACTCGAAGTTAGGCAGATGGCCTTGAGCAAACAGAAATTTTATTGTAGGGTTTGAACATATTGAAAGGGAAAACCTGAGCAATCTGCTATGGGCAGGGCAAACATTTAAAATAATTTGCTGGCACTACTCCTGACTACATCTTCTCCACTGCTGTGCTGGGTGAGGTGAGAAGTATTTGCTGGCTGCTGGGTTGATAATTGTATTGGGGCAGTGAGAGGCTTGGAGAGTTGATGCTGCCCTAATCTATACAAACTAAGGGTTTGTTGTCTGGGTTTTTTCTGTTCTCCTCCATCTCTTTAAGAAGTTTCTCTAAAGTTCTATTTCAGCCTTCTGTGTTTACCTTTTGCAATGGAGTCTCTCACGATTTTCAGGTAAACAACCTATTGTTGTTGTAACTGTCACTCTATGTCTACATTCTTCTGATAAGGAGGAGACTGATGATGGTCTGTTGGGTTGACCAGTGTGGTTGGAGAGGAAGATTTTCTTCCTCCAATCCATAGTCACTGTTGGAATTTTATAAATGTTGAAGTCTGTAAATAAAGCTGCCTTTTCTGCCTTGGATATCTCAGTGTGAGTGTCGTTTCTTTTGTGTCGTGCTGTGACATAAGGCAGCTGCATATATATAAAAAAGCTCAGCAAGTCCTGAGCTGTCAGAGCCCTGCACGTGTATCTGAAAGGCAACCCAACTGACTCCCACATGCAGCTGAGGAGCTGGTGGGTGTGGGAGCTGGTCGCTTTGAGTATCTCATTTTTTGGTGGATGACCATGTCTGTTGTCATTGCTCAGCAGTCCTTGTGCTCTCTTCCCTCTCTGTTTTCTAAGTCCTCAGGCTGCAGTTTCACCCCGCTTTCAGCATGGCCTGGCCTTCAGCCATGCCTTTCCCAAGCATGTACTCTGTGTCCAAGAATTCTTCCATTTTGGAAAACCTGCTAGGGTCTATATGGAGTCCTTGCCAGTACAGGGAGCTTTTCCTGAACACTTTTCCTCCAGTAAGAGTCTCTCAGCTTCTTTGGAAGAAACACCCCAATAATATTGAACCTGCATGTTGGTTAAACCTATTAAAGATTTAGTGAAAAAGAAAAAAAAACCAACACAAATGTAGGATTGGGTGATGGCCCAAACTTTACTCCTATCTGTCCTGACGCTTCACCTGATCAGTAGCTTCTTCTCTCCCCAGGAGATGGTGGCAGAGTTCTTGTCCTCTGCTGATGCCATCCCTAGAGAGGAACATTCTGCTTTGTGCAGAAGAGCAAAAGGAAAAAGAAAGGAGTGTTTGAGGGAGATAATCACAAATCCTATTTGAACACCAGAGAAGATCTTAGGGAAAAAATATGGAAGATAAAAGCAAATAAAAAGTGGAATGAATCTCTCTAGCCTTAAGGAAAGCATTGAGACTGTGTGTGCTTCACAGGAACTAATATTTGAGTAAGAAATGACAGGGGATTAATTCTGACCTTGTAGAACAGAGGAGGCTGCTGGATAACAGGAGTGCAGAGCAATAGTTATGTTGCATGTGAGGGCAGCCCTGGGCCCAGTGTGGCTCATTGTTTTCCTTCATGACCTTGGTGTAAGAACTAGACACGTGCTTACGAAATCTGCCAATGACACAAAGCTGGTGTGTACAGCTAATACAGTCCAGAGGAAGACTTGATTATTATGCAGGAAAAATTAGATGACCTTGTGGAACAGAAGAACAGAAACAGCATGAAATTTAATAATCCAAAGTGCAAAATCATGCCCTTGAAGACTAATCACCAGAACTTCTGCTGTAGGAAAGGGATTCCTGAACTGGAGGAAGGAGAGATGAAAAAGCTGATTGACCACAGAATGGCCATATGATCCTCCATGCTTTATGGCTATGAAAACAGCTAAAGACAATGCTCCAACATGTACCTGGTGAGAATATGCAGCAGAGTTGTGAAGGAATTAGTGTCGGGGTAAAAGGTATTGAGGCCAGACCATATGCATTTCCGCTCATCTGTGTTCAAAAGATACTTTAAACTGTAATAAATGCAGAGAAATGCAGGTATGTACAGGCAGGAAAGGTCAGATGGGGTAGCAGTGATTACCATTTCTGTGTCGTGTGCCCTTTACTCTCCTCCCTCCCTCCCTCCCTCCCTCCCTCCCACCAAGCTCTCATAAAAGGTTTGCTGCTCTGAGTTAATGTTTTTCCTATTGAGTTATTCCCATCCCCTAAGGAATATTTCAGTCAACAGGCAAAGAAGTGAATTCCCCTTTACACTGATGTATAACTTCATGATTGGGGTGAGAAAATGTTTACCTTTATTTCATTCACAAAAGCACAGTTGACTGTAGGATATTAAGGCAAGAATGTAGAGTCTTCTCATAGTCCTGGGAAATCAGTCCATGCCTGTCAGCTGTATCCTCTTTCTGCTCAGGATTGAAGAGGTTTGAGCAGGACAGATGGACGTGCCAGCAGCACCCATGTTGTGGGGCTGGGTGCTGGCAGTGACAGCTCAGGATGCCAGTGCTGGTCCTTCCACATGCTGCTCTCTCTCCCATTCCTACTGCTGGACTTTGTGGTGTGACTCCATGTTTGCATTAGTGCAAGGAAAAGAAGCTCAAACCCAGCAAAATGTTTTCAGTGCAAGTGCACTTCTGGAATTTTCCTCTGCCTTTCATATTTTCTGGAATCAGGGGTCAGAAAATGGGAAGGAAATTCTTCCGTGGATTGGCCAAGAGGAGCTTCCAGCAAGGCCCCTTCCAACAGCACCGTAATCTGTGAAAAATATCTTGCCATATGGAAAGGCTGTTCATTTTTTTCCCTCTGTGCACAGTTTGGCTTGCCCCACATTAGCAGAGGCTATCTTTAGCATGTCGTTGGTGTTTTTTATGAAGAGATATAAAAACTCCCACAGCAGGAGTCCTCTGGCTCTGAGACTGGGTGATGGAAGGAGGCTATGACAGACTGCTTAGCTGGCCCCACTGCTCAGAACCATCTGCTTGCCAAGGTTTCTCAGCTCTGAAGAGAGAAGCAGACGCTGCCCTTCTCAACAGTGGTATGTCACTGTGAGTATGGAGTACCACTCAGAGAGTAGGAAAGATTCAGATAAAATGAAATCCAAACTATTTAAATAGACAAACAGGAGATGTTTTGTATTATTTTCTATTGTAAAACAGTTCCTGCACTAAATAAGAAAGAAAATATAGTAGTTCTCTCCTACATGCAATTCAGCAAGGCTCTCTCATAATTCGTTTAGACCCCATTAATGAGTATAAGCAGTTTAAGCAGTTTGTTTAATGGCCATATCTCTGCAGTTGCTTATGCTGAACATAATTTCCTTTCCTGTTGCTAGCTTTGCAACAAGTCACAAGAGTTATTTACAGACACCTTAGTTTTATCTAATTGAACAGCTTTGTGTTGTCAGCAGTTTTGCCATCTCATTGTATTCCCTCTATTCCTGGTCATTAATAAATAGATGGGGCTGGAGAAAGGGTGGAATTAATCCCAGCAGTGATTCTCTGGCACAGTCCCTGTGGCATCACTCTTACCATCTTTTCATCCCAGTTATCTGCCATTTATCCCCATCCTTTTCTCTCTCTTTTAACCCATAAAAAACCTTATCTCCTACCCCAGGGCTACTGAGTTTCCTTAAAAGCTTTGTGGTGAATGATACTATCAAATGTCTCTGTAAATGCATATCTTGTGATTCTCTTTCAGTCAATATTTTGCTACCACTTTGTAACATTTGAAAAGGTTAGAAAAGCACAGTTTATCCTCACTGATAAGTATATCAATTTATCTCTGCTGAGCAGTGCTGACTTGCAATTTATTCATCCTGATTTTTTTCTCTCTCCTACACCTGTAGGTGTTTTATACGTATTTTAAATTATTTTCTCAGATATTTTGCCCATTAATGAATTAAAGTTTTTTAGATTTCTGTTTTGAGGGCTAAAGAGCTGTTTTAAACATTGCTACAGTGTTGGCCATTTTCCAGTTACCCAGAGGAGTGGCTGTTTTAATGATGAATTACATATCTTTAATGATAAATTATGGTAGGCTGAAATTGTGCTCCATTCTTAGAATTTCCTCCCAGTCTCTGATGAATTCCATTTGGTACCATGAGTTATTGGAACATATATTTCTGATGTTGTTGCACCAGTGATAATTTTAATATCTTTTCCCCAACAGGGCTTTCACACCACTACATGTAACTTCAGAGTAAAGATTCACTCTCAGCCTTTCTTTTCTGACACCCAAATGAATCATTTACCTTCAGTGCAACCTGTCCTCACCCTATGATTTAATTCTTTACACTTAGCACTCCAGTAAACCTACACAGCTTTCCATATGTAATTTACTTGCATTGCTTCTTTGTCATCATGCCTTTGACTGGTTTTGTGTACTTTCTGAGGTTCAACTTGCTCTATGAGTTGCATCTTGCCTGTCAAGTCTTCCATTTTATTTGCTATGCTTTAACTGAATATCTTTTCCTGAAAGATGCTTTGGGGATAAAAATTAATCCTGGGATTTTACCATTTAAATATCCTATGGCTTCCCTTGTTTCTTTGTTCTGAACTGTGGAGATCTGCTAAAGCACAGGTTATAAATAGCTTCCATTCTAAAGTTATGAATGACATTTTTAAAAAATAATTATTTCTCTGGAAGAAAAAGACCTGATTTAAATGCTGATATTTTATCTTAAAATGCTGATATTTTGCTCAAGTTATTGATCTTGAATATGAGTCTATTCACCCAGACTTTCAATTCTATCAGCTTCAAGGTAAATATTAATGTAAATCAATCATAATTATTCTCATTGTAATTACTGTACTTGGGACCACACTCTCTGAAACAAATCTAGTAGTTAATGAACTCCATTACATGTATTTCTTTATGCTTAATCATTTTGACTCACAGTATGTGCTGTGTTTACAGCACTGGATTTGTTTTTTCAGATCTAGAATTTGTGTGCTAAGAGACAGTTTCTCCTGCATGTTGAATTTTGTTCAGTGGTTTAGGTAGCACATTTTAACACTTGCATTTATCTTCCTCTAAAAAAACTAATCATTGAACATTTTTTTTTTTAATATTCCCTTCTATTAAGAGTTTCTTATTCACAGTTGCTTAATTTCTTCCCAACTTAGTACTGGTTTCTCAATCATCAGCAACCCTCCCCTTCTGTATCTCTGTACCTTTTTGTTATTTACACACCTGTGATGAATGTTCCTCCCCTCATCCAAGATGTTATTTTACGTGTCTAATTTATTTCTCAAGGTTACACTGCTATGAGAACTGAAACCCAAGAAGGCAAGGAATTTCCAGCTTCTAAAGTTGTTTTTCCATCAGTGGTTATGTACTGAAGACACTGACCACCATCTGTCCTGATTAACAGCCTGCCTCCCATGCCCAAGCCTGTTAACATACACAGTCCCTAGATTTGTATGTGCTTGAATAAGCAATGAGTAAAACTACAAGTGATGTTCAAGAGAAGTGCCTGGTGCTCAGACTTTTGAAAAACAGACCACTTAGATTAGGACTAATCAAGCGTTTTATGGTGAAATAATTTTCTGCTAGGAATAACTCAAGAGTTAGGTGCTCCCTAGCAATAGAGACTAGCCAGGATGAAGCACATGTTGTAATCAGATGAAGCAGGTACTTGAACTGGTCATCCTAGTCCTACATGCACTTTTGCTTTTAAGGGGACAAGGAGTGGGATCTAAAATATGTGTCTATGGATGGTAATTTTTTAAAACATACAGGCACAAATCTTTCTTTTCCTTCTCTTTGTTCAAAAATTTAAATAATGGCATTTATTTAGTATCATATTCAATAATGATTTTGCTATATGAACTAAGAATTTAAATTTTGTGGCTTAAAAAGCAATGCCAAAATAATGTAACATCCACACTCTAGAATTTTGTATCAAACTAATTACCAGACTGTGCTGGCTCTTTGGAATTGAGATTTCTTTTATCCTGTAGGACTAAACCAGGAAGTGTGGGCTGAGGTACAGCCTGCATTTCTTCTTCCTAACAGTGCAAGTAAGGGTTCCCTTTGGCTACAAGGAGATTTGGTGAGACTGGGACTGGGCATGTTTAGTCTCTGCAGCAACACAGAGTTCAGAAATGTCTAGGCACTGCCAAAGTGCAGTGCTCTGCTAAAGTACCTCCCATGTCTGGCAGCCACCCAGCATGTCCCAGCACTGCAGGACCTGAGCTGACATAGCTTTAGAGGTCTCCTAGCAGGAGAGCCAGATGTGGCTCAGGTGTCTGCACTACAGTGTAAACACATCCCTCACTACCCAGGTTGCTTCCTCTCTTCCACATTTTTCTCTTTAGGCAGGAGAAAAGTCCAAAGTCCTTTAAAAACTGGAGTTTGATACTGTTACTTGTACTATACAATACTACACCACTGATAGTAGAATACACTACTATTTATCTTCTTAATTATTTGATAGACTGGTAGAATCATTGAAACCATTCCCATCTCCCTAATATATATAAGTTTGGGTATGAGAACAGTACAGATCCAGTTTGAAAAGCCTATTATTTGTCAGGCAATTTAAGAGATCCTGTGATATTTTCTCTCCTGACACTGCAAAAGCAAGTAGACTATCCTAGGAGATGTAAAATTGGTACCTTTGAGGCCACAACCATGTTTTAAACTATTTTTTTCCTCTCTGTACATGTGAAAACCAAAATCTATCTTAGCTCAACTGAAAACTAAATGGATCATGACTGTTCCATGGCAGCCCCACCCAGGACACATCAGGCAGACTGGATTTTTTTAAACTATCAATGTTAGATTTGGCAAATTTGCTGATATGGCAGCTTGAGCACATGGAAAGGAAAGGAGAGCCCAGCACCACAAGTGTCTGTTGCTCCTTCTGAGTGAGTGGGGTCTGGGATAGGGTTGAGGTCATGGGACAGGGTCTGGATTTGGTCCCTGATCCAAAGTTGCTTGAAATCTCTCTACTGACTCTGACCATGACTTAAAGCTGTAAAAAAATCCCCCAGTGTGTATGTGTCAAACACAAACCTGTGTTCTCTAAAATGGCAATGAACCTGGAGAATTTCTTGAGCCTCTTGTGGTCATTAAGAGTTCTGCTGTCAAGTATGAATTTGTTCTTATTTGATTCTCAGATACTAGATGGTGTTTTCCCTTTGCTTTCTACAAAAAAAGTCTTCTATTACCAGGAATGCTCTCTCTATTTTAGTAATTGCAGATGGAATTATTATATTAGCTGTAGTGAGGGTTGCCTAGATTTTTTGTTTCTCTATTATAGGAATAAAACATACCAGATTAAAGTCTTTTCATGCCAGCTTTGTTATCATAAATATCTCTGATGGATATGCTGATTCATTTTTTACTAGGGGATGATACTTCAGACGAGAAAATGATCAAAACACAGAGCACCGTTAGGTCAAGGTAATTTAACTCTAATCTTGCCTAATTGTTATTGTGATCTGGACAGACAGAACTGAGATAATTAAATCTTGGTCATGAACTATCGACTTCTTATTTCATATAGTTCCATGTGCCAAATACAATGCCAGCAATCTTAGCTGACATTTTCTGTGAAAAGACATTTTTAGGCATCATAATGTGTGAAGGCTGCCAGCAGGGCAGTCTATCACTTCCACCTTACATCAAAGGGATGTACACTCCCTTGGAGAAAGAAAATAAAGCTAGTATAAAAAAAAAAAGACTTTAGCAAGGAAGGTTAATGTGGGGACCTTGCAACTTGGAAGATTCTAAGTTCAAATTTGGGAAAAAGACAGCACAACCAGCACTTTGAGACTTTTTTCCTTGCCCTTGAATCAAACAAGAATCTTTGGAAAAACTCTGAAAAATACCTTCATCTTTACCTCTCATTAATGTAATTGCCTCCACTTCTCTTTCTGCACTCAGAAGAATGTGGCTGTGGTTTCCACCACACCTAGTGCTGCTTCTCCACTGCTGACTGCACCAGTCCACTTGCCAAAGCTGCAGCCTTAGGCTCAAGGTGTGAAGCATAATCAAGTGAAGATGGTATAAAACCCCAGGAAGACATGAAGCATTCAGAGACTTAAGGTGTGTTCCTCAAATAGCTGTAGTCTTTGTTTCACAGCTCTATTTTCTGATAGCAAGTGAATTTTTGCAATTACAAGTGGGGCGCTATCAAATCAGTATGAAACATTCATAACTGTAGCTAAAATTGGGTGATGTCTCCTCAGCTGATGCATGCTTGAGAGGGATGTCTTTGATGCCAAAGCTTTTTAACAGGGCTGATACTGTCATCATTGGGTGTGCAGCTTACTCAGTTTGTCAGTCTCTGCTGGGGCTTTGCCAAGTGCTGGATTTAAATCCCAAGTGCTCCTGGTCAGAAAGGCAGAGTGTAGCCTGCAGTGTGCAGGATGCTAACACTGGTACCAGCACTCACCTCAGGGCAGCTGCAAGACTAACAAATTGCAAGGAGAAGATGAGCAAAGGAGTTGCTGTGCATGCAAGTTTGTGTGTGAGAAGGAGGGAAAGAGAGAGCACCTGTGTGAGAGGACTTTGCTGAAGGGCAGAAAGTATCTGGGCAATTGGGAAAAGAAGACTGTGCACAGTCTTCTGTGCTTTACAGATACAAATATAGGGGCATATGTGCTGAAGGGAGAGGGCACCACAAAAGAAGTTCACAGATCTGGTCAGGAAGTTGGCAAGATAAAACTATCTGATAAACGACTGGGGTTTATTAAAACACAGCATCTGAGCTTTGTTCTTCACTGTTGAAGCCATCATTTAGAAAACAAGTGAAAATGGGTATGGTGGTCTCACTCTAGTCCATCATGGCATTTTACACATCACCCAACAACTGTACAGTTTTTACATAGGATTGTTTTAGTAGACAGAAAGTGTGGATCATAATGATATAATGGTGAAGACAGAAGTCCACACTGAAGGGTATTAACAGGAAGTGCTGCAACATAACTTGCCTCTTGTGTTTTCCCTGACTGTAACTAATAAAAAGTCTTCATCCCCAGTAGAATCAAATTCACTCAAATTAAAAAGTTGCTTGTCTGTGACAACAGACTATTTTTCTTTTTCCACTTCAAAAAGTATTGATTATGGAACATCAAATTTTACAATTTTTTTTGTATAAATGCTGCATAAAAGCACTATTATAGTGTCGAGTAAATAACTCTGTGTGTTTTGCAATATACTCTCAGAAAAAAAGTTGCATCAGTGTTTTATAAGTAGGTCAGTGACAATTCCTTATGTATTTCTTAAATTCACATGGACTATCCAGATTCCAGCATAGAAATACATGGATAAAACTACTGTGAATAAAATATTCATGTTTTTTTTAAAAATAAATAGACCCACATAAGCTGCAGTAAGAGAGGTAATGCTTTCCTGGTGCAGGATTGTCTTCTGCATGCTTTAAGAGCTCTTCTTGGTTCAGTTTATTACCATATAATTAATAGGAGTGTAATTAATATGAGTGTAATTAATATGTACATAATAAATAGGGGATTCCCTTTGCAATGAAATCATTAATGAATTTGGAGATTGTAACACATTCCTTATTTCTTCATTTGATATGAAAATTGTTGTAAATATTAGATATGGTGACTGATTCCAGGGTAGTCTCCTCAAGAAGCCTTTCTGCTTATACTTGGATAAAATGTGTTGGTGTTATTGTTGACATGTCCATCGCTGTGGGATTACAGGATGCCATTTCATCCAAGAGGTTTTGTAAAGAGAAGGTTGTTTTACTGTAGACATAGTAATACCTGTGACCAGGTGGTATTTCAAAGAAAGCACCAGGAGAAGAATAGCAAGTGCAAAAGATTACTCATCTTCTACAGATGTTTCCTTGAGTAACCTCACCTCTAGCATTTGTAGGGATAAAAACGATCTTAGCTCATCAAAAAACAAACCAAGCAAACCAACAAAAAACCCAAACCAATTTAAAAAACCCCTCATCAACCAACCAAAAATCTCCCAAACCAAACAAAACCCTAACTACCTCTGAGACATCTAGTCTCTGGAGAGCCTTGAAATTTGCTGAGACATGTAGAGGTTAGTATCTGAAATGGGCTTCTTTAGACAGGCACTTTGTTTAACATAGGAAACACTTTCACTGATGCATGGTTATTAGAGATATATGCCACACCATTTTCTTAGGTCTGTCACCATTTCCACGTGTGGAGTAGATTATGATAAACCTCAGTATGAAGTGTTGTAGTTCTTTTGTCTGAAACACATAGTTTCCATCAAAATTATCAGCATTCCAGCCATCTGAAAGTATAAAACCCATTTTCTTTCAGGTATTTCCATAATATTCAAATTTAAGAAGGGACATGCCCCCAAAAGACTGTGAAACTGTATGTTTTCAGAGTGACCAGAAAGTGATTCCATGGTTAGACAAATATTTGAAACATTTAAACATCGTATAATATTCCTTGTGTTGGTAGAAATCCTCCTATTTCTGCTAACTTACTTGGTTAGCTGAATACTGTCACTATTGACATTTCACACAGCAGAAACACAGCTCCATGTAATGTGTATAATGCCTGCCCTGGGCTCCACATAGATCTAGGGGAATAGGTAAAGCAGGTTGGATGGTGTTTTGAGTGATTTTTCATGTATGTGAATATGAGTGGCCATTCCTTGGAGATCTTTAGAGAAAGAAGTAGATTATTAAAGGGATGGACTTCCCCTGGTTTACATGCTTATGTTGCTTTGGCAGCTTCAGTAAATGGAAAATGCCACTGTCTGCTGCCAGCTGCAAAGGACTTAGGGCAGATGTTTGCCTCTTTTGGTTTCTTCATTTGTGTGCCTGACCCAATGGGCAGCGGGGCTCATTAAGCACCATTATTGTTCTAGATATTTAGCCTGTTTCTTCTCATATTAATGGCTTCTGGCTGACTTATCTGTAACCAACGTGACTGAAATAGCATGAGAACAATCAGTGATATGTGGCTGTTGCCTGTTAACTCTCCCAAGGAAACCTTTGTTAAGACTGCTTTGGCAGCCAGTGGATCTCTCGAGTTCAAAAGCACAGGTCCATGTCAGCAACTGGCTGGAGACAAAGCTTTGGTGCAGAAGAGGTGCTGGGCTGATTGGGGTGGGATGTCACTGACGACTGTGGCCATGCAGGATACAACATCAGGGATGCTGTGTGGCCAGTTACACGGGTGGTACTGGCAGCAGGGTTCCTTTATTTTTTGTTTGTTTTCAGACCAGTTGCAACGTGACTGTACTGGCTCCACCAGCTGGAGAAGAAGCCTGTAGCTCTTGTGAGGGTGACATGAACACTGGAACTGAACTCTAATGCCTGTGCTCTGATTTGGGTTGCGGGGTGGATTGCACCTCCAACTCTCATGTACAGACACTCCTCTCCTTCTCTCTCTCTTTTTTTTTTTTTTTTTTTTTTTTTTTTTTTTTTTACTTTCTTTCTTATAAGAAAAAGGCTGTTTGAGTTGTATGGTGCTTAGTGTCTTAACTGGTTAGTTTAGTCCAGAAAGGAGATTTACCATGGATTCCCATGGTCATCTTGGAGGAGGAAAAAAAAGAAGAAGAAAAAAAAAGGAAAAAAAAAAAAAAAAAAAAAGGCGGCGAGGGGAAGAACCACTTTCCCTTTCAGCCTTCATAGTTATTGTTGAGAAAAATGCGAGAGGTTACTTGTAAAGATTTTATATATTTGCAAAGACCATAGAGAATAAACTAGGGGGAGGTCAATAAATACTGGAATCACCAGGTGGCATCAGGGTCTTACTGACATGTATGTGAAAGTAGGGGGAGAAAAAAAAAAATTAACCCCCCAATCCTTCATCCTGCAGAATTTGACAAACTGGCAACGAGACATTTCTGCCCTGCACGTTGGGAGTCTGTGAAAGCGAAGGGAAGAATAAGGCTATTCTTAGCCCCCTTTATAGGCACACAAAGTACGGCACAGAAATGTCACTTGCTAGGGCGGGAGGAGGGTTTGTTAAAGAGGACAGGACCGCCGTGTAGGGCAAACGAACCTGCCGCTGTCAGCCCCGCGCCAGCTCTGCACATTCCCATCTCAGTCAGCTGCTGCAAACGTCCTGATTTCCTCCCTTCCCCCCGCCTTTCCCAAATTGTTTTTATTCGTGCTCAAAGATCAGGCGGAGGCTTCGCCAGACCCTGGACGGCACCACCTCGGGACGGGAACCAAGCGGTGACTTCAGCACAGGCAGGGAACTGCCGACAGGCAGCAGAGCGCCCCGAGGGTCACCGACAGCGCCGAGCGGCCGCTGCCGCCCGCGGCCCCCGGGGGCACCCCGGCCCTCCCGCCGCTTCCCCTCAAAGTTCCCAGCGGAGTCCCGGAGCGGCCCCGCTCCGCCGCGCCCGGCGCTCCCCCGGCGGACGGGGCGGCGGCGGCGCCTCCCCCGGCCCTGCCCAGCCCTGCCCAGCCCTGCCCGGCCCGGCGGAGGCGGTGGGCGGCTCCCGTGGCCGTGGCATAAACCGGCGGCCCCTCCCGCCGGTGCCGCTGTCCCCGCTGGACGGCGGGGAGGAGAGCGGCGCTGCCCTGGGATCCGGGCGGAGGCTGCGGCTGCTCTCCGGCGGAGGGGCTGCGCCTGGCCGGGAGCTGCGGGGCACGGGCGCGCCGCCTCCGGCTGCCGCGGCCTCGCTCGCTCGCACGGCGGCAGCGGCGGGAGGCTCCGCCGGGCTTCCCCATTGTCTGCCCGCGGGCGGAGGGCTGCGCTGCCCGCGCCCCCCCACCCTCGCCTTTGTGTGCTCCGGCCGGCGGCGGGGCGGCGCGGCGCCCGCCGTGATGCGCGCTGCGGGGCGGCGCAGGGTCCGTGCCGCTCGGTGAGAGGCGGGGAGGCACCCAGCCTGTGCCCCGGAGGCTTTTCGCCCGCAGCAGCCGGAGGAGGGGGACTATGGACTGAGAGCATCGCTGTACCATGGAGTCGGGCATCCGCTTGAGCGCGCTCTGCCTTCTCCTCTGCCTGGGACCAGGTAGGCGGATGCCGGACCCGCCGGGAGAGTACGCGGGAGCGGGGCCGGTGGAGCTTGGCAGCGGCGATGCTCTGGCCCCCGGGCAGCCGCAGGTGCGGAGAGCGGCGGAGGAGCGGGGGCGGGGCGGGGCTCGGGAAGTTGCGGTGTCGGCGGGTGGGTGACGGCACTTTCTGGGTCAGTTTCAGGCTTTGGCGTGGACCCCTCGCTGCAGATCGACGTGCTGTCCGAGCTACAGCTGGGAGGCTCCACGGAGGGCGTGCGCCAGGTGCCGGGGCTGCACAACGGGAGCAAAGCCTTCCTCTTCCCAGGTACGGCCGCCCCGGCCCCGCAACTCCGGCCCTGGCCGTCCGGCCCCGGCGCCGCGCACCGGGCGCGCCCCCCGAGTCACCCCAACGCCAGAGGTTTGCTCGCTTTGAGACCTCGGCATCCCGTCCCTTCCCTTCCTGCCCGCTGCTCTTCCACTCTTCTTTACAGCTCCCCTCCCATTATTTTATAGTTTTTTTTTCCTCTCTCACCCCATTTTTCTTTTTTCTTTGACTGGTAGACGCTTAATTAAAGTACAGCAGGAACGGGGATGGCAGATGGCATGTTTTGTGAGTCGTGGGGTGCGGTGATGAATAATAGCACCACCCACTCTACTGCTTTACTTGGGAAACGCTAAACATATCCCAGATCCAGCTAAGGAAAGCCTCACTGAAAGTTTTATGTGAATCGAGCAAAATGCTGAAATGAAGTGCCCCGGAGGAGAGAGGCAGATGGCTGGAAATAAGAACACCTTTTTTTTTTTTTTTTTGCCAAAGGAAAGTGGCCCTTTGGAGCTTCTGTGATGTACCCCTCCTGAGAAACAATGAATGAGTTTTGGTCTCTTAGTGATTGTTTCTTTGTTAATATGGGGAATAGAAATAAAATAGTAGTTTTCTATCTTCCGAAAATACATTTAAGGAGTTTTATTAAAGATTATTAAAAATTATTAAGCTTTCTGATATTGTAATTCATAGAAGACTGTAAAATAACTCTCAATATCTAGTTGAATATATTGGCATTGGTTACATTCCATACACTTGCTCATTATCAGTGTGTTTTTGAATTACACTTTATGAACATACTGATATGTGAAATGAAGCTGGAGTCAGCAATATTTTTAGGAAAAAACCCACAAGTCTCTCTTAATAATAATAAAAAAGCCTAAAACTGGCCTTTAGAAGAAAGTCTCTGAAAGATGATAAAATGCTCTTTATGATCTACGACTAAACAGGAAGAAGGAATGTGGCTCAATATCTGATGAAAAACAAGCAAATCTCCACATCAGCTTGCACTTTTAAGATAGGGGAACTGCATTGTTGGCTTCTTGTGTCATGCCAGGAGTTAGGATGGATCTGAACAGATTTCTAGTGCAACAGGCAAGAGGCTGTGTTTCACGTACAGAAGAGTTATGATTCAAGGGAGATAAGATCTGGAAAGGGAATTTCTTTTTCATGTTTGTATTAATGAGATAATTTATCAGGAAGCTAATAGCTGCCAAAGGCTTTTTTTTTTTTTTAAGGTGACCTCTCTAGCGATGTTCTTCCCTGGAACCGCCAGCATGTGTCACTATGGACATGAATGTGGAGACACATGGGCATTTGCGTTCAGCAACACTGGCACAGGCTGCCTTTAAACATCTGTGATGGGCTTGTGGCTGCAGAGCAGAGACCTCTGTGCAGGGGGTGACTGCTTAGAGTGGCAATGCATTTGTGTCTCAGTGGGACTGGTGTCCTAAAATAGGTGTAATTTTTAAGGCATTGAGTTGAAGCCCCATTGTGCCATAGTGGATTGGGGTGAGGGAGTGGGGGGAAGTTAAAATGCACTTTGTCTTCAGTGGTAACAGGATTCGAGGTTTGGAAGAATAAAACTTTCTGGCATATTTTCCCAGTGTCGGGACAAAAAATTACCAGGCTACTGAAGAGGTTTTTGGTTGTTTTTTTTTTTTTTTTCAAGTTTTTCCCTCTTTCTTTGCAGTTATGAGTGTACATAATTCCCAAATGGGTAAGCAGTTTATTTGTAACAAAAGAAGACAGGAAATATAAATTTTCACAGCAGCCTTTTTATTTTGTTGTGAACAATCAGAGGAATAACAAGGATGAAAACACTTGTGTCTAAATGGTGGTTGAAGTCACTCAGTGTCCCTTAGGAAGTCTTTAATGCCCTGCAGGACTGGAGATAATTTTCCCTGCTACTGCATAAGATGACTACTGATTTTCTTACAGTGAATGGGGTCCTTACTGAGCAGAGAGGCTTTCATTTTTGAACTTGCATTTAGAAATGGAGAAATTTCCTTCCTTGGTCAGACCACTAGGTCCACTTAGTCATTTTTGTTCTACTCTTAGAACTCACACTTTGGGAACACTGCTGCAATGTGTGTCTCTTAATGTATGTATTTGCAGTGTGTGAATTTCAAATGTGTGTGTATGTTGCCTTGAAATCTGGTTTGTCTGTGTGGGTTTTTTCCGTATTCCAGCTAAAGCCTTAGTCCTAGACAGAAAAGATTTTGTGAGAATGACGCAAATGACTTTAAATGATCCTTGAACTTACTCTGGTAGCTCCAGCTTGTGATCCTTTGCCTCTTTGTTTCTTCACATAGCGATTTTTTCTCTCATCATATACATATTTACAACACTTCAGTATGTTGCCTTTTTGATAGACCACATTCTCAACTGATGTAAAGCCTTACTTTACCTAAGCTTAAACCATTCAGAAGTCCTAAATGCTGTTCTGTATTTGAGAAGGAAATTACGAATCTGACATGTTGAACTGCTAACAGGTAATAGCCAATTAAAGATATATGATGGGAAAATTACAGATATAGTTAAAGCAGAATACTCTCTTTACTTCAGTTTCTAGGCAAAAAGTCAGTTTTGACTGCTTAATAAGATGTAGCATCAATTTTCAATATAGGGGTTTAGCATCTGATTGGCTATTCTAGCAAATTCTCCCTTGTGTAATTGACTTTTCAAAGATATTTGTGTTTCTAGACCATATAAAACAGTAAGCAGTAACTCTCTAAAGGTAGTTTTAGTCTGGCACTGTCCAGTCAAGATAATTTAGATTATACTCCTTATACAATTCCTAATTTAGAAATAATGTTAGTAATTTGAAATTTGCTGTTACTTGGACTTTTTTTTTGTTGTGTGTGTGTACTTGACTTCAGCAGATTTAGGTGCTGGATTCTAAAGCTTTTTAGGTGTCTGATGCTCCTTGGTCATGAATGGTAGCAACAGAATGCCACTGTAATCTGGGTCTAGTTAGCTGCAGGGACTTCTTTTTCCGGATATGTGATTTGCAAAATAATTGTAAAAGTGTAGCTTGTGGGAAGATACAATTATGAATAGAAAACAGGAGGAAGTCTTCAAAAATGTTAGTGTTGCTGTATGTGAACATCTGCCAGCACTTTCTAGCCAACAGCAGATATTATTATGTCAAAATATGTTGAGAGGAAAATTACTCCTCTGCTGGTCAGAGCAGCAGAACAGAAGTCAGAATATCTATGTCACAAATGTCTCTCTGTTGGCAACTGTTTACCTAAGTCAGTGAAATTCTCAGCACCTCTGTTCTTCCCTTTGCAAAACAGGCATGACACTTGGGTAAAGCCCAAACCAGATGGGTGGGCTGAGGTGTAATTAATGTAGTTACAGAAGGCTTTTGGAGAAATACACATTGTCATTCTTATAGTTCTTTTTTTGTAAGTATACTGCATTAATGCAATTTGAGGAGATAGGTGAAGATGAAAGTCCAATGTAGCTGTTTTCCTATGCAAATATGGAAATCACATTGCTTCAAGGGGACTTGTTGCATTTGTAACTGCAGGGGAGTTTGAAGAATTAGACAAAACCACAACAACAGAGGCTGAAGGATGATGAGGGTTTTGCATGACTGACTCAGTCTATGCCAGGAGATACAACATTAGGCTCGTGCAAGGTCCCAGGGAAGCCAGGTATTTCAACTGGCAGTAGGAAATGGTGTTCTGAGGTGTGGCAGTCTAAAGAAGGGCTGCAATAGTAACTTGGTCTCCTCTGGCATTTTGCTGGGCAATAACCTTTTGTCACCCTCCCTTTAAATTCTGTATTATATGTATTTTATAGGTAGAGTATTTTGATAGCCTCTCTGGGTCTCTCTTGTTGAGAGCAGATACTATTTGTCAGCTTGTCTTTGTCCAAAGTGTGTGTGTGTGTTGTAGTGGAGACACTTTTCAACTGGCTCCAGCACCAGTGGAGAGTGGAAGGTACACTGTAAAGCAAGGCATGAGGGCTAAAAACATGAAAGCCAGGTGATGTGTAAGGACAGTATAGGCCCATCAAAAGGAAGGCTAAAAGGTGGACAGAAGAGTGCAGTCAGATGGTTACAAACACAGAATCATGCATTTAAGGAAAAGATAAAAAAACTGTATCAGTCATGAAAATGTGAGAGCTTATGTAGCTGAATGCAGAATTTGGAATTTATTCAGAGGAAGGACAATTTTAGAGGCAAAATATGGTATATTCTGATGGGGATCAAGATGTGCTATAAAACACCAGAAAATAATTGAATCTGTCAGTGGGATGAATGAAAGGACTCAGCAGTACTGTTCTTTGAATTGTGCTGGCTGGCACAAAATGCTGGCAGAAAAAAGCCCCCTAAAATAGGCTTCTTGGTATGAATGATGTGTTACCTGTTGTTGTATGACTGGATCATGAGTGTGTTACTTTAAAATGCTAGCAAGACAGTATGTCTCTATCTTATATCCCTTTGGAAAGTTCAGTCTATTTTGTCTCATGATGTCATCTCTGGACATTTACTAAATAAAGAAGCTAAAAATAAAGCCTTAAAAGCAGAGGTGAGTGAACTTTTTGTCACAGAAGTCGGATTTACATTGCCTATGCACTTCACACACACTGCTTTTTCCTTGCCACCTGTCATTGAAACTATGGACAGATGCTTTCTCCAGGTTCCAGCTGAGCCTGCTGAAAATATTACTGTTCCCAGCTGCTCGTCACTGCCCAGAAGCTAGAGGTTACTGTCCCCACAACTCTTCTGAAGCAAGAGATTATATGAATGTTCCCAGTCTGCCGATGGCAAAATCAGGCAGCTTCAGGAGCGAGCCTGGCTGACTGCAGTGACATGGATTAGAGAGTCCCATAAAATCCCTTCTCCAGCTTATCCATCTCATCCATCTCCCAGGAGTGGTAACAGACAGCTGGGAATGAGGATGTTAATGTTGCCAACTGGCTTAGCTGACTGCAGAGTGAATACCTATCTGCAGCTTTTTTTTGTCTTGCATGTAAACTGGTTTCTCTCAGAAGCACTGAATCCTCGAAATGTGGGACCTCCATCATTATCCCCATCTGTAGATAACAAAAGTTTTAATTGAAGTTTAATTTCAGTAGGCACTGGCATGTTTTTTGATGTTGGAAGTGCCTAACTTCAGTCAGAAGCTGAAGCAATTGCTCTATGATAATGTGGCAGCCAGAAAGGGTTTGGAGTATCTAGAATAAGAGCATAAGCTTTCCCGTTGCTGCCTTCCACTTCTGGAACTTTCTAAAGTTGCCTCTGCACCTGTGCAAACAGTAAGCATTGTGGTAGGGCACTGCCAGGATTGTGATTAATGCTGCTGGGGAGCCAGGCTGGGTGCTGAAAGAAGCCCTGGAAAGTTGGGCTGCTTTTGCTGCTCTGGCTGCTCCTCTGAGCCATACCCTTGCTCCAGAAGAACTTAATATTCAACAGCCTCTTCTGGGAAGGAGGAGTAGTTGTAGCAAGAGGGGGTGTTTGTGAAGTGTCTGTGCTTGAAGACCCCATCCAAAAAAGGAGATAGCATGTGAGGATCCTGCATTGATTTTCCATCCTAAACCATGAATTTTAATGCATGGAGAACTATGATGCACTTACCCCTACTGAATATTCATGAATATGCCTGGAACTGGAGATTGTGTTGCTTGCTAGCTGGTTGTGCTGGTTTATCTGTAAAATAAAGGGGGAAAAGTTATGGAAGAAAGACTGAAATATTATAAGCTTCTGCCTGATGCTTGTAATCATACAGTCGAGGGTAGGGCTGAAAATGGAAAGTGAATGGGAACCTAATGTGTGGCAGATACAGAAACTGAGAGAAGAAAAGCCTGTAATCCCTGAATGTAGTCATTAGTGCACAGTTGATACAAAATAATGTTAAAGAATGACATTAAACTTGGCCTGTGGCATTTGGGATTGCAACTGTCTTATGCTGAAAGTTTCTAATAAATGTTGTTGGTGAAAGTGTGTATGAGGCGTTACTATCACAGAAGTATAAGTGTTAAGCAACAAAGTTGTTTTAAGTTCAGCTCTAAAAATTGTCATTATTCATCCCAAGGAGAGGTATTTTACACAAAGTGTTATTTTTGTTGTCCCTTTTTTTTTGTTTGTTTGTTTTCTTTTGATTTTCTGCAGTGGGCTTTTTCTGGGGAGGAAAGATAATAATCTCAGAGATTAAATATTCCCTTTAAAGCCTTTAGGGTTGCTTTTTTGTTTGTTTGGTTTTTTTGGGGTTTTTTTTTTCCCAATTTTTTTTCTTACTTGCTTCTCTTTCCATGTGTCTTGATATGAGCTCTCGTCACCTTTCAGTCTGTTAAATTCCAGCATGACTTTGGTGGCTTTGCCTGGGCTTGGTAGGACAGCTGACATCTCCAGTCTCGGATACTTCAGCCTTTGGAGTAAATTAATACCTGCATTTATTTATCAGCAGGGTGTGACTCCATTTAAAGCAATGTTATCTTTTACTGGGTTCTTGTGGACTTGAGCCTGTGCTTTTCACAGCCAGGTTGTATCTGATACCAGCAATAAGTTGAAGTCCCTGGGGTTTTTATTTCTGCTGGGACAATGATGAATCTCTAAATCTTTTCTTAAAGAGTGTCTGGTTGTTCAGGTTAATGCAAATAGCCATGTATAGTTTATACATTCACTATTGCCCCAAACGACTCATACTGATTAACAGCAGACAGAATTGCATGTGATTCTTCCTGCCTTGACAATGAGGCCTCTTCTAGAATATTGCAAGTACAAAATCCTTGCTGAGGCTTGTATTATCTCAGGCTCAGCCTGGCATTTTTGTTGGAAAGCTGCAGATGAGTATAATGTCCAGCTCTGAGGCATGTATGAAAGGGGAGTACATTGAGATGGTGTCAGTGTGGGGATGTGGGGCAGAGCCCTGGCTGGTGCTGTGAGAAGGGACCTGATGGTTGGAGGAAGGAGGCCATAGAGCTTCTCTGCATGTTGATGTCCCCATCAAGAGCAGGCAGGTGCAGATGGCTGCTCACCTGGCAGCCTCTCCTGGCAGTGTGGCAGGGGGCAGTGCTGTTGGCTGAAGTTAAAAGCTGTGATGTTGACAGCAGGACAGCATCTGTCCTGTATGCCAGAGAGAACCCAGCACATGTGCCCTGGAGAGAGGAGAGTGACCTTCTAAGTAGCTGTCAAGTGCATCTTTCCATATTGCTGGTGGAGGATTGCATTAGCAAGAGGAAGTGATGGGGGAAAATGAGGTCTCTCTACCCTTATGTAATTACTTTTGCTGTGGCATAGTTCTCTAGTCACAAAGTGTGCCTGAAACTTGCTGGGTTGAGGATTTTTTTTTTTTTTTTTGGTTTCTTCCCCCCACTGCAGCATGGCTCATTCTCCAGTGAGATGTCACAAAGGACAGCAGCATTTCCTACACATCCCTTGTAGATCAATCACAGTGTCTGTTTTTTCCCTACTTTTTGCTTATAAGATGTGGGAAAGAGGTTTTCCCACTCTCCCCCTCCCTCCACAGCTTATGTTCTTCTAGTCTGTATCCTCCAGGGTATACAGTACTACCTTGGAAAAATAACTTCAAGTGTGGTTAACTTCACAGTTTCCCCTGAGTCTTAAGGGAGGTGCAGGACTGAGTTCATAAGTTATTTAAAATTGCTGGATAAGGGCTGGAAACTTTATATAGCTGTCATGGAAAACTGTACTTCTTTGTACTGACTCTTCCCTATATTTCGTCCCGTTTGGTTTTGTGCTGAGGTGTAGATCCCCTGAGCAGCTGTATTCTCCTACCTGTACTGCTAAGGCACAACTGAGTAAGGGATGAAAAGGGTTTTTCACTGTTTGATTTTTTTTTCTGTCCATCTGTTTTGTCTGAATTCCTCTATATTTTGTCTCAATGATTAAGAAATGGTATTTTTTTTTTTTCCATCTTGGCATTTTCCAAATGATTTCCTCTTGGGAAAACCTGAGGAGAAATATAAGAAAGGGTACTTTAGTTTTTTAATTTTTTATTTTTTTTGCTTGGATGTGTTTTCCACAATAAACACCTACTATGAATGCTCACTTAGATAGTTCAGATAGAAAAAAAGTTTCTGTAGTCATTTTCAACATGGAAAAAATTTTACAGCAAAAATTCTTATTTTATTAACATTTTATTTACTTTTTCTTCTTGGTGCATACTTTGTATGTGGGGATGTGTGTGATGCTGATGACTTCAAGAGACACACAAACTTAGAAAAGTGACTTTTAGCTTGAGTCATCTCATGAGCTGCTGCTCACAGCTCTGGGCTGTTGCAAGGTGCTAAAGCAACGGGCATGGTCTGAAAGAACCAGCAGACTGAAAGAGACTTCCAAAGACACAGTGCTCAAAAGGCTTTTAGCAGATTAACATATTTGCTGCAGCACAAACATTGCTATG
>JADMLD010001089.1:0-57754 GCA_017589585.1 Phylloscopus whistleri
TATAAAAATGTAAAATCTAAAAAATACCAAAAATATAAAAAATAAAAATATAAAAGCTACAAAATTGTAAAATTATATAAATATTCATTATTTATTATTTGTTTATTTGTTTATTTTAATTTGTTATTTATTATTTATTACAGGTTTATTATTAATTTATTTTTATTATTTTATTTATTATAAAAATGTAAAATATATAAAATATAAAAATCAACTATATAAAATTTATAAAATTATATAAATATCTATTATTAATAATTTAAAATTTATTATTATTGCCGAATTAATAAATAAAATTTAACAAAAATTATAATAGTATAAATAAATAATAATTATAATATTATAAATAATAACATTTAAATAAATTATAATAATAGATTATAAGTAATAAATAAACAATAAATATATAATAATAATATAAATGCTAAATATATATTACTATGTATTTGTATACTTCACTCCTCTAGGTGCTTATGAGTACTCAAGGGTGCACAGAAGTGCAAAAGTCTCAGCAGTAGTTCCTCTCTAATTGATCAGGAGACTCAGTGCCACCATTTTGCATCTTAAATTTAAAGGTCTTGCTCTCAGATTTTGTAGCAGAGTGGGACTGTCAGGCTTTTTGTTCCAAGGCAGAGCTGTGCCTTGGACAGTCTGCCTGCCTGAGCACTGCCACAGCTGGCTGTGACTGTCACCTGGGGCTGAGCTGCTCATTCTGCTGTTCTTTCTGCTCACAGGGACTGTGAGGTCTGTTCCTGGTGCTCTCCTTGCTTTTCAGAAACCTCTTTGCCTTCATTACACCTTCCTGTGCTTTGTTACCTCCAGAATGGTTCTTTCCCCTTTGCCCCACTGCCCACAAGGCGTGGGAGGGATTCATCCCCTGGCACTGCTGAGTGTGAGGGCTGAGAGCTGATGGGAAAGCTGGGATCAGCACAGAGTGAGGGAGGGGAAAAGCTGGAATTTCCTCATGGATTTTCCCAGAGTGAGGGCAGTTCACTGCAGCCTGGGGAGGCTGAGCAGGACAGGCTCCCTGGTTTTGTGGCAAGGGGTGTGGTGCCTGTTCACAGGTGAGTGACACACTCACCTGCACACCAAACCCAGTTTTTGTTTGCTGACTGTAACAAAGGAATGTCAGAAAAAAAAAATCCCAAAAAAACCAAAATAAGGGTAAGTTTTGATTCCCTGTTGTTCTGTTGTTACAGAAAAAAGAAATGGCTACATCTAAATAAAGATAATAATTCCTTTGTGGTTCAGCAGTGTTGCTGTTCTGCTGGATTACTGATTTCTGATGAAATCATGGAGTGGTTTGGGTTGGAAGGGACCTTGAAGCTCAACTTCCTCCAACCCTCTGCCATGGACAGGGCCACCTGCAACTGGACCAGATTGCTCACCTGATTCATGAATACATGTGTTGGAAGATGTTTGAAGTTTTGCAATATGTTTTTACTGCCAAATGATTTACCTACATATCATATTTTAATTATTCTTTCAAGGGGTTGGGGTGTTACAAAGATAGTCATTGCTTGTATCACTGCTGATAAGATAGAAGGATGGAATAAGTGTTATTTATTGCTCTAATGCAGTAAGAGTAACACAAGAGTTTCATTATTTGATTTAGTGAGAAACAAAGTGAAAATTAGTAGTAGATGGCCAATATTATCTGGTTTTTGCAGGATGTTAGGATGCTATGATGCCTTGCAGAAGAAATACGTAAGTCCTCCAGTCTCATTTCAGTTGTATTGAAATGTTTATTTAACTTCATCACCTGCCAGTGTAGTTGTGGCACTGCTCAGGGAGTAGCTGAGCTCAGTCAGCTGCAGTGTGGGATGCACAGGCATTCCTGCATAAAATTCTTGTAACCAGCAGCACAGAAAGCCAGGGAGCTGTAGGTGTTTCCTTCTGCAGCTGAGTCCTCTGCAGAGGAGTGAAAAGGAAGAAGCTTTTCTTCCAGCAGGCCTTAGTTGCCTGTGTTGGATTCCAGAGCTAGAGAGACAAAAAGCAGCTTGACCAGCAGAAATGGGCTATGAAATGTATTTAATGTTCTTTTTTTTTTTTTTCTCTCTGTGTATGTTCCTGACAGCTGAGACAGATTGTCCTAGCAGTGAGTATCTCTGAAAGGCAGGGCCATGTTTTTAAGGGACATTCCTTGAGGGACCTGCAGTTCTCATTCTGATTCCCCTCTTTTCTTTACAAACACAGGTCTACACCCAGCCAGAAGATCCTCAGGTAAATCTGCTGGAATATCTCACAGGATGACTGATGAGGATATGGAGATGGTGAAATGTGTGTACAAGCAGGGATATTTAACATTTCTAAAAAAGGGACACCTTGGAACAGCAGGTGTAAAAGTGACTGGAGTCAGTGGGAGTTGCCATGTGTGGAACTGCATTTGAGTATCCAGTGTCAGGTTATTCTCAGGCTGCTGCAAGAAACCAAAATGTCATTGCAGAGTGAGCTGTCCATAAAGATGCCTCATCCTGGCTCTGTCTAACAAATTCATGGGACTTCTGTGGGAAACACAAACCCCACTGGGTGTCACCACATCTGCTCTGTGGGTGAAACATTTTTGTAGTGAATATTTTGTGCTAAAAACTTCAGCTGATATTTCAAAATATTTTATCGTGGTGATTTCTGGAAAAGAATCATGATTTTAATCAGCTGACAGTTTTATGCATTGTTGCTGTTAATTGTTAGAGGATTAGGAATCTGTGTTCAGCAGATGTAAGTGGATGGGAGTTGGGCTGTGGTTATTTTCTTTCCAGGTTAATAGATGACTGAGCAGAGCTGCAGCAGGAGAGTTCAGGATTAGTTTAATAATTACTGCCTTTGTTTGCAGACAGTCACAGAGTGTTACCACTTCAAGTTCAAGTACACCCACAATGGGCCACTCCTGGATTTTAGCAGGTACAGCCCCTGGGACACACCTGAATGTCAGAACTTTGCATTTGACCTGTTGGGTGTTTGCTTTTTAAATTCTGCATCTTGAGGCTGATTTTATCAACACACACTGGTAGCTTAGACTTGCTAAAATACAATGAATCATTTTGTCTGATTATGTTCATGCCTTTAATATCCAGTCAGAAGATGATGCTCAATGTCAGATACTCTGTGACCAGGATCTTTGAGGTATTCCACGTGTGAGGGGTGAACCTTTACACCAGATTTACTTACCTGAAGATACTGCATGTTACATGGATTCCCTCATTTAGTAGAAATGATAGAAAATACACCAAAACCACAACAGAAATGTAAGATGCACTTAGCAAAGCTGATCCCTGTGCTGAGATCAGGTCCCTCCTGGCAGCAGCTGTGGGCAGTGGCACCCTGTGCTCCTGCTGGAGCTCTGGGGACACAGCACTGCTCCACATCTCCTCCAGACCCTCTTCCATCTCTTCCCTCAGTCACAGCTACAGGGAATGGCTTATTTCAAGACAAGTAATTGAAATGCAGTTAGTTCATACCTGACAAACTCCTCCCAGCTCCCCTCCTGCATGAAATGATTCTTAAATTAAAAGAGAAAAGGCTGCAGTGCTGCAGACCCTTGGGCTGAGTTTAGTTCCTTACCTGTGGAAGGAGTTGTAACAAACACTGGGATGTGACTCCTGGCCACACCAGGTTGCCACAGTGGAACAGCATGAATTCATGTCAGGATTAATTTGAAAATAGGTGTGAAGCTCCTTCTCTGGCCCCAGCATGGCAGGAAAATAACCAGCTGGAGAGGGGAGAGAGGTTTGATCCGTCACAGTTCAGGGAATGCTTCCAGGGACACATAGAGAAACAACTGCTACCTGCCCTGCTCTGCAGGTCCTCAGCTCTGAGGAGCTGGGGAACAGAGGGAGAGGTTTTTGGCATGGAGGTGGGATTTGGGTCCGCTTCTGGTGGAATGGGAGCATGCAAAATAAATAAGTTTATTATTGTTACCCATTTGTGTCTGAGTCAGTAGAGTGACTTTATTTATTTAAGGGAAGGCAAGTAGGTGGGACTTGACAGAATTGAGGCTTTCAGGTTGGGTATTTAAGCCCTGTGTGATGTAGGATAGAGCAGTTGGTGCCAGGTGCTGATCTCTAAATTCTGATGTCCCTGGCTGAGGGTTTGATCTCCCAAGGGGTGCAGAACATGCAGCACTCAGGCTGGGTCAGGAATTGCAGGATGTTCTGATGTTCACAGCCTGTTAAACAGCTGTCTCTTAATCCTAGAAACAGCTGTGTCAAAACAACCTGAGTGCTCTGTGTGTGTGTTTTTAGCAAGGACAAGAAGTCAGACTCCACCATCAGCTGTGCAGACACCAAGAGGGCCAGCATCCTGCTCATCCGCAAGATCTACGTGCTGATGCAGAACCTGAGCCCGCTGCCCAACGACGTCTGCCTCACCATGAAACTCCTCTACTATGATGAGGGTACCTTGCCCTGTCACCCTGATTTATTGATCAGGAGAGCAACCCAGATATTTCAGTGTGTGATCTTTGGGGGTGCTGGGGCTTGTTAAGTGAGGTTATTTCACGTGTGGCTGTTTAGGATCTCTAAGGGGAAGGAAGGTATGTGATCTCACTGCAGGAACACAGTTCTGGCACTGACTTCACTGGATTTGGCTGTGTTTTAAAACACTTGGGGTTTCCCAGGGAATGTGAGGCTGTAGCATAAATCCCCAGCCTGGTTCTAGTTCCTGACTGTCCAAATGTCTGGCTCTGCTTTCAGTGTGTTACTGCCTTACAATGACAAATCAGAGCTTCTCTTTTCTCTCTCTCTGTGTCTGCAGCCTCTTCCAAAAAGCTCCAACTGGGCTTTGCCTGTTGTGCAAAGAGAACAAAACTTCATTTACTCCAAACTGAATATGGATTACTCCCTTCCCCACACGCAGTTTTTTGCAGTAACTCTGTATTTAAAGGGGAAAAAACTCAGTTTTGCAAGAAAAAGTTCAATTCTAACAGACTTAATGACTTTTCTCTGCAGTTACACCCCCTGATTACCAACCCCCAGGGTTCAAGGAGGCCGAGGACAGGGGGCTGATGTTCAATGAGGAGCCCATGCACCTGAACGTGGGGGAAGTGCCAACACCTTTCCACATGCTGAAACTGAAAATCACAACTGAGAAGCAGCGCATGGAGAGCGTTGACAAGAGCATCCTAAAGCAGGGGGAGACTGCTGAGCTTCTCCAGGTGTGTGGAGTGAGCAAAGAGGATCCAGAAGAAAACATCCAGGACATGAATGTAAGAGCACAGGTTTTGTTTTGTGTGGCTTTTTGAATTTTTTTTTCTGTGGTGCATCATCTAGAAAAAGACCATCATTCTTTCAGTATGTGGAAGCCATAACCCCCTCTATTTTCAGACATGGTTGAGCAGGACAATATATCTTTTTTCCTTAATTTCACTGGAAAATGAAGGAAAAAATCCCATTTTCCTTAATTTCACTGGAAAATTGAGGAAAAAAAATCCCTTTTTTCCTTAATTTCACTGCTCCAGTTTGCAGCCTGTCACTGTTCAAGCAGTGCCTGTGCACGAGGAGCAGCAGGGTGAGCAGCAGAGGGACAGCTTGTGCCATGGGGACAATGTGTCTCATTGTTCCATGTCACAGCCACTAATTTCAGTTTATTCCACCTCAAATCCAGCTAATAAGTGTGTCCTTAATCATCTGAGTAGAAAACCTCCTTCCCTGTGTGTCTGCAGTAAGTGACAGACCTGTTTCTTGATCTAGGAGGATCCTGTCCTGGATAATGAAGTGGATGATAAGAATCATGTGGATATTTCAGGAGCTCAAGGTAGTATTTGTATGATTTTTCAATTCTCTGAGTTTTGTCTATTTCCTGATGTTACTTAAGCAAAACCCTTGATTTTCTATATTCAAATTTTCATTTTCTTCACATATCTGACTGTGCCTTTATTTTCTATCAGGGATTATTCATTTTTCTATCAGGGATTATTCATTTTTCTATCAGGGATTATTCATTTTCTATCAGGGATTATTCATTCTGTGAAGCACTTGGTTAGCAAATGCTAACATGTTAAAAGATGATGAACATGTTTTCATGTTACTGTTCAAAATTCTGATCTTCTGTTCTATTTTATCAGATAAGCTAAATTGAATGGGGTTTATCATTAGAAATAAACTTTATTTGCTTTTTCTACTATTTTTGTTACTAGCAATCACTGATTGATTTAGTTTTTGACAATACTTAGTTTGCACATTAAGCTGGCAGAGATCTTGTACTCATTGCTGACCTGGGAAGAAGAATTCTCTGCAAAAACCAGTGCTCTGGGTTTTTAAATTTCAGCTTTTGGGGCTTCAATTCAGCAGAAATCCCACTTGTAGCCACTTTTTCCCCTGCAGTAGCCCAGAATCCCTCTGTGCACCCCACACCTTCAGCCCAGGGCTGTGGAGGAGTTGAGACCATGAGAGTAGAGGAGCTTTTGTGTCCTGGTAGCCCCTGGGAAACACCTCCAAAGGGAGCTGCTCGTGGCTCTGCTGCAGTAACTTCAGCAGGCTGTGTTTTGTTTTCTGAATGATTCTATCTTTGTCCATGCTGCTTCCTGTTTGAGTGCTTTTCCCAGCTGATTGTGCTCTGGGGACCTGCTGCCCTATCCCTGTGTCCTGGAGCACTTTGATAATTGCAAGTGAACTTTTTTGGGGTTTTTTGCCATCACAGAATAGAATCCCCAAATTGTTTGGGTTGGGAGGCACCTTAAAGCTCACCCAGTGCCACCCCCTGCTGTGGGCAGGGACATTTGCCACTGTCCCAGGTGGCTTTGGACACTTCAGGGATCCAGGGGCAGCCACAGCTCCCCTGGGCACCCTGTGCCAGGGCCTGCCCACCCTCCCAGGGAACAATTCCTGCCCAATATCCCATCCAGCCCTGCCCCCTGGCAGGGTAAAGCCATTCCCCCTTCTCCTGTCCCTCCAGATCCTTGTCCAAGTCCCTCTCCAGCTCTCCTGGAGCCCCTTTAGCTCCTAGGAGGGGCTCTGAGCTCTCCCTGGAGCCTTCTCTCCTGCAGGCTGAACAATCCCAATTCTCTCAGCCTTTCCTTAGAGGAGAACTTTATTGGTACAAAGTATTTTTTTTTTAGCATGAATCACACAAAAATGAATTTCCTCAAGTGTTTTTGTTTTTTTTTTCCCTAACACTGTAAATAAAGTCTGTCAGTAAATAACTGTCCTGGCTCCTCCAGCCCTGGAAGCTCCCCCAGAGCTCCAAAATGTGGACCCAGACTGTCTCCAGCTCAAAACATGAGGCACCAAATTGTCCTCAGGGATCTCAGGAGCTTCCTTTGCAGATTTTTAGATAAACCAGGAGGAAGAGCTGAGGATGGTTTGTGTTCACATTGCCCAGTTTAGCCCAGGGCTGAACTTTGCTGCCAAACAAGCTGGAGAAGGATTTGCTGCTTGGAGGGGCTGTATAGAAGCATCCAGACAATCTGCAACCCATTTTCTGTACAGAAAGAATTTCAAATGTTGGGTTTGGGGTTTTTTTTTTTTTTTTGAGAAGTAACATGTGCAGCTTTGCCAAACCAGCTGCTGTTCAAAAATAATGGTGCAAGTGTGTAGGAAACAGCACATGGAGATCAGGATTTTTGTCCTGGCAACGTTAGGAGGCTGCAGAACTGGAATGACCACAGGAAGGTGTGTCTGATTCTTCTAAAAGGTCACAAAAGTTCCAAAACCATGCAAAAAATCCAGCAAATTTCTTGTCCTGAGGACCTGGCAAATGTTTTATTTACAAGAACCACGAGACACAGGGAAGCACATTTTTGTCACCCTGAAATCCTTCTGTTGTTTCCACAGCTGGTGCACAATCTACCCATTCACCATTCCATGCTTTTATCTGGATCCTAGAAAAACAGCAGGAATTAGAAACAGCACTGGAACTGCCTGTTCCCCCTCTGGGGGGGCTGCTCCTGCAGCTGCAGGCAGGGCTGGGGGCTCTGCAGCTGGGATTGCTGCTTGGGAGTGCCTGGGGCTGCTGGGTTCAGGAGCCAGGACAGGGATTTATTTCCCTGTCCTGCAGCACAAATCACCCTCCTGAGAGCTCAGGTGTGACCCAAATCCCTTCAGCAGGGAAGGGAAGTGTGTGAAGGAGCTGGGGATCAAACCCTGTGTGTAAACCTGGGCCACTGCAGGGAGCTGGAGGTTGGGATGGGAAGTGGCTGAGTTAAAAAGTTGCAAGCTTGGTGGAGTTAAGAACCTGCTGGAGCCCTCTGGGAGCAGCTGTTCCCTGCAGGTATAAAGTGTTCCCTGGTGTTGTTTGCCCTGGGTTGTGTGTGTGCTGTTGTTACCAGCTTCATTTAACTCTCCCAACTCTTTTCCTTCTTCCAGGAGATAATTCCACTCATGAAGAGGGGGCTGCAGGGATCCAGACTCCTCCTTGTGTTTCTAGTCCTCAGGTATGAAAACTCTGCCCTGTCACCTTCACCTTCTGTGAAGTTCCTTCCCTGCTCTGAGTGATTCTGCTGAAGCCTCATTTCCCACAGTCACTCTTTCCAGCAACAAAAATCCCTTTACATTTTCCTTCCTGGTGTTTTCCCAAACTATTCTGAAGCACTGACAAAAGGCTGTTCCTCTGTAGCACAGCTCTCCAAACAAGCAGATGCTGGGACTGTTACTGAATGAAAAGGAAAGTTAATTTCCATGTTAATTAACTGGCCAACAGCAATTCCACTAATTCTGACAAACCAAAGCTCGTTTAAAAGTTGATTGAAAACTTAAAAATTGAAGTTTATAACTCAGGTTATATCCTCTGCATGTAGAAATTGCATTTATACATGGAGAACTGCTCCACACAGGTCCTTAAGATTTCTTAAAACAGGATAGCTGGAGGTAAATGTGATTAATTTAATGTAAATAAAATAAAACCAGCAAGTGCTTCTCTCTCTGCCAGGGCCCTCCAGCTGTAAAATCTGTGACTTCCATGGGGTTATCACCATTTCCACACTCCCATTTTCCAGTTTTGGCTTAGGCACTGCACAGGACAGTGAATGCCCCAGCTCTGAGCCCTGCTGTGGTCTCCAGTCTGTATTTTATTTTCTTTTGCTGCTGTCACAAGGCAAAAAAATCTTATTTTCTGATTTCAGGTTGATCACTTGACCCACAAAACGTCTGAGCTGATTGTGTCAGAGAGCAGGACAAGGAGTGGGAAGATATTCCAAAGCTGCGTTGTTAGTATCAGTTTTTTTTTCTTTACTTCTCATCATTTCTGTCCCAAACAGTGAATAAAACTCAGAGCTTTGAATGCATTTGCTATTGACAGAAGGAAATTCTCATCACTCCCTAAATTCCCATTCAATTCAATGCTCTCAGAAAGAATTCTGTCCCAAAGAGTTAGGAGCTGATTTGATGCAGGTAACACAGGTGGAGAAAGATTCTTTAGTTTTAGTTGCTATCCTGTTTGGGAATGCTTTTTAGCCAAATTTCCTGCTGGTTTGATCCATCAGCCAGGGCAGTTTGTGCCAGCACAGTTCCCTGAGTGCTGCCTTGTGCTTCTGCTTGGGAAACACTGGGCCAAAATGCTCCCCTCACCCCTGTGAGTCCTTGATTCCAAGAAAAATCCCTTTAATTTGCTTCATCAGCTCAGTCTGGCAGGCAGTGCTGCTTGTGGGGACCCAAATCCTCCCCAGCTGGCACAGCTGGAGCAGAGGCTGTGTCCAGCCTGGAGTTTGGGCCCCATGTCTGTGCTGAGCCTGGCAGCTGCAGCTCTGAGAGGCTTTGGGGGTCTTCCCCAGGGATTTGGAATACTGGGAATGCTGAGTGAGGGGCAGATCCTTCTCTCCAAGACCTGTGGGATGAATTTTTCTCTCTTGTTTTATGCCAGAAACTGTTCTCTGTGAGGGTAGGGAGGGGATGGAATTCCCAGAGGAGCTGTGGCTGCCCCTGGATGCCTGGGAGTGTCCCAGGAGCAGCCTGGGACAGTGGGAGGTGTCCCTGCCACGGCAGGGGTGGCACTGGATGAACTCTAAGGTCCCTCCCTCTTTCCAATCTGTCGTGTTCAGTGCTTTTTCTTACTCAGTGATGTGACAAAAAACCAAAGATTATTCTGTTTGCTCACTATCCCTGTGTCTTTTTCAAAGAGATTTTACTGAACTTAATAATCAATTTATTAGACAAAGTATGATTGATTTAAATAACCAAAAGCACAGAGGAGCTGAAGGTTCATTGCCACCTCCTCCTGGGAGAGTCAGAGGCAGCAGGACTGAGCTCTCAGGAGGTTGTTGGGTGCTGAGCAGCCCCTGCAGGGTGCTGAGCCCTCCTGGTGCTCCTGGAACGGGGCTGTGCAGGGGAGCAGCCAGCATTGCCTTGGGATCATGGAATGCTTTGGGTGAAGGGACCTTAAAGCCCACCCAGTGCCACCCCTGTCCCATGCAGGACAACTCCCACCATCCCAGGCTGCTCCAAGCCCTGTCCAGCCTGGCCTTGAGCACTTCCAGGGATGGAGTATCCATGGAATAATCTGTGCCAGGGCCTCCCCACCCTCACAGGGAACAATTTCTCCCATGTCTCCAACCTCAATTTCCCCTTTCCCCGTGACTCCTCGTCCTGTGCTGCAGCTCCTGCTGGACACAGCTCCTTCGAAGCAGCTGTGGCAGCAGGAATCCATCCCAGCCTTCCTTCAGCTGCTCAGTTCTGCCCAGAAATAACATCCAGATGTTCCTGCAGGCCCAGCACATCTGGGGCAGAGGCTCTGGATGTGCCAATCTCTGTCCTGCTGAGGGTTCGGACACCACAGACCTCCTCTAATTCCATGCCTGGTTTTGTTTCTGTTTTGTTTTTGTGTTTTTTTGGCAGGTGCAGCAGGCTGAGCTCTCCTCCAGCCAGGACGTGCTGCCCAAGAGGAGGAAGCTCAGCGAGCCCAAGGAGCCATTTTAGCCACCCAGGTCCCCCTGCCCTGGGCTCTCTGCTCCCATTTGGTTGTTCCGTGTGACTGTTGGGTTTTTGGGCTCTGTTCTGCTCTGTGGGAAGGTGTTTTGAGGGAGGAAGCCCAGCTGAAGAATTCCAAACTCGTTTTGTGCAGGGCCAGAAATCCTTGGATTTGGGGATTGGCTCCAGGTCCTGATGGGGATGGAGGAAATTCATCCCCCCAGCACAAAGTTTCACCAGTGCCTTTGGTTCTGAGCTGCCCCCAAACCTCTCCACTTTTGGGGTGATTTCCAGAGCTTTCCAGAGGGCTGGGCTCTCAGTTACAGGCTGTTAAGAGTTTTGGGGTTACAGTTGTTGCTTTTCCTACCGGGACAGTCGGAGGAGTTGGATGCTTTGCGTTTCTTCCAGACCAGAAGCACTCAGGTGAAAAACCAGCCCTGTTCATGCCTTAAATTCCAGACTCCCTGCCAGAAGGCAGGAATTCCTGACATCCACGCCACGAAGAGCCCTGGCAGCGTCTGTTCCGAGGTGTGGGAGCACCTGGGTGTCCTTTGAAGGATTTATTTCAGGGCTTCAAGTCCTCCTCCGGCACCGACCCGTTCAGTGTCCGGCTGCCGTCGGGGGACGGGAGTGACGCCGCTGAACGTTCCCGGGCGGTTTTGACTCTTCAATTAAGGATGTTCATCATTAGTGCTCTGTTAAACGGCGTTCAACCTTCGGCAGCAGCGTGTTCCGTTAGCGGCGGGGTGGGCCGGGAGACGGGAAAGGACGGGGATGGGATGGGATGGGATGGGATGGGATGGGATGGGATGGGATGGGATGGGATGGGATGGGATGGGATGGGATGGGATGGGATGGGATGGGACGGGACAGGGAGGCGGGAGCCGGGAACGGGATGGGACAACCGGGAATGGGATTGGATACGGGCTGGGACACGGGACGGGACACGGGATGGGGATGGGAACGGGATTAAGCAGGAACGGGACACGGGACGGGGATGGGAACGGGATTAAGCAGGAACGGGACACGGGACGGGGATGGGAACGGGGCTGGGCAGGAATGGGACACGGGACGGGGATGGGAACGGGGCTGGGCAGGAATGGGACACGGGACGGGGACGGGAACGGGATTAAGCAGGAACGGGACACGGGACGGGAATGGGACTGGGCAGGAATGGGACACGGGACAGGGATGGGAACGGGATTAGGCAGCAATGCCACACGGGACGGGGATGGGAACGGGGCTGCGCACGGAACGGGACACGGGACGGGGATGGGAACGGGGCTGGGCACGGAACGGGACGCGGGACGGGGATGGGAACGGGGCTGGGCACGGAATGCGACACGGGACGGGACAAGAACAGGAACGGAATCGCGACAGGACACGCGGGCGGGGGCGGAGCCATCCCCTGACTGACAGGAGGAAGTCCCGCCCCTCAGCCCAGCCCGGCCGCTCTCATTGGCTGCTCCAGCCCGCGCGGGCTCCCATTGGTCGGAGCCGCGGCGCGGGCGGGGCTAGCGGAGCCCAGGAAGCGGCGGCGGCCCCGCGGAGCCTTTTCCTGCCCGCGGCCCCGGAGCGGAGCGGGCCGGGCCGACCCGGCGGGCCGCGGTGAGGCCGGGCAGCGGTGAGGCCGGGCAGCGGGCGGGGGGCGTTGGCAGCCCCCAACCCTCGTGGGGGAGGGCGAATCTTTACCCGCGGGGCGCTGCGGCGGCGGGCGGGATGGAGCGGGGCCGGTCCGGCGGGGAGAGACGGGGTGGGCCCGGGGGGGTGGGACAGAGCCGGGCTGGGGGGGTGAGGCAGAGCCGGGGCCGGGAATGGGGTCAGAGCCCCGGGGGGTGAGGCAGAGCCGGGCCAGGAGGGGGGGGACAGAGCCTTAGGGGGTGAGGCAGAGCCGGGCCGGGGTCGCGGGCGGTGGGATGGGGCCGTCCCGGGATTGCTGCTGGTGCCCCGCGTCCCCTCAGCGTGCGGGACCCACCCTTAGGGGCTCGGGGGCTTCTTCTGCGCCTCAGGGCTCCCTCCACAACCTGGGGCTGCCACCGTCCCCTCACGTCGAGGGGTGACGGCCACTCCCCGTCACCGCGCTGGGGAGGGGGAGCTGCAAGTGCTGGGGTGGAAAGGGCGAGCGTCCCTGGGTTTTGGCGAGCGGGTTTGGGTCTGGGGGCTCAGCAGCGTCGCTGCCCATCGCGTTTAGCAAACCTGGGCTCTCCCGCGCTCAGCTGCAGCCCGAGATGACGACCCTGACGCACCGGGGCCGGCGGGCGGAGGGCAGGAACTCGGACAAGAAGGCGGACAGCGAGGAGGAGGCGGCTGCCGACCGGGAGCTGAATGAGGACGATCCCGACGACTCCAAAGACATCCGCCTGACGCTGATGGAGGAGGTGCTGCTCCTGGGGCTGAAGGACAAGGAGGTGAGGCAGGTGTCTGCTGGCACGTGGGCAGTGGCGTGGCACTGCCCGGAGCTGAGGCTCTCAGGCAGCAGCAGAAGGGGTTGGATGGATTTTTCTCAATGCTCTCTCCCTTAGAAACTGCTGAGAATCCACAGAATCGTGGAGTGCTTTGGGTTGGGAGGGACTGTAAAGCTCATCCAGCTCCAAACCCTTGCCATGGGCAGGGACACCTCCCACCATCCCAGGCTGCTCCAAGCCCCATCCAGCCTGGCCTTGGGCACTTCCAGGGATGCAGGAGCAGCCACAGCTCCTGTGCCAGGAGATGACAACCTGAGCTGTGGACACGGCTGGTAACTGCTGTCCCACCCCAGCTCTGCCTTGGGGACAGTGGCAGGAGGTGCCCTGGGGGTGTTGTGTCACTGCCTCGTGCAGAGCAAAGCAGGGCAGTTGTTCTTTTCGGTGTAGAAGGAGCCTCACCTGCTTTATCAAAGGCTGAACATCCTCCTCTCGTGTCCCAAAGCTCCAGCTGACACACAGGGACGCCCTGAGCACTGCTCTGCTCTTTCAAAATGAATGTGGAAAAGAGCAGAGGAAAGAGGCAGAGAGGGCAGCAGAATCAGCTGGGCTGGGAGCTGGAAGCAGGCACGGGCTGAGTCTGCACCCACCATGGAGAGGAGACAGAAGCTGCATCTCTGGTGGCTTCCTGGGCCAGGCAGGAGAGGTGATGGGGTGGGAATGTCAGTGCTGGGAGCCTCCTCCTGTGTCCTGGGACTGTTCCCACAGGGCTGTTCCCCCCTGGGAAGGGGATCCTGGTCAGACAGAACTGATCTGTGCTTATCAGCTGCTGGGAACTCCTTTATCAGCTCTGCCTGGGCAAGGGGAAGATGCCTCGTGTCGAGTTCTTTCTGAGCTGCCTGGCCCCTGCCTGCCTTTTCTTCATCCATCTTCTGCATCAGCTTGGGGAGATCTTTGGCTGTGAGCTCCTGGCACAGGTTATTCCTTCCTGCTCCATCCCTGGATGTGTCCAAGGCCAGGTTGGAACAACCTGCTTTGGTGGAAGGTGTCCCTGCCATGCCAGGCAGTGGGATCAGCTCATCTTTAAGGTCCCAAACCATTCCACAATTCTAAAATCTGCTGTTCCTGAGGAATTGCAGGCCAGGGGAGGCTAACCAGGTGCCCAACGTGCTTCTTGGGGTGACAGGGGCAGAGCAGGAGCTTCTGCAGAGGCTCCAGCCAACCCACTTTGGTCAAGACTGGACTTTGATGTTCCTGGAGATCTTTTCCAGCTGGAACCATCCCATGCTGAGCCTGTCTCCCACCCTGAGGAGCTGTGGTGGCTGGGCCTCCTCCTCTCCATTCCTCAGGGGTGGGATTAACCCCTTGTGAGGAGCCTGAACCTTCTTTTCCACAGGGCTCTGCTGCTGTGGGTTGGTCCCTGAGCTGTCCCAGGGCTTGTGACAGTGGCAGGGTCCTGTTTGAGAACCTGGGAGCTGAGTAGGAAGTGCCAGGAGCTCAGGGCTGTAAAGGGAACACACACAATGCAAATAATCCTGGAGCAAATATTTGACAGCAGCCTGGGAGTGGGGTGTCCACGGGCTGCTTTTATCCTGGGCTGTGTTTGGTGTTCTTGGCTTGGTCAGTGTATCCTGGGAACAGCCCCTTCAGCCACCAGGAAAAAAAAAAAACCTTGTCACACTTTTCCTTTTTGGTTTTGTTGTTTTTTTTTTTTTTTCATCCTGTTCTTCCACATTCCTGTACCTCAGGACCAGCAGCAGCAGCCTGGCCCTGAGCTGGGCTCTGTTTTCACAGCCCATGGTTTAATGGCTGAGGAAAAGAACAAGACAATTTTTTTGCCAAATTCAATGAGCTCAGGCTGTAATTTCATTATTTAAAGTACCAGGCTGTCCATGTAGGAGGACCTGGCTGCTACCCAGCCTGGCTTTTGTAACCAGGAGCTGGAAATAACCACCCAGGAGCTTTCAACTGGGTTGGGAATTTCAAATTTCCTAGGGGTTGAACGTGCCCTGGAGGCCAGGAAATTGAAACCTTTGCTCATCTTCACACCCTTTCCTGGAGAACTTGTTTGTTAAAGCCATGAGCTTTAACCTGGAAACCAGGAGGGGAGGGATGAAAGGTTGCTTTGTCTTCCCCTCACAAGGAAATGAAGAAAGCAAATAAAGGGTTTTGTTTTGTTTCATTTCTTTTATGGGTCTCTGTGCCCGGTGCCCACATGCCCTCCTCAAACAGACCCTCTGGAAATGGGAATTCACCTGCAAAACCTTTTCTGGGGGAGGGCTGGGCCTGTTTTCCTTGGGAAGAGGCTCACTGGGACTTTGTCTCCAGTTTTGCTGGTCGTTTTTAGACCTGTCCTTCCCTCTCTGTTTTCCATCCAGAGAAGAAACAGCAGAAAAAAAGGAGTTTTTCCACTGGGAACCTATCCCAGGTGTGTTGGGGTCTCCCTGCAAAGGCTTTGACCCCACAGAGGGATCCCCCTTTCCCTCAAATGCCAGCCCTGAGCCCTGGCTGCTCCTGGCTTTGCCCAGAAATCCAAGGAACTCCTCTCCCTGTTGGCACAGGAGGAAACAATCAGGCTTTGTTCTCAACCAGGGAGTGAGAGAGGAGTGGAAGAAGGGAAGGGAAAGGTCACCTGGGCTGCCCCATTGCTCCAAACCTCTCTTGGAAAGCCTCATCTGGGTGTTGTCACCTCCCTCCCTGCCCTTCACCTGGGCTTTCTTGTCCAGGTGGATTTTTTCTCCCAGCCCAAATCTCCCTGGCTGCAATTCCAGGACTGTCCTGTGCCCAGTGGAAGTTGGAGCTGCCCATTTTCTTCCTTTTTGCTGCTCTTTTGTATGTGTCTGATCTTATCCTCTTCTCCCTCTATTCTCTCTCTCCTGGGCCAAATTCCTGTTTCAATTCCTGCTTCTTGGGGGGTTTTATTTCCCAAACCTTTGCACCTCCTGCTTTCCCAGCTTCTTTGCCTTTGGAACTTGCAGCTCTCAGGATGAGAGCCTGGAGTGCCAGGACAAGGTGGGGGGTGGCTTCAAATGGACAGAGAGGAGGTTTAGGTGGAATTTTGGGAAGAATTTTCTCCCTGTGAGGTTGAGGAAACCCTGGCACAGGGTGCTCAGAGAAGCTGTGGCTGCCCCTGGAAGTGCCCCAGGCCAGGTTGGATGGAGCTTGGAGCAGCCTGGGGCAGTGGGAGGTGTCCCTGCCCATGGCAGGGGTGGCACTGGGTGAGTTTTAAGAGCCCTTCCAACCCAACCCAATCCATGATTCCCTGATTTCCCTTCCCACATCACCCTGGGGGGATATTTATGACATGATCCATCATTTGAAGGTTCTGCTGGAGGGTTCTGGGTGGTCCCAGGTAGGATCTGAGTCTCCTGGGAAGGATTTTGGGGGTCCCAGTTGGGGTTTGGGGATCCAGGGGAGGATTCCCAGCTCCTCAACAGGATTTGGGGCTCTTGGGAAGCATTTTGGAGGATCTCAGCCAGGATTTGGGGGGTCCTGGGGAGGATTTCAGAAATTCCAAGCAGGATTTTGGGGTATCCTGGAGAGCTTTTAGAGCTCCTAGATAAGATTTGAGGGCTCAGGGGGGTCTGAGAGCACCCAAAGCTTTATCCCCTGAAGCCACTCCACGATGATTTTTTAACATCCCTTTCCAATCCAAACCATCCCGTGGCTCTGTGAAGCTCCTGTGGGATCTGGGTCCTGCTGGAGCCCCCTGGGTGGTGGGGAAGCTCCTCCCAGGCCTGATGTTGATTTCTTGGTACATCCAGAGACCCTGGGGCCAGGGTAAAAATTAATTTCTTCAAGGAGAAGAGCAGATTACAGATGTGGGGACAGCCTGGCAGAGCTCCTGGGTGGGTGCAGCCCCTCAGCAGCAGCAATGTCCTGCTGTGCCCGTGGAAATGATCCCACTTTTCCCACTTCTCCTTGGATTTTTGACACCCTGGGGTGGAGCAAGGAGGGCACAGCCTGGGACTGCTCAGTGTTTGCAGGAGCTTTTGGGGGCAGGAAGGGGAATTATCAAAGCTCCTCACCTGGCGGGGATAAAAAATCCCTCCCTTTGGAAACCCATGAAAACTCTGGACAGACAGCAGCAGGGTCCAAGCAGGCCAGGAGGCTGAGCAGAGGAAGAATTCCTGCCCATCTTCATCTTCATCTTCTTCTTCTTCTCCCCCAGGGCTACACCTCCTTCTGGAACGACTGCATCTCCTCGGGGCTGCGGGGCGGGATCCTCATCGAGCTGGCCCTGCGCGGCCGCATCCGCCTGGAGCCGCTGTCCCTGAGGAAGAAGAGGCTGCTGGAGAGGAAGGTGAGGCTCTGAGGGTGTTAAAGACCACAAGGACCACAGGCTCTGACTTCAAAAGGATGGCAATGATTCCAATTTCTGGGAGTTTTTTCCCCCTTTTTATGCCTTTTATCCCCAAAGAACAACCCAATGGGTGAAACAAACACAAACTCCTTCAATCACGTTGGTCAGGTCAGAGGGACATCAAGAAGTTCCTCCTAGAGAAAGGAATGGAAACAAAGGTTACAGTGAGGAAAACGTGGCTCTTGTTGGCAGAAAACTCTCTGGGAAAGAGTTTTAGGAAACCAAAACATCACAGGGCTACAGGGGCTCCTGCAGGAAGCCTGGGCAGGGTCTGGGGGGCTCTGCCCACCCCCATCCCTGCAGCAGGAACAGGATCTGCTCTGGGAGGGGGATTCAGCACAAAGAAATGACACTCACACACTGGGGTGTTTAAGGTTAAAAAATGGAAACTTTATTTACAGAACTTTATTTTTTTATTTTTTAATTCAATTAATTTTTAATTTAATTAATTTAATTTTAATTTAATTTTAATTTTATTATTTTAAAAAAATTTTAGCTTTATTTTAATATTTATAGAATTCTAGCAGTGAGCACGGATTGGAGGAAGAAAATCTTCTTCTTCAACCACACTGGTCAACCCAACAGTCCATCAACAGTTTCTTCCTTGTGAGAAGAATATAAAATTTAATATTTATGGAATTCTAGCAGTGGCTGTGGATTGGAGGAGGAAAATCTTCCTCTTCAACCACACTGGGCAACCTAGCAGTCAATTCCTTCTGAGAAGAATGAAAACATGGTTAGATGGTTACAATAACAAAGTTGTTGATGTAAAATCCTGTCTGACTCCATTGCAAAAGGTCAACACAAAAAGCTGAAATAGAACTTCAGAAAAACTTCTTCAAGAGGCAGAGGAGAGCAGCAAAAAACCCCAAAAACCAGCCCAGCAGGGCTCTGCCTCCAGCCCTACCCCCTCATGTTCTCTCTGCCCCCTCAGGTGCTGCTGAAGTCGGATGCTCCCACTGGGGATGTGCTGCTGGATGAGACCCTCAGGCACATCAAGGCCACCGAGTCGGCCGAGACAGTTCAGACCTGGATCGAGCTGCTCACTGGTAGGGCTGGCCCAGCTCCTTCCTGTCCTAACGTCCCTCAGACCCCACCAAACTCACCAAAACCCAGGTCCAGCATCACCCTCTGCAGCCAGAGCCCCAGGATCTGGTGGGGAGGGAACCCCGAAAAGAGGGGAGAGCTCCAAAACCACCCTGGACCCTCAAATCTCTGCAAAACCCCTCTGCCTGGCCTGGCCCTGGGTCATTCCTGGAGGTGGGGAGAGCAAGGGAGGCTGAATGTGGGGGCAGAGAAGGATTTTCTGGGTGTTTTTTTTTGTTGGGAGCTCAGTGGAAATCTTGGCTCTCACTCCTCTTTAGTCCTTGCTGAGGCCTGAGCCAGCCTGGGGTGACCCAGGGGTGGAAAGGGATTTACCCTGGGATCAGAGAATCACAGAATTTTCTAGATTGGAAGAGACCTTCAAGCTCATCAAGTCCAACCCATGCTCTAACACCTCAACCAAGTGCCACATCCAGTCTGTTTTTTAAACACCTCCAGGGATGGTGACTCCACCACCTCCCTGGGCAGGCCATTCAACTCTTTCTGTGAAAAACTCTTTTTTTCCTAAGCAAAAAACTTCTTTGTGGCCACTGGGAGCTTTGCCAGGTTGGGGAGAGAGGAGGGTCAGAAGCTCCTGGTGTCCATGCAGGACAGCACGGAAGGGGTGGAAGGACATTGGGGTTGGGAAGTCCAGGGGGGTGGAAGGACATTGAGAAGCACAGGAGGGGTGGAAGGACATTGGGATTGGGAAGCACAGGAGGGTGGAAGGACATTGGGAAGCCCAGGAGGGTGGAAGGACATTGGGATTGAGAAGCACAGGAGGGTGGAAGGACATTGGGATTGGGAAGCCCAGGAGGGTGGAAGGACATTGGGAAGCCCAGGAGGGTGGAAGGACATTGGGATTGAGAAACACAGGAGGGGTGGAAGGACATTGGGAAGCACAGGAGGGTGGAAGGACATGTGAAGCCCAGGAGGGGTGGAAGGACATTGGGAAGCACAGGAGGGGTGGAAGGACATTGGGAAGCCCAGGAGGGTGGAAGGACATTGGGATTGGGAAACACAGGAGGGTGGAAGGACATTGGGATTGGGAAGGACATTGGGATTGAGAAGCACAGGAGGGTGGAAGGACATTGGGATTGGGAAGCACAGGAGGGGTGGGAGGACATTGGGATTGGGAAGCACATTGGGATTGAGAAACAAAGCTTGACCAGCACCTCCCCACCCCTTCAAGGAGAAACCTGGAACCCCTTCAAGCTGCAGTACCAACTGCGCAACGTGCGGGAGCGCCTGGCCAAGGCACTGGTGGAGAAGGGCATCCTGACCACGGAGAAGCAGAACTTCCTGCTCTTCGACATGACCACCCACCCGGTCAGCAACGCCTCCGAGAAGCAGCGCCTGGTGAAGAAGCTCCAGGAGAGCGTCCTGGAGCGTTGGGTCAACGATCCCCAGCGCATGGAGCGCAGGACTCTGGCCCTGCTGGTGCTGGCCCACGCCTCGGACGTGCTGGAGAACGTTTTCGCCAGCCTGGCCGACGACAAGTACGACGTGGCCATGAACAGGACCAAGGACCTGCTGGAGATGGACCCTGAGGTGGAAGCTGCCAAAGCCAAGGCCACGGAGATGATCTGGGCCGTCCTGGCAGCCTTTAATAAGTCCTAAAACGCCTCCCTCCCTCTCAGCTCACATTTGATGTGAGAGCCCAGGGGTTTTTCCCCAGAGGGATGTGGAGTTCTTGGGGCGGTGGGGTGGGCTCAGCCTGGGGAGGGACCAGGGGATTTTTGCTTTCCCCTCCTCAGGCAGGGGTGGGAGGTGAGAGCCCCCCACCACCGCAGCCTCCAGGGGGAGGTGGCAGTAGCTCTTCTTCACTCCTTGTTGCCCTTGGGGATTTCCCCCCTGGCTCGGGAGCTGCTCTGAGGGGCCAAAACCCGGCACAGACGGGGCTGGGAGATGCTCCTGGGTCTCCCTGCGAGCTCTGTGGGCGCTGTGGGTTCACCTGAGGAACTCACACCCTCTCCCAGGGCAGGGTTTGGGGATGTTTGTGCAGCCAGGACCACCCCCCATCCCTGGCTGGCACGGGGCACCCAAACCTCCTCCGCGTGTCTCCGTGGAGGAGCAGCTCTGCAGAGACCCCCCGGGCTGTGCCCTCATGGCTCAGCTGCTCTTTCTAGTAAGAAAAAAAAGAGTGAAAACTGTGATTATTTTTGTTCACAACCCCCCCTTCCTTCCTTCCTTCCTCCCCCACTTTATTCTCCTGTACTTCACTTAAACGTATTTCTCTGCAGCCCCAGGGTCTGTCCGTGTTTCAGTGGGTGCAGCCGCCAGGGTTGGCTTTTCGAGGGGCGCCGGGAGGGGCGGGGGGTCCCTAGGGTGCTGCTGACACTGCTGTCATGAGCTGCGGGTGGTCTCAGCTGATGCTGAGGGCTGGGTCCCTCCTTCCCCAGGCACCTTTCCACGGCGGGGACAAGGCTGGAGGTGGTTTCGGGGCACTTTGAGCGGTCGCTGCCGTGGCGGATGTCCCCGCATCCCCCGGTCCTGCGCGGTCTCCCCGCATCCCCCCGGCCCCGGTCTCGAACCGGCGGCGCTGCGGGACCGGCGCACCTGAAGCTCCGCCTCTTGCCCCGCCCTCTCGCTGTTTCTCGCTTCCCATTGGCCAATGTTTGTGCCACTCATGCCTGCCCTGCCGTTTTGTTTGCTCCGCCTCCTCCCTATGCCCCGCCTTCCGCGTACCCTGATTGGTTGGGTGTGATGTCACTGCGGCCTCTTCTCTGCGTTCATTGGGTAGAGGTGCTGTCCGTCGAACAGCTGAGGCGGTGGAGGCGTTAGCGGCCATTTTGGAGCAGGGCGCGGGGCCGGACGCAGCGGAGGGAGCGCGGAGCCCCGCCTCGCCGCCATGGCAGCTCCGCTCGGTACCGGCGCCTCCACGGAGGAGACCGGACAGGAAAAACAGGTAGGAGAACCCCCGGGGGAGGGAGGGAGTGTCCGGCCGTCTCCCACTGGCTCGGCCACACGTCCATCTTTCCAGTCCTATGCGAGGATTGGTTGTTTCTGTTGTCCGTCTGGCGAATGCTGGGCGCTGATTGGCTGTAGGGGTGTGGAGTGGGCGGGACTTCCGGCTCGAGCTCGATGGCGGCGTGTGGGGTTGGTGGGGGGGGGAATGGGGGCGACTGGGGCTGGAGGGTCCAGGGATGGGAATAATGGGGCTGGGAGGGGATGGGATTAACCTGGGATGGGAATAACGGGGCTGGGAGGGGCTGGGGTTAACCTGGGATGGAGATAACGGGGTCGGGGATGGGATTAGGGGGGTGGGATAGGGTAACTGGGGGTGTTGAGATGCTGGGATGGGACTGTGAGGGGGCTGAGGGGATTTGGGGGTGCTGGGGGGTTTGGGGTGGGGGGTCACTGTGCCCCCTCAGCCCGTGCAGGGCACACGGGGGGATGGGCATCAGCGATGGGTGTGCAGGAAGGGGATGGGGAGCGGTCAGAGATCGTGGAGTGGCTTCAGGGGGCAAAGCTTTGGGTGCTGCTCTCAGACCCCCCTGAGCCCTCAAATCCTATCTAGGAGCTCTAAAAGCTCTCCAGGATACCCCAAATCCTGCTTGGAATTCCTGAAATCCTCCCCAGGACCCCCCAAATCCTGGCTGAGATCCTCCAAAATGCTTCCCAAGAGCCTCAAATCCTGCTGAGGAGCTGGAAATCCTCCCCTGGATCCCCCAAACCCCAACTGGGACCCCCAAAATCCTTCCCAGGAGACCCAGATCCTACCTGGGACCACCCAGAACCCTCCAGCAGAACCTTCAAACGATGGATCATGTCATAAATATCCCCCCAGGGTGATGTGGGAAGGGAAATCAGGGCATCATGGATTGGAAAGGCTCTTAAAACTCACCCAGTGCCACCCCAACCATGGGCAGGGACACCTCCCACTGCCCCAGGCTGCTCCAAGCCCCATCCAACCTGGCCTGGGGCACTTCCAGGGATCCAGGGGCAGCCACAGCTGCTCTGGCAGGGCCTCCCCACCCTCACAGGGAAGAATTCCTTCCCAAAATCCAGCCTAAAATCCCAGTTTGCCAAGCCAAACATCAGCGTGGGCGCTTGGAGGGGCTCCCAGGTGGGAAGGAGGGTGGGGAAGGAGCTCTCCCTGTCCCACAGCTCCTGCAGGGAAAGGCTCTTTGTGCCTGGGGAAGGGTTTTGGTCCCATTTTCCAAGGGTTTTTCCAGGGAAGCACTCCAGGGCTGGAATGTGCTGTGGTGTGACAGCATCTCAGGTGGCTGCTGGGCTCTGGGGCTGCAGGGATTGGTGTTTACACCCCGTTTTTGTGTTGTCAGGACACTCAGGAGAAGGACAGAGCCATCCCCCCCGAGAGGGCAGAGGAGGCCAAGCTCAAGGCCAAATACCCCAACCTGGGCCAGAAGCCTGGGGGCTCTGATTTCCTCATGAAGAGGCTGCAGAAAGGGGTGAGTGAGGGTCCCCCAGAGGGACAGAACACAGGGACCACCCCACAACTGCCCCCCTCCTTCCTGAGCCTGCCCTGGCTCTGCATCCCCCCAGCACATCCCACTCTGTCCCTACAGCCTGGCCTGAAATCTGGGGGGAAAAAACCAGAATTAGAGGTGAAAAAAGGGCTGGGATCCCTCCAGAGTTGAAGTTTTAGCCTTGGTGTTTCCTTGTGCTCCCTGAGAATGGAATGAAACCCCTCAGGAAAGGAATAAACCCCTCAGGAAAGGAATGAACCCCTCAGGAAAGGAATGAAACCCCTCAGAAATGGAATGAACCCCCTCAGAAATGGAATAAACCCCTCAGGAATGGAATGAACCCCCTCAGAAATGGAATGAAACCCCTCAGAAATGGAATAAACCCCTCAGAAATTGAATGAAACCCCTCAGAAATGGAATAAACCCCTCAGGAAAGGAATAAATTCCTCAGGATGGAATTAAACCCCTCAGGAAAGGAATAAACCCCTCAGGAAAGGAATAAATTCTTCAGGAATGGAATAAAATCCTCAGGAATGGAATAAATTCCTCAGGAATGGAATAAATTCCTCAGGAATGGGATAAATCCCCTCCCAGAGCCATCTGTGGCCCTGCTTGGTCACCCTGGCCTGAAACCTGGGGAAAAAAAACCTGAATTAGAGGTGAAATAAGGGCTGGGATCCCTCCAGGGTTGAAGTTTTAGCCTTGGTGTTTCCTTGTGCTCCCTGAGAATGGAATGAAACCCCTCAGGAAAGGAATGAATCCCTCAGGAATTGAATGAACCCCTCAGGAAAGGAATGAAACCCCTCAGGAATTGAATTAAACCCCTCAGGAATGGAATGAACCCCCTCAGAAATGGAATGAACCCCCTCAGAAATGGAATAAACCCCTCAGGAATGGAATGAACCCCCTCAGAAATGGAATGAACCCCCTCAGAAATGGAATAAACCCCTCAGAAATTGAATGAAACCCCTCAGAAATGGAATAAACCCCTCAGGAAAGGAATAAACCCCTCAGGAATTGAATTAAATGCCTCAGAAATGGAATGAACCCCTCAGAAATGGAATAAACCCCTCAGAAATGGAATGAACCCCCTCAGAAATGGAATGAACCCCCTCAGGAATGGAATGAAACCTCTCAGGAATAGAACAAATTCCTCAGGAATGGGATAAGTCCCTCTCCCTGTGGCCCTGCTGCCTCCTTTCCTTGCAGAGGCTGCTGCAGAAAACCCAAATCCCTCCCTTGGGCTGTCCTGGCCCTTCCCTGTCCCTGTCCCATGGGAGGGAGGGCTGTGATGGCTCTGGGGGTGACCCTGCCTGGATTCCAGGTGTCCCCAGAGCTGCTCCACCCCTGCCCTTCCCTCCTCACCTGCACAAGGAGGAGAACAAAAAGCTCCTGGGCTGGGAGAAGGGCAGGGAGGGCTCAGTCCCCTGAGCACCATCAGGGGCAAAAGGGACTTGGCTTGGGGGGAATGAAATGAATTTATTCTCCATCAAAAGAAGTCAAATAAATCCTAAAAAAAAAGCATGTAGGAGGTAGGGGAGTCTCTGTTCCCCATGGGCTGCCAGGGAATTTCAGCTCCAGCTTCTCCTGCCCCTCCTTTCCTCCCTGATTTGCTGCCCACAGAGTCTCTCACACCTTCTCACCCCTCTGGCCACAATTCCATCTGCACAATCCCTTCCCTTTCCCCCAGTTCTGGCATTCCCAAGGCTCAGCCCTGGCCAGTGGCAGATCCAGACTTGGATTTTATCAGGACCAGGCTCTCCAGCCTTCCCTGTGCCCAGCAGAGCCCTGGGCACCTCTGCCCCAGGCTCTGCCTTGGCTCCAGCCTCTCCTGGGCACTGGGCTGAGGGGAAGGAGCAGAGTCCTGGGCTGACTGATGTGATGATGTGATGATGTGATAAGTGTGTGATAAGGCACTGAAAAATGCCCTTTGAGCTGGGAGCTGTCCCCCAGCCATGGCCCTGCAGCTGTTGGCAGCTGGATGCTCCAGGAAAGGCCTTGGCAGCAGCCAGGGTTTGTTCCCTGGGGCAAAAGTCCTGCTCCTATCAACCCTGGCTCATCATCCCAGCCCAGAGGATCCTGCAGCTGTGCCCCAGCCCTGCAGGGACTGAATCCTTGTTGTGCAAGGGCTGAGTAGGTCAAGGCTGGTCCCAGCCAGCCAAAGGTCCCAGCTGTGTCTCACCCTGAGTCAGGCACAGGAGCTGCCACCCAGGGCTGGGCTCTTGGCCAAAGGCCTTTCCAACCAGGCCAGGCTCCCTGCTTTGGATTTCCCCCCTCAGGTGTTGTTTTCCTGGCCTGATTTAGTGCAATCCCAACAATCCCTGCAGGATCCCTGTGGCTCTGCACACCCAAACATCTCTTCCTCCTCCTCCTCCTCCTGCAGCAAAAATACTTCGATTCCGGCGACTACAACATGGCCAAGGCCAAGATGAAGAACAAGCAGCTGCCAAGTGCAGGGCCTGACAAGAACCTGGTGACAGGAGACCACATCCCCACGCCCCAGGACCTGCCACAGAGGAAGTCCTCACTGGTCACCAGCAAGCTGGCAGGGTAGCACTCTCAGCTGGGGGGCTGCCCTGTGGTTTTTGTCTCTTTTTTTTTTTTTCTTTTGGCTAAAATGGATTTGAACTTCACTGTACCATAGGGGATGGGAGCACCAGAACCCACGTAGTTTTGTTTTGAGTCTTTTCCAGAGAACACAGCCCAGAGCTGAGTGGGGAGGGCAGGGTTGGGTTGGCCCTTCCTCTCAGGGAGGCTTTGCCTTAATTTTCCTGCTGTTTGGAAGCACTGGAACGCTGCCTGCTCGCTGGGAGAGGCGCCTGGAGGAGGGGGAGGTGGGGGGCTGAGGTGTGGGGAGGGGTTTCAGGTGGTGGGGGTGGCAGAGACTGAGCCAGCTGGGCAGGAGGGGTGACCCCAGGTCTGGTGTGTGTGACCCCAGACTGGCAGGTGTGACCCCAGACTGGCAGGTGTGATCCCAGACTGGCAGGTGTAATCCCAGACCTGGCAGGTGTGACCCCAGACTGGCAGGTGTGATCCCATGTATGGCAGGTGTGATCCCATGTATGGCAGGTGTGATCCCTGATCTCTCAGGTGTGATCCCATGTATGGCAGGTGTGACCCCATACATGGCAGGTGTGATCCCAGACCTGGCAGGTGTGATCCCATGTATGGCAGGTGTGACCCCATACATGGCAGGTGTGATCCCAGACTGGCAGGTGTGACCCCAGACTGGCAGGTGTGATCCCATACATGGCAGGTGTGATCCCATGTATGGCAGGTGTGACCCCATACATGGCAGGTGTGATCCCATGTATGGCAGGTGTGACCCCATACATGGCAGGTGTGGCCCCATGTATGGCAGGTGTGACCCCATACATGGCAGGTGTGATCCCAGACTGGCAGGTGTGACCCCATATATGGCAGGTGTGATCCCCGACTGGCAGGTGTGACCCCAGACTGGCAGGTGTGACCCCATACATGGCAGGTGTGATCCCAGACCTGGCAGGTGTGATCCCATGTATGGCAGGTGTGACCCCTGATCTCTCAGGTGTGATCCCTGATCTCTCAGGTGTGACCCCAGACTGGCAGGTGTGACCCCTGATCTCTCAGGTGTGATCCCATGTATGGCAGGTGTGATCCCTGATCTCTCAGGTGTGACCCCTGATCTGAAGGCATGGCCAGGTGTGTTCATCAGAGCTTCAAAGTGAAGGAATTGGCCGAGATGACAAAAAACTCCGTGGGGATGTTGTTGGCTGAGCTGCCTGGGATCTGTCCCTGGCACACTCAGGGTACAACACGTCCAGGGCTGTGGGAGAGGGGCTGGGCAGGGTTTGAAACATCCCCGTGGCTGCTTTGGGGGTCGAGCCCCACCACAGCTGCCTTGGCTGGAGGGGCTGGAGTGAATTTGGCCAGAGGGACACAACCAGAGGGGCTCAGCTGCCTCAGGGCCATGGGGCAGCTCCTCTGGCCTGCTCAGTTCTGTGTCTGGCCAAGGCTGAGGTGAGGGCAGCAGGCAGGTGGGAGCTGAGAGCAGCAGCAGCTCAGGACACAGCAGAGGCACCTGCAGCCCCAGCCTGGTCCCAGACTTGGGTGAGGGATTAGTGCAGCTGGAACTGATAACAGAGAGAGGCAGGAGTGGGAGTAACCACCCAGAAAGGGATAAAAAGCACCAGAGACAGAGTGGAATTTGAAGAATGTTGAGGCAAACCTGTGTTTTGAAAGCGTTGGGCACCCCAAGCTTGGATTTCTTTTTTTTCTCCCTTTTTCCCTTTCTTGTCTTTTCTTTGTCTCAAGCCTGGGGAAAAAAGAAAAAATAACAAACCCCCCCCCCCCCCAACAACAAAAAGCCCCAAACCCCACACCCTGTCCCTGCAGAGCCACACGTGCTGGGGGGTGGCACTGTCCCCTCCTGGTGCCCTGCATCATCATCATCATCCCAGTGGCCTTTTCCATGCAGTGAGGAGCCAGGGCATCCCCAAACCTGCCCCAATTTCTGGAGGGCCAAAGGAGAAGGGGGGGAGGCAGGAGTGAAGGATGCCCCGGGCAGGGTTTTCCTCCTGCCTGTTCCTGCTCACCTGGGCGTTGTTCCCTGGGAAATCTGTGTCACCTGTGTCACTCCTTGCTTCCCGGGGGTGTTTGCCCAGGGTGTGTTGGAACGTGTTGTCCAACTCCAGGTGGTTCCTGGATCATCCTCCCGTAGAGAAACAGGCTCTGCTGGCCCCGGGGCTGCTCTCTGGGGAAGGGGAAGGGGATGTGGTGGGGTTGGGAGCTGCCCCTTTGTCCCCACAAAAGCTCCAGCACTTTTCCAGCCCCTGCGTGACCTGGCTGGGCCAGTGGCTTGCACACCCTCCTTGGATGTCCTGCTGTCTGTCCCAGCCACGTTGTAAATAGATAAAAAAAAAAAAATATATAAAATATATATATATATAATTTTTTTACATGTTCACCTCTTCTGGAGTGCCGTGCTTGCTTTTTATGAAACCTCAAAAGGGGAAATAAAACCCGAAAGAGGAAATCCAAGTGAAGGCTGCAAAGGGGCCTGGCTGCCCCGGGGCTGTCCCTGTGCTGGGGGTGGGGGACAGAGGGAGGGGACAGCCCCCCCCAGCCACGTCCCCCTGGTTCTCCAGGTGTGCCTGAGACCCAGCAGGAGCAGCTCTGACCAGGGGATGGTTCCCATCCCACCCCAGAGCCAGGTGGGCAGTGCAGGGGGCAGGGGGGTGGTGCTGGCAGCCCCCTCCCCACCTCTCACCCAGTGAGGGGGTCTCCCAGCTGGCTGGGGGGCACAGGGGAGGGGTTTTATCCTCTCTGCCCCACCCCTTGCTGCAGGGCAGGAGCTCCAGCTGCCCTCTCCTACAGGGACATCCTCCCACAGTGTCCCACCGTGTCCCCACTGTCACCCCTGGGGGTCTCTGTCCCCCACGGCCACTCCTGCTCAAGGCAGCTCCGATGGGATGGGGGTGAGGGCTCTCAGCCCCCTCAAACCTCCCCTGGTCCTTCTCCAAACTGGGAAGGAGGCAGATTATCCCTCCCCATGCCAGGAGCCAGGCACTCCAGTCTGGGACAAGCTCGCCATGGAATCATGGAATGGTTTGGGTTGGAATGGATCTTAAAGCCCTGCCACGGTCAAGGACACCTCCCACCGTCCCAGGTGGGTCCAAATCCATCCACCCTGGCCTTGGGCACTGTCCCCTTCCCTGGAGGCTTCACCTCGACCTTTCCTCAGTCCCACCTTTCCCCTGGAGCTCTCCCCGTGTGTGTCACCGTGCTGGGCGGTGCTCCCAGCAATGCTCCCGGAGCCTTCGGATTCCCCAGCCCCGGGAATTCCCCAACCCCCTGGGGGCTCACCCCGATCCCCCAGGGACCCGCAGGGACCCGCAGGGGGACGAGCAGGGACGTGCTGTTCCAGCCCGAGGCGGTGTTTGTGCTAACGCTTGGCACCGCCTCACAAAAATGCGCTGGGCGCTGCCAGAGCTCGCTGTTATTGTTGCTCCTGGTGCCAAAGAATTCGCTTCCCGACAAGGACGCGTTCCTCGGGGCCGTGGGAAGGATTTTGAGAGGGACGAGTTTCATCTCCCCCCCCGCAGTCAGCCCTGGTTTGGGGGGGTGAAGGGACCCCCAGGGGGATGCACATCCCAGGTTTTGCTGGCTCTGAGGGCTCCAGGGCATCGGGATGGGGCCCTGAGCTCAGCACGGCCTCCTCCACTGCTCCAAACACAGCTCAGAACGGGGACAGAGCCTTGGGTTCCTCAGTTTGTCCCCCAAAAACGCTGACCAGGAGGTGGCAGCTCTCAGTGCCTCTCTGGAGCATTAAAACCCTGTGGGAGGTGCTGGTGCTCCCCCAACATCTGGAATTCATCTCCTTCTCTGGGGTTCCCCACCCTGCCTGAACCCTGAGGCTCTGGGATCTCCTGCCCCCAAGACCCCACTGGGAGGGGCAGGACTTTCCTGGGTCCCTTTTTGGTTTTCAGTTTCCCTGTGCCTGTGCTGGGAGGGGAAACCAGACCCCCTGTCCCGGTGTCTCACGTCCCAGTTTGGTGATGCCACCAGGTCATGGGGGCTGGTGTCACTGCCCAGGTGAGGGTCACACCTTGGTGGCCCTTGGTGGCACAGAGAGGCCCCAGCACATGTCCCTGGGAGGTAACTGTGGTCTCAGGGGCTCCAGACCCCAATTTCCAGTGTCTTGGGAGGCACCAAAGGGCTCTCAGCCTGCTGAGCTGCACTGGTCACTGGCTCTCAGGTAGGAAGAGACCTCTCCATCCCAGAATTCTCCCCTGAAAAGGAGTCCAGCAAAGGGACCTCCTGCCCTTCCTCAGTGCCCCAGGGCAAACCCACAGCGTTTCCCTGTCCCTGGTGGGTCTGATCCACCTGCACAACCCCCCTGAGGCTTCCCTGGCCAAGCTTTGCCCCAAACAGGGCAGGGTTTGAAGGCATCTGGCTCAGTCCCAGGGCTGAAGGAGGGGACCTGTGGCCAGGGGAGGCCAAAACTGATCCCCAGTGCCCCAAGGGTGCTGAGAGTGACCCCAGGGTAACCCCGGGGTGACACACCCAGGTGATGGCTCCTGCCCTGCTCTGTGGGTGCAGGGGGATTGCAGTCCTGGGGGAGATGTGGGACAACCCACCAAGGGCTGGAAGGAACAGGACAGCTCCCCAGAGCTGAACCAGACGGATCCAGGTGGGACTCCTGATAATCACGGAACAGTTTGGGTCGGAATTTTCTTTGAAAGGCCATCCCTGCAATGAGCAGGGACTAGATTGTTACCAGATCAGGCTGCTCAAGAGCTCTGTCCTTCCCGACTCGGGCATCTACCACCTCCCTGGGCAACCTGCTCCAGTGTCTAGTTACCCTCATAACAAAAATTTCCTTCCCTTTATCTACCCACTTTCACAATCTAAATAGTTTAGTTTAAAAGCATCACCCCTCACCCTGCTGCAATCCCACTCCCTCTACTTCCAACCCCCTTTTTGTCCACACCGGGGAGGCTGCGCCGGCTCCCGGGGGATGCTCGGTGCTGCGGAACCGTGAACGACCCCGGCGGCTGAGGCAGGGGAAGGGACACACGTGCGACGAGGATGGTCCCCGGTGCTGGGGGGGCTCTGCCTGGGGGGATCGCAGCCCCCGCTGCGCTCGGAGGGATGAGGAGGGGGTTGGTACTGGGGAGCAGCTGCCCGGTACCGGGAAGAGCCGGCGACACCGGCAGCGAGCTACCGAGGTCGGGGTGGGGAGGGCGAAGGGGATGATCCCCCCTTTCCGCTCTCTTTTTTATTTTTTCAGCCGAAAGAACGGAAGCGGAGGCGGAAACAAAAAAAGAGGGCGGATCCCCGCTCTCGCCCCGCCCCGCCCCTTGCAGAGCGCCGGTTATATAAACCACTTCGCCGGTCACGCCCGCACCCCGCCGGCCGCTCGCACCGGGCGCCATGTTCGCCGTCAAACCGAAAGCCTTCATCGGCTTCAACCTCTACTACGGCGGCGCCCCGGCGCTGAGCCCCGGCCGGCCCGGGGAGCGCCCGGAGCCCGCGGCCGCCGCCGCCGCCGCCTCAGAGCCGCCCCGCGACCGCTCCGGGGCCGCCGCCGGCCGCGCCGACCCCCCCCGCGCGCTGATTGGCTGCGGCGCGGCGCCGCGAGCGCTGATTGGCTGCAGCGCGACTCTATGGCGCCCTGAGGAGGAACTCGACGGTTGCGAACCCGAACCCGGCCCCGCCGCCGATTCCTTGCCCGGGACCCCCGCGGGACCCCCGGACGGACTCCGGCAGGACTCTCTGGAGCTCATCAGCCGCTACCTACGGGAGGTGGCGGGCGAGGAGCAGCCCAGCGCTAAGAAGCTTTTCCCGGGCCTCCTGGGTGGTCCCGGCCGGCCCGGCGCGGCGGGGGATGCGGTGATGGAGAAGGCGCTGGAGACGCTGCGGAGGGTCGGCGACGGCGTCATGGAGAAACACGAGCTCGCCTTCCAAGGTGGGTGCCGGGCGGACACTCCGCCAACCCTCCCGGCCTCTCCTTGCGGGGCGGTTTCCAGAGGCCGATTCCGCCTGTCCCCGTAGCCCCGGAGGAGGGGTTTGGGGAGGGGGCGGCGGGCGGGGGGCGATGCCCTCGCAGCCGGGGCAGGGTCTCTCATTGATGGGATGTGGCTCGGAAAGGGTTAAGCGAAGCAGCCGCGGAGCGATCAGAAACGAAACTGAACTTTGTTCCACTGGGACGAGGAAAAAGCCGCTGCTGGTGTGTGCGGAGGAGATAATTTAGTTACAGATTAGCCCCGGTTCCTCCTCGTGTCGTCCCCCCCCCCTCTCGGCTCGGAGTGAATAAATAAAAATAAATCATATTTATGCGCAAATAAATAATCCGAAGATTAGTTAGCTCAGGAGTTTCGAATCCTCATCCCCCCTCTAGTTTAGGTGCTGAGGGATTTTTTGGTGAGGGGAAATGTGCTCGCGTAGAACCAAGGAGGAATTTGGGTTGAAATAAAACCTTAAAAACTCCCCCAGACCCACGGGCAGGGGCACCTTCCACCATCCCGGGCTGCTCCAAACCCGGCCTTGGACACTTCCAGGGATCCAGAGCTTCCCTGAGAAATCTTTTTCCATGAATTTCACCCACTTCTGCAGGCTCCTGAGGCAGGGAGTGAGAAAGCGACGGATTTTTGTGGAACCCGGGCTGGTTCGGGGCTGCTCCGGCTCAGGATGGAGCCGGGCAGGGCAGGGCAGGTTCTGCGTTTTCCCCCTGAGGTGCTGGGCGGTGAAACACCTTCCCCCTTTGCAGGAGGATGTGCCAATTCCTCAGCTTCTCGGGGGTTTTTTGGCTGGGTTTTTTTGTTGTTGTTTAGTTTGGGGGTTTTTTTAAATTTTTATTTATTTATTTATTTTGGTTTAGTTTTCTTATGTTGTTGTTGTTTAGTTTGGGGGTTTTTTTTAAATTTTTTTAATTTATTTATTTTGGTTTAGTTTGGTTGGGTTTTTTTTTAGTTTTTTTTTTTTTTTAGGGTTTTTGGGTTTTTTGGGGGGTTTTTTTAGGGTTTTTTGTTTTTTTTTTTAGGGTTTTTTTGAGTTTTGGGGGTTTTTTTGGGTTTGTTTTGTTTTGTTTTTTGGGGTTTTTTTTTGTTTGTTGAACACAAAGAGCTTCAGTTTCATCCTTAGCTGTGCTGGTGGGAAAGGCAGTGGGATCAGTGGGATCAGTTCCTCTGTCCCAATTCCCGGACGTGCTTGTTGAATGATTCTTGGGAGGAATGTCCCAAGCTGCGTCATGGATTTTTTTTTGCCCATTCACGAGGTTTTTTCCTCGCATTTTTCACTTTCCCAATCCCATTTCTCCCCCCACCCCCGCGGGTTAAAATTAATTACTTAAAATCCTGATTATATTAAATTATATTCATATCTAAATTAATTAATTAGATAAAATAAATTAAATAAATAAAGAAAATAAAGAAATAAAATTCAATTAATTAATTAATATTTAAATTCCTGATTAATTTAGAGGGGGAAAAACACGGAGTAATTAAAGAGGGAATGAGGATGAATTTTCAAGAATTTCTGGGAATGTGGCATCAGGGAAAAATCCCTGGGAAAATCCTCTATTCCAGTCCGGGAAAAAAAAAAAAAAAAAAAAAAAAAAAAGACCGGAAATTCTGCCTGAGAAAAAGGGGAAATTGAGAAAAGAGGGAGGTTTGGAGCCAGGAAAAAAAATGGGAATAAAGATGGGGAAAACGGGAAAAAGGACCCAGGAACGGGGAAAAAAAAAAACCGCGGGATTTACAGGGAATTTTGGGATTCCGAGGGGAGGAGAATTTTGGGAATTCCTGGTGATATTCCCGGTGTTTTCTCTGGAATTCCCGGTGACTTTTCCGGGGTTTCTGTGGGTGATTTCCTGAGCGCCTCGAGGCGGGGGAGAAACTGCCTCGAGAAGTTTCTTTGCTGCGAGTTTGAGCAATAACAACAAACAGCGGCAGCAACGCCTTTCGGTTTCGCAAAGGCTCCTTGGCTCCTGCGGGGCAGGAGGAGGTCGGGCTGGGGAATTCTGATTTTCCAGGCACTGATCCCGAGTTCCTGACCTGGGGGAAGCATCCTGGGGGGGCTGCTGGGGTCTCTGCTCGCCCCAGGTTGTGGTTCTGATGTCCCCTGAGCTCGGGAATTCTGATTTTCCAGGCACTGATCCCCTCATTCCTGACCTGGGGGGGGCTGCCCTTGGTCTCTCCTCTGTGGTTCTGGTGTGGTGGGGCTTGAGAACCTTGAGATAAGACACCACAGCTGTCCCTGAGCTGGGGGATTTTGCTCTTCCAGGCACTGAGCCCGAGTTCCTGACCTGGGGGAGCTGCCCTTGGTCTCTGCTCCCCCAAGGTTCTGTGGTTTTGATGTCCCTGAGCTGGGGAATTCTGCTTTTCCAGGCACTGATCCCTCCACTGATCCCCTGACACGTCCTGGGGGGGCTGCTGGGGTCTCTGCTCCCCCCCAGGTTGTGTTTCTGATGTGGTGGGGCTTGGAAACCTTTGAACCAAGGGGGGGTGTGATATGCTCAGACACCACAGTGATGTCCCCTAAGCTGGGGAATTCTGATTTTCCAGGCACTGATCCCCTCATTCCTGACCTGGGGGGGGCTGCCCTTGGTCTGAGGCTGGGGGAGCACAGGGGATGATTTGGGGCTGGGGGAGCACAGGGGATGTTTGAGGTTCAGGGAGCACAGGGACTGCTTCCCCCAGGTTCTGTGGTTCTGATGTGGTGGAGCTTGGAAACCTTTGAGGAAGGGAGGGTGTGATGTGCTCAGACACCACAGCTGTCCCTGAGCTGGGGAATTCTGCTCTTCCAGGCACTGACCCCGAGTTCCTGACCTGGGGTACACATCCTGGGGGGGCTGCCCTTGGTCCCTGCTTGCCCCAGGTTGTGTTTCTGATGTGGTGGGGCTTGGAAACCTTTGAACCAAGGGGGGGTGTGATATGCTCAGACACCACAGTGATGTCCCCTAAGCTGGGGAATTCTGATTTTCCAGGCACTGATCCCCTCATTCCTGACCTGGGGGGGGCTGCCCTTGGTCTGAGGCTGGGGGAGCACAGGGGATGATTTGGGGCTGGGGGAGCACAGGGGATGTTTGAGGTTCAGGGAGCACAGAGACTGCTTCCCCCAGGTTCTGTGGTTCTGATGTGGTGGAGCTTGGAAACCTTTGAGGAAGGGAGGGTGTGATGGGCTCAGACAGCACAGCTGCCCCTGAGCTGGGGGATTCTGCTCTTCCAGGCACTGACCCCGAGTTCCTGACCTGGGGGAGCTGCCCTTGGTCTCTGCTCCCCCAAGGTTCTGTGGTTTTGATGCCCCTGAGCTGGGGGATTCTGCTATTCCAGGCACTGATCCCTCGTTCCTGACCTGGGGGACACATCCTGGTGGGCTGCCCTTGGTCCCTGCTCGCCCCAGGTTGTGTTTCTGATGTGGTGGAGCTTGGAAACCTTTGAGGAAGGAGGGTATGATGGGCTCAGACACCACAGCTGCCCCTGAGCTGGGGGATTCTGCTCTTCCAGGCACTGACCCCGAGTTCCTGACCTGGGGGAGCTGCCCTTGGTCTCTGCTCTGTGGTTCTGATGTGCTGTGGCTTGGAAACCTTTGAGGAAGGGGGGTGTGATGGGCTCAGACAGCACAGCTGTCCCCCCAGCCAGGGGGGGAAGGAACTGAAAGTGTGTCAGGGCCTGGGTTGTGTCTGTCCCAGCTGTGGGAGGACAGCAGGACTCCATCCCTGAACACCTGGCTCCTGCAGCTTTAGGGACTCCAATGAGGTTTTGGGGGTCACACCCTCTCCCTGCCCCTCCTTGGAGGGGGATGTTTGGCGCCCCTAAAATCGGGAATCTCCCCGCAGGGATGCTGCGGAAGCTGGAAATCCGGCAAGAGGAGGACCTGCAGTCGGTGGTGGAGGTGGCCGCCCACGTCTTCAGCGACGGGGTGACCAACTGGGGCCGCGTGGTGACCCTGATCGCCTTCGGGGCCTTCGTGGCCAAGCACCTGAAGAGCATCCGGCAGGAGCAGAGCATCGGCTCCCTGGCCGGCATCATCACCGACGCCCTGGTCTCGTCCAAGAGGGAGTGGCTGGAGAGCCAGGGGGGCTGGGTGAGTCACTGCCCGCCCCGAAATTCCCGACATTCCAGCCCTTTTACTGTCCCGGGCTGAGTCATTGCTTCCAGGGAACATCGAGGGTTAGAGTCTGGGGGGGGTGGGGTTGTGGGGATTTGGGGTTGTGAGATGTCTGGGGTGGGTTTGGATGGAAAATGTTGGTGCTGCCTGGCCTGGGGGCTGCATTGCCCAAAGCCAGGGCAGTCCTGGGGCTGCTGAGCTGGTTTGGGGCTGAATTGGGGCTGGGGGAGCACAGGGGATGTGCAGGATGAATTGGGGCTGAGGGAGCACAGGGGGTGTTTGGGACTGAAATGGGGCTGGGGGAGCACAGGGAATGTTTGAGGCTGGGGGAGCACAGGGGATGTGCAGGATGATTTGGGGCTGGGGGAGCACAGGGGATGTTTGGGGCTGGGGGAGCACAGGGGATGTGCAGGATGATTTGGGGCTGGGGGAGCACAGAGGATGATTTGGGGCTGATTTGGGGCTGAGGGAGCACAGGGGTTGATTTGGGGCTGGGGAGCACAGGGGATGTGCAGGATGATTTGGGGCTGGGTGAAGAGCAGGAGATGTTTGAGGCTGAATTGGGGCTGGGGGAGCACAGGGGATGTGCAGGATGAATTGGGGCTGGGGGAGCACAGGGGATGTTTGGGGCTGAAATGGGGCTGGGGAGCACAGGGGATGATTTGAGGCTCAGGGAGCACAGGGAATGTGCAGGATGAAATGGGGCTGGGGGAGCACAGGGGATGTTTGAGGTTCAGGGAGCACAGGGGATGATTTGGGGCTGAGGGAGCACAGGGGATGTGCAGGATAATTTGGGGCTGGGGGAGCACAGGGGATGATTTGGGGCTGATTTGGGGCTGGGGGAGCACAGGGAATGTTTGAACTCGGAGCACAGGGGATGTTTGGGGCTGAAATGGGGCTGAGGGAGCACAGGGGATGTGCAGGATGATTTGGGGCTGGGTGAAGAGCAGGAGATGTTTGGGGCTGAAATGGGGCTGGGGAGCACAGGGGATGATTTGAGGCTCAAGGAGCACAGGGAATGTGCAGGATGAAATGGGGCTGGGGGAGCACAGGGGATGTTTGAGGTTCAGGGAGCACAGGGGATGATTTGGGGCTGATTTGGGGCTGGGGGAGCACAGTGGATGATTTGGGGCTGATTTGGGGCTGGGGGAGCACAGGGAATGTTTGAACTCGGAGCACAGGGGATGTTTGGGGCTGAAATGGGGCTGAGGGAGCACAGGGGATGTGCAGGATAATTTGGGGCTGAGGGAGCACAGGGGACGTTCAGGATGATTTGAGGCTGGGGCCATCACACTGCAGTCCCTGTCCCCCTCCTCCCCTTACCCTCCTCCCCCCCAGCACTGCCCGGCAGGGCACTGACCATCCTTTCCCTCTCTCCCAGGAGGGCTTTGTGGACTTTTTCCGTGTGGAGGACCTGGAGGGCAGCATCCGCCAGGTGCTGCTGGCCTTCGCGGGGGTGGCCGGCCTGGGCGCCAGCCTGGCCTACATGATCCGGTGAGCCCGGAGCTGCCCAGGACTTTGGGGAGGACTTTGGGGTGCAGAGCTGCCTCCCCTCCCTCAGGGAGTGCTGCTGGAGCTGGACTGCAGCCACCCCAGCAGGAGGAGAACCCCTGGAGCAGCTCTGTGAGGAAGAGGAAGGTGTGAGTGACCCTGGAGGGTTTCTCACCTCGGAGGAGTTTTGTTACTCTGCTGCCTTTGGAGAGGAGCTCTGGGGGAGCTCCAGTGGACTCAGATCCTGGAGAGGGGAACCAGCAGCTCCTGCCTGGGCTGGGGCGAGGCAGCTGAGCCTGGAGCAGATGTTTTGAGGGGGTTTGTGGGGTTTTTTTAGGTTTTTTTTTTTTTTTTCCCCTCTGGAAATAGCACCTTCTGCTGCTGCCCTGCCTAAACTCGCAGCTCTCTCTTCTTCTCTTGAAGCACTGGAGGCTGGAGATGATTCCCCCAAGGTGCTGCCAGACCTGGGAGCCCCTGCCCTGGAGCTGCAGCCCCTTCCCTCCCTCCCTCCCTCCCCAGGACATGTGTCCTGGCCCCAAACAGCCTCTCCTGGCTGCACAAAGACAGTTCAAAAATCACCAATGCGTTTGTAAGTATGTAAAAAAAACCACACAAAAAAACCCACCCAACCCAACCCCCACTGGGCTGGGGAGGATGTAGAAAAACCTGTAAATGCCTATAAATCTGTAGAATACATCCGTTTTTACAAGACTTGCTGGTGCAAAAAAGGAGGAATTCATTCCGAGTTGCATTTTTGTGGGAAAATCTTCATTCCCCTCGAGCTCTTTCCCCTCCACTCAGGGGGTGTGACAAGCAGCAGTGGCCTCGGTGTCACCACAGCTGCCAGCAGCTGCTGCTTCTCTTTGCTTTTTCATCTTTTTTTTTTGTTTTTGTTTTTTGGGTGGCTCTTCCCTTTCCTCTCTCTCTCTCCTCCAAAAAGCCACGACCTGCACAAAGCTGATTTTTGAATGTAAAAAAAAAAAAAAAACAAACAACAAAAAACGCTCTGGGGCTGCCCCACAGCCTGGATTTGCTGCCCAGGGGGGGCTGGCAGGGCTCCCCCACCCCCCTGGTTGTGGGGTGGGACCCCCCCGAGGGGTCCCCAGGGTGTCCCCTGGAGCCCTGCCCTGCTCAGTGATGGTGCTACAAGCCAGGCCCTGCTTGTCTGCAGAACAAGTTTGGTCAATAAATAAATGTCTTTTGTTCACACTCCTGTGGGGTTTTGGGGTCTCTCAGGGATTTGGGGTGTTGCTGACTCTCAGGGATTTGGGGTTTTGGTGCCTTTTAAGGATTTGGGGTGTTGGTGCTTCCCAGGGATTTGGGGGTCTGGTGCCTCTCAGGGATTTGGGGTGTTGATGCCTTTTAAGGATTTGGGGTTTTGGTGCTTCTCAGGGATTTGGGGTGTTGGTGGCTGGTCTGGGGTGCCTGTGGCAGTTTTGGGGTTCCTGTATCAGTTTTGGGGTGCCTGTAGTAGTTTTTGGGGTGCCTGTATCAGTTTTGGGGGTCCCTGCATCAGTTTTGGGGTGCCTGTAGCAGTTTTGGGGTTCCTGTATCAGTTTGGGGGTCCCTGTATCAGTTTGGGGGTCCCTGTATCAGTTTTGGGGTGCCCATAGCAGTTTTGGGGTTCCTGCATCAGTTTTGGAGTGCCTGTAGTAGTTTTTGGGGTTCCTGCATCAGTTTTGGGGTGCCTGTAGTAGTTTTTGGGGTGCCTGTAGTAGTTTTTGGGGTGCCTGTAGCAGTTTTGGGGTTCCTGTAGCAGTTTTGGGGTGCTTTTATCAGTTTGGGGGTCCCTGCATCAGTTTGGGGGTCCCTGTGTCAGTTTTGGGGTGCCTGTAGTAGTTTTTGGGGTTCCTGCATCAGTTTTGGGGTGCCTGTAGCAGTTTTGGGGTGCCTGTAGCAGTTTTTGGGTTCAGATTCCTGTTGTAGCAGCCCTGGGTGACTCAGCCCTGCTGGGGGTGGGGGTTTTTTCTGCTTTTTAATTTCGGTTTGGGTTTGGTTTTTTTTTTTTTTCCTGTTTTGTTTTGGTTTTGGGGTTTTTTTTTTTTGTTTTTCGAATGCTGTGTCTGCAGGGACTATTTCGGGCCTGTTTGGGGTGGGAAATGCAAAACTGGAAATATGCAAAGGGAGGGAGGGTGGGGTGGGGGTTTGGGGGCCGTTTTAGGGCCTTGGGGTGCAGGTGGAGTTTGGGGTGTGGGGGTTTCCCAGGGGTTTGGGGTGTGGGGTGCCTGGCAGGGCTTGTGGGGCGTGGGTGGCTCCCAGATTTGGGTGTGGGTGCCTGGGAGGGGCTGGGCTGCAGGGGAAAGTCGGGGTGTGGGTGCCCCCAGGGATTTGGGGTGTTGGGTGTTCCCAGGGATTTGGGGTGTGGGTGCCTGGGAGGATTTGGAGTGTTGGTGCCTTTTAAGGATTTGGGGTGTTGGTGTTTCTCAGGGATTTGGGGTCTTTGTGCCCCCAGGGATTTGGGGTGTTGGTGCCTTGCAGGGATTTGGGGTGTTGGTTGTTCCCAGGGATTTGGGGTGTTGGTGCCTCTCAAGGATCCGGGGTGTGGGTGGCCCCTAAATTTGGGCGTGGGTGCCTGTAGCAGTTCTGGGGTGTCTGTAGCAGTTTTGGGGTGCAGGTTCCTGTATCTTTTTGGAGTTCCTGTAGCACTTTTGGGGTTCCTGTGTCAGTTTTGGGGTTTGGTATCCTGTAGCAGTTCTGGGGTGCCCGTTGCAGTTTTGGGATTCCTGTAGCAGTTTTTGGGTGCAGGTTCCTGTGTCAGTTTTGGGGTTCAGGTTGCTGTAGCAGTTTTGGGGTTGCTGTGTCAGTTTTGGGGTTCCTGCAGCAATTTTTGGGTGCAGGTTCCTGTGTCAGTTTTGGGGTTCAGGTTGCTGTAGCAGTTTTGGGGTTCCTGTGTCAGTTTTGGGGTTCAGGTTGCTGTAGCAGTTTTGGGGTTGCTGTGTCAGTTTTGGGGTGCCCGTGGCAGTTCTGGGGTTCCTGTATCAGCTTTGGGGTGCCTGTATCAGTTTTTGGGTGCAGGTTCCTGTAGCAGTTCTGGGCTGCCCGTTGCAGTTTTGAGGTTCCTGGGTCAGTTTTGGGATTTTTGTGACAGTTTTGGGGTGCCTGTATAAATTCTGGGGTTCCTGTATCACTTTTGGGGTGCGGGTTGCTGTGTCAGTTTTGGGGTTTTTGTATCAGTTTTGGGGTTTTTGTATCAGTTTTGGGGTGCAGGTTCCTGTGTCAGTTCTGGGGTGCCCGTGTCACTTTTTGGGGCGCCCGTGGCCGCTCCTGGGCGTTTTTTGGGGCGGTGTTTCCTGCCCGATAACCCCGCGGCGTTTCCGCTCCCCGCCCCCGGGGCTTTTCTCAGAAGCCGCCGCCGCTTCCCCGAACCGGGGCCTTACGTAAATAACAGCGGGGGAGGGGTAAAAAGAATTAAAAATTAAAGATTAAAAATTAAAGATTAAAAATTAAAGATTAAAAAGGGCCTGCTGGGGGGGGGGCTGCGGGTCGGGCACCTCAGCCCCGGCTGCCCTGGGGACCCTCGAGCAGCACCAAATCCCCAAAACACCCCCCCAAAATCGCCCAAATTCTCCCAAATCTCCCCCCAAATCCCCCTAAACCCTCCCAAAATCCCCCGGGTTGGGGGGGTTTAGGGGTTATGGGGGGCACGGGGGGTGTTGAGGATGCGGTTTTGGGGGGGATTTAGGGGCTGTGGGGAGCACAGGGATGCGCTTGGGGGGGGTTTAGGGGGTTTGGGGGGCACAGGGGGTGTTCAGGATGCGGGTTTGGGGGGGTGTTTGGGGGGGTTTAGGGGTTATGGGGGTCACGGGGGGTGCCCAAGCTGCCCGGGCAGGGTCGGTGGGTGCTGGGCAGGATCGGTGGGTGCGGGCCCGGCCCTGCCCGGGCAGGATGAGGCGGCAGCCGCGGTGACTCAGCTGGAATGCGCTGGCAGGACACGGCGTTCCTGTCCCAGCGCCACCGCCCCGGGCACTGCCCCGGGACCTGCCCCGCACCGGGACCGGGGAGAGCCGAGTGTCCCAGTGTGTCCCAGTGTGTCCCAGTGTGTCCCAGTGAGCCCCAGTGAGCTCCCAGTGAGCTCCCAGTGAGATCCCAGTGAGTTCCCAGTGTGTCCCAGTGCACTCCAGTGAGCTCCAGTGCACCCCAGTGAGCCCCAGTGAGCTCCCAGTGAGATCCCAGTGAGTTCCCAGTGTGTCCCAGTGCACTCCAGTGAGCTCCAGTGCACCCCAGTGTGCCCCAGTGAGTTCCCAGTGAGTTCCCAGTGTGTCCCAGTGCACTCCAGTGAGCTCCAGTGCACCCCAGTGAGCCCCAGTGAGCTCCCAGTGAGATCCCAGTGAGTTCCCAGTGTGTCCCAGTGCACTCCAGTGAGCTCCAGTGCACCCCAGTGTGCCCCAGTGAGTTCCCAGTGAGATCCCAGTGAGTTCCCAGTGTGTCCCAGTGCACTCCAGTGAGCTCCAGTGCACCCCAGTGAGCCCCAGTGAGCTCCCAGTGAGATCCCAGTGAGTTCCCAGTGTGTCCCAGTGCACTCCAGTGAGCTCCAGTGCACCCCAGTGTGCCCCAGTGAGTTCCCAGTGAGTTCCCAGTGTGTCCCAGTGCACTCCAGTGAGCTCCAGTGCACCCCAGTGTGCCCCAGTGAGTTCCCAGTGAGTTCCCAGTGTGTCCCAGTGCACTCCAGTGAGCTCCAGTGCACCCCAGTGTGCCCCAGTGAGATCCCAGTGTGTCCCAGTGAGCTCCAGTGTGCCCCAGTATCCCCCAGTGAGCTCCAGTGAGATCCCAGTGTGTCCCAGTGAACCCCAGTGAGATCCCAGTGTGTCCCAGTGTGCCCCAGTGAGATCCCAGTGTCCCTCAGTGTGTCACAGTGCACCCCAGTGCCCCCAGTTCTGACATCCGAGGGCACATCCAGTGTATCCCAGTGTGTCCCAGCACAGTCCCGGGGGTCCTGGGGTCCCACCCTGACCCCCAGCCCGGGGATTGGCAAATCGCGCTCCCGGCCAGCCCAGGGGCCGCCGCTCAGCCGCGTTTGTCCCTTTGCGTCACCGCCACGACCACGTCAGAGCCTTTTCCTTCCCCTTCCCCTTTCCCCGCCTGTGCCAGCCCTGGTCCCGTCACCGGAGCGTCACCGAGCGCCGGGACCGAGCCCCGGGGTGCCCCGGGGGGGTTCGGTGCCTCCGGTGCTCCCGGGGAGGGACCCGACCCCGGTTTGGGCCCCGTTTTGGGTTTTGCTGTGCCCAGGGAAGGGAGAATTTTATTTCCCCGGCCAGGCTGAGCTGGAGGGCGGATGCGGTACCGGGGGTCCCGGACCAGAGGCGGTACCGGGGGTCCCGGACCAGAGGAGGTACCGGGGGGGTCCCAGACTAGAGGCGGTACCGGGGGTCCCGGACCAGAGGCGGTACCGGGTGCGGTACCGGGGGTCCCAGACTAGAGGCGGTACCGGGGATCCCGGACCAGAGGCGTTACCGGGGGTCCCGGATCAGAGGCGGTACCGGGGGTCCCGGATCAGAGGCGGTACCGGGTGCGGTACCGGGGGTCCCGGACCAGAGGCGGTACCGGGGGTCCCGGTTCCGATCCCGCCCGCTCCGCACCCGGACCGCCCGCGGGGCGCTGCCGCCGCCCGGTGGCCAAAGACCGGTACTGCACCCGGGCTCCGCACATGCGCAGCGGCGCCATCGCTGCAGCCCCACCAGCCCCGCGGGGCTGAGGGGCCCCGGGCGCTGCCGCCGCCGCCTCCTCCCGGGGCGGAAAGGCCGCCGGTGCTGCCCGGTGCCGCCGGTGCCGCCCGCTGCTGCCTTTGCCGCCGGTGCTGCCGGTGCCGCCGGTGCTGCCGGTGCTGCCGGGGCCGCCGCCGGTGCTGCTGCTGTCGCCGCCTCGTGGTGGGAGCGCGGTACTGCAGGGGCTGTGCGGGAACGGGGCGGCGACTCCCGGGATCGGCAACGCCCCCAGACCTCTCATCCTGCCCCTGGACCCCTCATCCTGCCCCCCCAGACCCCTCATCCTGCCCCCAGACCTCTCATCCTGCCCCTGGACCCCTCATCCTGCCCCCCAGACCCCTCATCCTGCCCCCGGACCTCTCATCCTGCCCCCAGACCTCTCATCCTGCCCCCCCAGACCCCCCATCCTGCCCCCGGACCCCTCATTCTGCACCCCCGGACCCCTCATCCTGCCCCCTGCACACTTTAGGAATAAAAGCCAGGCAGCTTCCGTGGTGGGTTATTTTATTTTATTTTATTTTATTTTATTTTATTTTATTTTATTTTATTTTATTTTATTTTATTTTTATTCCAGAATCCTCAACACAGCTCAGCCCTGCACAGAGCAACCCGAAAGAACAGCCACCACCTCAGTTCCCTGCTCAAAAAAAACCCACAACCAAGCTTCCCGTGGAGCCTCCCCTGGCTGTGGCTGCAGTTAAGGAGGGCGTTCCTGCTCTGAAGGGTTGACAAAGAAGTTTGGGACTCTCTGCTGGGTTTTTTTCTGCTCGTTCCTCTTTCAGGACACAAACCTCCCCCTGTCTGCAGCTTCCTCAGCAGGGGCAGGTCCGGTCTCTGCTCCCTGGGACAGGGACAGGACCCAGGGAAGGGCTGGAGCTGTGCCAGGGGGGTTTGGGTTGGAGATCAGGGAAAGGTTCTTCCCCCAGAGGGTGCTGGGCAGGTTCCTCAGGGAATGGTCCCAGCCCTGAGGCTGCCAGAGCTCCAGGAGAGCTTGGACAGCTCTCCCAGCCCAGGGTGGGGTTGGTGGGGTGTCTGTGATCCCTGTGGGTCCCTTCCAGCTGAGATCCCACGGTTCTGTGACTCTTCCAAGTGACCTCTCTGCAGGCCCTGGACTCTCTGTGACCCCACAGCTCAAGGGAACCCCCCCTGCCCCTCTCCAAGCACCACAGCTCACAGAATCTCCCAATTTCAGAGACTGCCTTGGCTCCTGCTGAGCTCCAGCACCTCCCATTCCTGCCAGGAACAGCATTTGAACACACGCTGTGTTTAGAAATCCACTTTATTTGGTTGAAGACAAGTCGGTGATGGAGAACTCAGAGCCCAGCACGGCCCCAGGTACCTCTGAGAAGCCCGAGCAGCCCCAGGCTCATCCTGCCACCCCTGTGGGGTACCCAGGAGCAGCTGGAGCAGCTCTCCACGGCCCGACAGGACACACCTGAGCTTGAGCAGCTGCTGTGAGGTGGCACTGGGTGTCCCTGGTGTCCCAGGCCAGCACAGCAGGAAGGTGGAGCAGGGAGGAGGAGTCCGTGAGCCCCCGGCTGGAGGAGCTGGGATTTGCTGGTGCCACCCAAACATCCTTGGAAGCCGCACTGGAGCCACTCCCAGCCCCGCAAGCCAGGACAGCAGTGGTTGTATCCCTTTGGGAGGAAGAGGAGGAGGATTCTCCTGCCCAAACTTCCCCCCCCCATCTCTTCCCTTTAGCTGCATGGATCAGGAAAAAAAAAAAAAAAAAAAAAATCCGGGAATCTGCAGGACGTGGCAGCGGGCAGGAGGAGCGGGACGCAGGGAGGAGGCTGCGGGTGTCACGCCGCTCCCCTCGGGGCTGCCGGGGGAGGCAGAGGAGGCGGCCCCCGGCAGCGGCCACGGCCAATCCCGGGCACGGGGAGGATCCCGGGGCTCTCTCTGCCCGCGGCCCGGCCCCCCTCAGTTGATGGGCTCGTACTCGGAGTAGCGTCTCCTCCGCGCCAGCAGCACCAGGCAGGCGCCCAGCAGCAGCATGGCCAGCGGCGTGCCCAGCGCCACGGCCGTGATGGAGATCACCAGCGGGGAGAAGCTGTCCCTGGGGGGCTCCCCGAAGCCCAGCAGCACCGACCTGCGGGAGGGCACGGGTCAGGGTGGGAGCCCTGGGGCTTTCCCACCTCAGATCCCACACAGGGTAGGATGAGGCTCCTCAAGGAACCGGGAGGTTTTTGCTGCAGGGTTACAGGGAAGGTCAGAACTTTGGAATGGAGACTGTTAGTTAAACAGAGAAACCCTGTGACCTGCCAGGCCCCCCAAACTGCACATCATCAGTGAGCAGGAGCATCCCTTCAGACCCCTCAGTGACCAGGAACATCCCTTCAGATCCTTCAGACCCCTCAGTGACCAGGAACATCCCTTCAGACCCTTCAGACCCCTTTTCAGACCCCTCAGTGACCAGGAACATCCCTTCAGATCCTTCAGACCCCTCAGTGACCAGGAACATCCCTTCAGACCCCTCTTCAGCCCCCTCAGTGACCAGGAGCGTCCCTTCAAACCCTTCAGACCCCTCAGTGACCAGGACCATCCTTTCAGACCCCTCAGTGACCAGGAACATCCCTTCAGACCCCTCTTCAGCCGCCTCAGCAACCAGGACCATCCTTTCAGACCCCTCTTCAGCCCCCTCAGTGACCAGGAACACCCCCCCAAACCCCCCAGACCCCACTCACCAGCTGAGGTATCTCTTCTCCCGGTACACCTCTCCCTCCTCTCCCCCAAAGGACACGTTGAGGGCGCTGACAGTGCAGCTGCTGCCTAAACTGTCCCCAAAATAGGCCTGGACGATGCTGGCCAGGGGCAGGCTCCAGTTGGCCTCCTGCAGCCCCCCAGCCCGGCACTGGATCCCATCCTCACGCCGGGGGCTGCGGGAGCCGTACGCCGTCGCCTTCCACTGCAGGAAGCCCAGAGTGGAGCTGCTGTTGTGGGGCTGAGCCAGCAGGGACAGCACCTGGGGAGGGGACAAGGTGAGGGGAAGGACAGCGGGGTGTCTTGGGTTATGGAAACCAAAAAGGTGTGTTCTGTTTCATCTGTTGAGAGCAGCTGGGGAGATGTTTTTTTTTTAACTTTGTCTCTTGTAACTCTGGGAGGAGGGGGGCTGATGCCTTCTGATAACGGGCCAGCTGTTCAAACCAGGTGGGGCAGAGTTTCTTACCTTTGCCACCACCTTTCCTCCCTCCAGGGGATATCTGCTGCTAATGGGTCATTGAGGATTATCTCCCGCTAATGGGCCATTGAGGATTATCTTCTGCTAATGGGCCATTGAGGATTATCTTCTGCTAATGGGTCATTGAGGATTATCTCCTGCTAATGGGCCATTGAGGATTATCTCCTGCTAATGGGCCATTGAGGATTATCTGCTGCTAATGGGCCATTGAGGCTCACCAGTGACAGCACACATTCCATCATCCCATTGTCAGATGCTCCACCCAGTGGGAGGAGCCAACCATTCCCATCTGGATAAAAACTGAGACACAGGAACACCAGGGATCTGGTTCCACTGGATTCCCGGAGGAAGACTGAACCCTTCTCACCATCCCTGGACCCTTCTCACCATCCCTGGACCCTCTCACCATCTCTGGACCCTTTTCTACAGGATCATCTCTGCTCCAACAGAACCACATCTGCCACTTCAGGAGGATTTACTGTGGGACTGCTTCCAACCCCCTGACCAACAGGGTGTCAGGTTGTAGCTCTGACTCTGTCAGGGTTTTTCCAGGATTGTTGTTTAGTTGTTTGTTTTACTATTACATTTGTTAATATTCCTAGTAAAGAACTGTTATTCCTATTCCCAAATCTTTGCCTGAAAGCCCCTTCATTGCAAAATTATAATTTGGAGGGGGTGAGGGGTTTACATTCTCCACTCTAAGGGAAACTCCACCTTTCCCTGGCAGACACCTGTCTTTCCAAACCGAGACACACAGGGTCACCCCCAGCCCCGGGGGGGGTCACCCCCATCCCAGGGGGGTCACCCCCATCCCCGGGGGGCTCACCTCGAAGATGGTGGGGGTGTACTCATCGTCGATGGATCTCTGGGAGCGCAGCCTCCGCGCCGCCCCCGCCTCCTCCACCGTGGCCAGCTCCAGCAGGAAGCGGGAGCTGTTCCCCCTGGGGCTGACCCCGGCCAGGATGAATTCCAGCTGGGAGCTGTCTGCTGTGTGCAGGAGGCTGGGCAGGCGCTCGTCGCGGCCGCCGGCCTCGTAGGCTGTCACCTGCAAGGGACACGGGGTCTGATGCCTCAGATTTCATAATTTCAGATCCTGTGCCATCTAAAGATGTTGTTTTGAGCCTCGTATTAAGTGCTACTGAGCTCTCTTCACAGAACAAGCAGACAAAACAAATCTTTTCCTGCTGAGGACCAAGGACAACTTTCAGCCCAAAATGCACCAACAATGGTGGACTGAAAGGAGGAACGAGAAGGATGGGACCTCACAGCCTGGAGCTGGAATTGGGACAATTAAACCCCAATGTGCAAATGGACCAAAACTGATAAAAATGTAAAATCTTGTGATCGGGGAACCACTGGGTGCAGCCTTGGTCAGGCTCCTGTAACGCCCAGGGTGGATCCTGGAAACCTTTTAATAAATCTCTACTTTAATAAATATCTTTATTCTCTAGCTCTGTCCAGCCTCTGTTTCAGGTCAGCCTTCCTAAGGCATCAGATCACAGGCAGCCCCCAGGTGCAGCATTCCCTGCCCAGGAGCTGCTTTGGACGGGACATTTGATGTTGTATTCCTTTGCGGAATGGTTTTTCCATCCCCAGAACCCCTTAAATCCTGTAACCAGGGAGTTTGACCCTTCCTTCCTAGCTTGACCCTACTGGCTCAGGTCCAGCTATCTCTCCTGAGCAGAGACCAGATGAACTCCTGTTCTTCCTTGTTCTCTCTCTCCTCCCTGGAACCCTTCGAGAATAAAGTCTTGGACCGATCCTAGGGGGTGAGAGCCTCTTTTGGAATCTTTTTACCGTTTCCCTGAGATATTCCTCCAAAGCCCCTCAAGGAAACTGAGCTTCAGGAGCCCAGGAGGGTGGGCAGGCAGGGGGAATACTTCAATTCCTGGTGTTCCCATACCCGGAAGGCCAGGCTGGGTGTCCCCTGTCCCCTGGGTGTCCCGGGAAGGCCAGGCTGGGTGTTCCCTGCCCCTGGGTGTCCCTGGAAGGCCAGGCTGGGTGTTCCCTGCCCCCTGAGCATCCCTGGAAGGCCAGGCTGGGTGTTCCCTGCCCCTGAGCATCCCTGGAAGGCCAGGCTGGGTGTTCCCTGCCCCTGGGCGTCCCTGGAAGGCCAGGCTGGGTGTTCCCTGCCCCTGAGCATCCCTGGAAGGCCAGGCTGGGTGTGCCCTGCCCCTGAGCATCCCTGGAAGGCCAGGCTGGGTGTCCCCTGTCCCCTGGGTGTCCCTGGAAGGCCAGGCTGGGTGTTCCCTGCCCCTGGGTGTCCCGGGAAGGCCAGGCTGGGTGTTCCCTGCCCCTGGGCATACCCGGAAGGCCAGGCTGGGTGTTCCCTGCCCCTGGGTGTCCCGGGAAGGCCAGGCTGGGTGTTCCCTGCCCCTGAGCATCCCTGGAAGGCCACGCTGGGTGTGCCCTGCCCCTGAGCATCCCTGGAAGGCCAGGCTGGGTGTTCCCTGCCCCTGGGTGTCCCTGGAAGGCCAGGCTGGGTGTCCCCTGTCCCCTGGGTGTCCCGGGAAGGCCAGGCTGGGTGTTCCCTGCCCCTGGGTGTCCCGGGAAGGCCAGGCTGGGTGTTCCCTGCCCCTGGGTGTCCCGGGAAGGCCAGGCTGGGTGTTCCCTGTCCCCTGGGCATACCCGGAAGGCCAGGCTGCCGTTGGAGAAGCCGGGCTCGGCGGCCGGGGCCCCGCGGAGCTCGGCCGTCAGCGCCGTGCGGTTCAAGGTGCGCTCGAGGCTGTCCCAGGAGAACTTGGCCAGGTCGTAGGTGGGGTAGAAGAGCTCTCCCGAAGGTTTGGCCTCGCTGAACTCAAACAGCTGCAGGGAAAAGGGGAGAGGGGCTGGGAGCACCGGCAGGGAATGGGATAGAGCTGCCTCAGCCAAGACAGACACTTCCCTGGATGGGAGTGGTGGGGATTTCCCTGGAGCTGGGAAGCTGCACCCCCAGCTGCCCCAGAGCAGCCCCTTGCCAGCAGTACCTTGGTGAAGACCACGGCCGTGGAATAGACCACGCTGTCGGGAGGGTCGATCCAGACAGCACCAGCGGGGCTGGCCGAGAGCAGCTGTGTCCAGTTGACCCTGAGGGCACTGCTGGGGCTCTGGGTGGCCACCAGGAGCACGGCGGGGACGCCGATGCTGCTCCAGACGTAGTGCAGGCTGTCCCCGGGCCCCGCCGCCCGCACGTGAAGCAGATTCACCGAGGAGGAGCCGTTCCAGCCGGGGTTGTACTGCATGGACACCTGCGGGGCAGGGACGGGGCTGGGGGCGGCTCCGAGCGCTGCAGGGCAAGCCCAGAGCCCTGCAGGGCAAGCCCGGCGTCCCGGGAGGATGGGGCACTGGAGCTGCCTCGGCGGCTCCCGTGACTCTGCAGCCCTGGTATTGCTCAACACGCTCGGTCAGCATTTCACGGCAGGACGTTTGGGAACAGCTTTGAGCCGCTTCCCATCCCACAGCCCCTTCCCATCCCGCAGCCCCTTCCCATCCTACAGCCCCTTCCCTGACCACAGCCCCTTCCCATCCCGCAGCCCCTTCCCATCCTACAGCCCCTTCCCATCCCACAGTCCCTTCCCATCCCACGGCCATGCGGGTCCCATTGGATTAGGACAAAGGGGAGACGAGGGACACAGAGGGGTGGCCCTGGGACATGTCACGGCAGGACAGGGGTCGCTGCGATCCCCGTGTGTCAGGACAGAGGGAGGATGTGTCCGGTGTGAGGCTGCGGCCCCGCGGAGCCGCTTCTCCTCCCCAAACCCCGCAAGGCCGGGACCGGGCGGATCTCGGGGGGTCCAACCCAGCCCCTGCTCCACACACGATCCTCCGAGGCCACAAACGAAACCAAAAGTTTCCCTCCAACACCAGCAATAACTTCTTTACGTTGAGGGTGGCAGAGCCCTGGAAGAACTGCCCTGGGCGAGCACGGAGTGCCCCGCTCCGGAGACATCCCAAACCCATCCGGACGTCCTTGTGCCACCCTCACTGGGTGACCCAGCCTGGCTCAGGGGTTGGGTTGGATTGGGCGATCCCGGTTTCCCGTCCCGGCATTCTGAGATTCCCCGCAGGAGCGGGAGGGGACGCGGGGGCGTTTCAGGCACGGCGGCGGGAGCGGGACGAGCGCCGGGCAGAGGCCGGGGGAGCTCGGCGGGGGCTCCGCAGCCCGGCCCCGGCCCCCCCGCCTCCCCCAGCCCCGGTAACCGCGATCCCGGTACCCCCCGAGCCCCGCTCACCTTCCGGACCCGCTCGGCCCCGGCCGCCGCCAGCAGCGCCGCCAGCAGCGCCAGCCCCGCACCGGCGGCCATGGCGCGACCGGCCCCGACCACGGCACCGCCCCGGGACCGCCTCGGTACCGCCCCGGAAAAGCCCCGGGACCGCCCCGAAACCGCTTGGGGACCGCCCCGGAACTTCTCGGGGACCGCCCGGGTACCGCCCAGGAACAGCCCCGGAACATCCCCGGGACCTCCTCGGTACCGCCCAGGAACGGCCCAGGAACAGCCCCGGTACCGCTCCGGTACCGCCCCGCGCGCTCCAGGAGCCGTTGTCAGCGCCGGTGGGTGCGGGATGCGGATGGAGGCAGGAACCGCTCAGAGTTTGCCGTTCTGCTCCCTGCCCCTTCCACCCCCCAGGGGAGCAGAGACCCCCCGTGTCCATCATTCCGTGGAGACCCCTCCTCTTCAGCACCCCATCCAGCAGAGACCCCCAGGTCACTCCAGCAGGACAGTGAGACCCCCGCTCTCCTTCAGAGAGCAAAGACCCCACTGCACCTCGTGGAGCTTCTGGACCTTTGGGGTCTCTGAAGTCTCACCCTCTGGACCACCCCATGCTCCAGAGACCCCTCACCTTCACTGCCCCATACTCTGGAGACCCCCAAACCCAAGAGAGACCCCGTCCCCCAGGACACCAAAGACCCCAATCCTGTCCACGTTCTTGCTGCCTCAGTGCAGGTGCAGCCCCTCTCCTTGGTTCCCTGAAGCTCCTGGTGGTGGCACAGACCCCACAGAGGTCTCTGTGAAGACCCCACAGACCTGGTGAAGCTCCTGGTGGTGGCACAGACCCCACAGAGCCCCCTGGCACTGCCCAGCCCGGGGGGTTTTCCACCCCCCCCACCCCTGGCACGGGCATGGAAATGAAAAGTCAACCAGAAATGAGGGATTTATTTAGGGATAAACCTCGACCCCAAAGCCTGGGAGCTCCTGGGAAGCCACGAGGGGGAAGCAGAGGTGTCCAACCTCACCCGTGGGGCAGGAGGGACAGCGCAGAGCTGATGGGAAAGGAGATTCCAGGGGAACATTCCTCCATTTTTTGTTGGTTTTGGGGGATGGCAGGGGAACATTCTGGAGTTTTTGTTGGTTTGGGGGATGGCAGGGGAACATTCTGGAGTTTTTGTTGGTTTGGGGGGATGGCAGGGGAACATTCCAGAGTTTTTATTGGTTTTGGGGGATGGCAGGGGAACATTCTGGAGTTTTTGTTGGTTTTGGGGGATGGCAGGGGAACATTCCAGAGTTTTTGTCGGTTTTGGGGATGGCAGGGGAACATTCTGGAGTGTTTGTTTGGTTTAGGGGATGGCAGGGGAACATTCCGGAGTTTTTCTTGGTTTTGGGGATTCCAGGGGATCGTTCTGGACCTTTTGCTGGTTCCAGGGTTGCCAGGGGGAACATTTGTTCCAGTTTTTGTCAGCTCTGGGGTCACCATGGGATCATCCCACCATTTTTGTTGGTTCTAGGGTTGCCAGAGGAACATTCCACCATTTCTGCCAGTTCCAGGGTCACCATGGGATCATTCCACCGTTTCTCTTGGTTCTGGGGTTGCCAGGGGAACATCCCACTGGTTTTGTTTGTTTCTAGGGCTGCCATGGTCGAATTCCACCATTTCTTCCAGTTCTAGAGTTGCCAGGAGGCCATTCCATGTTTTTTGTTGGTTCTAGGACTTCCAGGGGAGAATTCCACTGTATTCTTTGGTTCTGGGAGGAGAACACACCTGATAACACCAAGGTGCTGCTCCTGAGCTCTTCCACGCTCATGTTGAGGGAAGAGGAGCTCCAGCTCTTCCCAGAGGAACCACAGCTAAGCTGGAATCACAGTTTTACTGCTGTCCCAAAAGGCAAAGGAAGATGTTTCATTCTCCATGTGCTGAAGGCTGAAGTGATCCCTGCAGAATCTGCCCTTTCTCCCCTCATTCCTACCAAATTTTCCTTTGGGTGTGCCCCACTCACTGCCCACATATTTCCTCTCTTTCAGAATAATCTTCTGCCCCTTTCCCCCAGGATGTGATGGAAATGACAATTGTGCCATGATGAACATGGGAGCAGAACTTCCAGCACCACCAGGGCCTGGTTTTCCAAACAGGGCTGAGCTCCAGCATTTGCACAGGCACCACGAGGAGAAAAATAAACAAGCCAAGCCCAGAGATGGAGATGGACTGGTTTTCCACTGGAGACCAGAAATCCAGAGAGCACACTGGGACTGGCAAGTGTGCAGAGAGCACGGAGTCATGGAATGGTTTGGGTTAAAACTTGTCCTGTCCCACCCCTGCCACGGGCAGGGTCACCTTCCACCATCCCAGGCTGCTCCAAGCCCCATCCAACTTAGCTTTGGACACTTCCAGGGATGGGGCATCCATGGAATAATCTGTGCCACCCTCACAAGGACCAATTTCTTCCCAGTATCCCACCCAACCCTGCCCTCTGGCAGTTTAAAAAACACTTCAGAGTACAAAGGTGCAGGCAGGGGACACTGAGTTACCCAAATTTACCAAGGTGGACATTCACTCACATCAGAGACCTACACTTCTTTGGCCACACGTGAAAAAACGAAAAAATTCCCCATTTACCACAGGAAATGCCACCAGAAGGTTCTGACCCTTCTGGAGAGCACAGAACTTCCCTTAGGAAGAAGGAATCAGCACTGGGGGACACACGTGGGGTTAAAACACCTGCTTGGGAGGAGAAACCAAAGGCAAGGAGGGAAGGGGGAGATGATGGAGGAGAAACGCCTGAAGAAGGGAGCACAGGGACCTCACATCCATCAGCCGTGCTGGGAAAAATCCATTCCCACCCCACGCCATCCCTCGGGGGGGGTTATAAACGTGACGGATCAGGACCTGGGGAGGGAAACGGCACCAAAATAAAAGAGACACCTGCCTGGAGATCATCTCTGCCGGGACTCGAACCCGGAACCTCTGGATTAGAAGTCCAGCGCGCTCGTCCATTGCGCCACAGAGACCTCACCGTGAGGGGAGCGTCGGCTCCAGAACTGAAAAATCCACGGCGCCGCCGGGGTCCGGCACCCAGCGGCACCTCCCCGGGCACGGCAGCACCTCCAGCCTCCCCTCCCTGCTCAGGGGAACAGGGCAGGAATAATCCCAGGGATGATCCATATCTCGCTCGGCGGCGGGGATGCAGCAAAAACCTGGATGCAGGGGCTGGTATCCGCCTCTCTGGCAACCTTTCTGCAGCATCCCCGGCGCTCGGCTGCGGGCAGAGCTAAATCCTGGAGCAGAGTTTCATGGCTGCATCTCCCTGAGCATCACACGGCATCCTCCTGGCTGCAGAAGGGCAAAGGGATAAAGATGAAAGAGGATTTAACAACGGTGAGGGGAGCTGTGCTTGAGGAAACGGTGAGCAGAGAAATGAAAGGGAGAGCGGCCACGATGGGTTTTCCTTTCAGTGAGCTGTCAATCAGGGGTTTAATGAAGAAACGTTGTGGCTCTTCTGTCAGGAGGGGGGAAAAAAAAATGAAAACGGTGTCAAAACAACGGGAGAGGTCCATTTACGGCCACTGACCTAGGAACAATTGATCAGACTCTGGCAGGGAGTCCTCGCCGGGAGCAGCGCGTTTGGAATCCCCGCACGGCGGAAATTTCAGGCTCCCAAATTCCCCTGAGAGGGGAGGTGTTAAGTGCACTCCAAGAGGAGGAATTCCCTGACCACAGGGAGGTTTTTGCCTCAAGGTCGGCGTGACCTGAAGGTCCAGCCTCAGGCAGCTCTTCCTGGTGAAGAGCCCAGAGCAGGAATAAAACAAGAGGAGATTCACCCCCGAAGCGGAACCGCGGTCAGAACCTCGGAACTGAGGATAAACCCCCCAAACAGCCATGTTGGGATGAGGAAGATCACACCATGCTGTGTTCCACCTGCACAGGACAAGCTCCTGCTGCATCCCTGCTTTCCTCAGTGCCTCTCCTTCCTGCCTCAGCCTGGGGGCACCTCTGTGCTCACGGCTGAAATCCCAAATCCCAAATCCCTCCTGGGCTGGCAAACACCTGACTGCTGCCCAAACTGAGCTTTGGGCACACCCAAATGCAAACCCAAAGGATATGGGTTTTCCTTTTACTCAGCTTTGTGGTTGTCTTGACAAATAAAATCCACCTTGGAATGGTGGGGAGGAAGGCAGGGGTTGAACTTCTGTCAGAAAAAAAACAACAAAACCCTTCCTGCTGCAAAAGATAACGCAGTAAATTGATAATCCTTGAAATAAATCCCCCTGTGAACCAACTGTGATCACACTGGGGACCTGGAGAAAGCTCAAAAGTCTAGAAAACACCCATCTGCAGGGTGACCAAAGGCTGTGCTTAAAAATGTCACAGAAAAAAAAAAAAAATCTTAGACAAAGATATAAAGCTGTAAAGGATGAGAAAAATCTCCCACAGCCTGTGGCTGCCAGCTCCTCCTGGGGGATGAAGACACCAGCTTTTCAGTATGATTTTGGGAGGCTGCACCTCAAAAAGTGCCTGCTTTGAAGTCACCAGCAAGCAGCAAATCTGGAGATGATTAATGAAACAGCACCAGAACTCAGAAGAGTGACTGTGGCTTTATGTGCAGCCACATCCCTGGAATCAAGAGGTTTGGTGGAACTCTCTCGTTCCTCCTGCCTGGAGCTCCCCTCAGCCCAAACCCAGGAGAGGACCAGGAGTTTGTGATGTCCTGATGGAAATGCCACATTTCTGTCAGGGGGAAGTGTGGGGAGAACCAGGGGCTGAAGGGATGTGCCAGAGGAGCAGCAGCACTGCCTCATCCTCATCCTCATCCTCATCCTCATCCCAACAGGCAGCTCTGGAGGCCTTGGGGGCACCTGCCAGATGTTTCTGTACCTTCAACAACCTCCTCAGCCTTCCCTGAGGTCCCAACTGTCCCCTCTGCTCCTTCCAGATGTGACAAATTTGGGCAGCAGGGCCTGGAGGGAGCAGCAGGTTGGTTTTGGTGCTGGGGGAGGGCAGTACATCCCATCCTTCTGTGGGAAGAGCCAGGAGAACATCCCTGTGGGGACACAGAGGGGGAAGGGACGTGTCCCCAGCACACAGAAAAGCGTGCCAGGAGTGGAAAAAGCCCCCAGCTCACCCCTGGCCACCTCCCAGCCTGAAATCATTCCCCACAGACAGGGAGAACACGAGCCACGAGCAAGGGATGCAGTGGCCCAGAGTGAACCCAGAGGATTTACCACCCCATAAAACAGCTGGGGAAGGGACAAAACTCTGAGCAATTTGATGAGTGATGGAGCCTTCAGATTCCACCTCTGCCTAAAGCTGCTCCAGGGGTGGGAGATCCAGAAATCCTTTGCACAACAAAAGAAACAGAAAATCCCTTTCGAGAGCTTCGACTGCTTTGTGGTATCCAGAGAAAGGTTTTACATTTTACAACCATAAATACAAGCACGAGGTACAACCACCCAGCTCCCCAATACAACCTTCCCCAAATCCTCACAGCAGGTTTATTCTTATTTTTTTTTTTCCTAAATTTGTGAATGCCTTTTTTTTTCCTTTGCAAACCGTTTCAGCAGCACCCAGAAGGCAGCCAGGTGTCTTGTTCTTGGTTTCACCACCATGTCATATTTTTATTTTATTTACATATTTTTAAACTCTCCAGTGCCTGAGCCTTGCTTATTCTGTGGGACTGGGCTCATCTAAATCATCCTTATCAGGAACTCCTGCATTTTGCTCCCCTGAAACGATCACATGAGACACAGACACAATTTTGGGAGGTTTTGCCATCGGTGCTATCAGTGGCTGTGCCAAAACTTGCTGGTTAAGTGGCCGATTTTTCACCTTTTTACTACATTTCTAAGCTTTCAGTTAAAATACAGCCCGTGGTCTTTTGAAAAGCAGCTCGAGTGCCCCACACAAAGGATCTGTTTGCGTTTTGCTGGGCATCAACCCCCAGAGGAGATTTTTTTGGGGGGTCCCAGGTTGAAGCAGAAAAAACCTGGGATAAAAGGGAGCAGAGAGAGGCTGATGTTCCTGGGGAGAAGGTTGGATCTCAGCCACAACATGGGAAATTATGCGGCCCCGATCACAGATTTGAGGGATGGTTTGGGTGGGAAAAGATCCGGGATCACCCAGGGATGGGCAGGGACAATTTCACTACCCCGGGCTGCTCCAAAACCCCGGCCAAGCTGGCCCTGGACACTTCCAGGGATGGGAAAAACCCGTGCCAGGCCCTCCTCGCCCTCACAGGGAGGAATTTCTTCCCAAAATCCCACCTAAACCTCCCCCTCTTCAGTTTAAAGCCGTCCCTCTTTGTCCCACACTCCGCGCCCTTTTCCAAACTCCTTCTCCAGCGCTCTTGCAGCACTTTTAGGCGCCGAAAAAAAACCAACCCCAACCCCTGCCACCTTCTAACCTCGGCAGTTCAGCTTTTGCCTATTTTCCTTACAAAAATCCCCTCATTCGGGGGTGGTTTGTCCCACACTCCGCGCCCTTTTCCAAACTCCCTCTCCAGCGCTCTTGCAGCACTTTTAGACGCCGAAAAAAAACCCAACCCCAACCCCTGCCACCTTCTAACCTCGGCAGTTCAGTTTTCGCCTGTTTTCCTTACAAAAATCCCCTCACACTCGAGGAGGGTTTTTCCTTCCCCCTCACGCCTCGTCCCGCGCAGGCCGCGCCTCACCCCGAGGGTTCCGCCGCTCCGCCGCCGCCTTCCCATCGCCGCTCCCCGGTTGTTGTTTTTTTTTTTAATTCCCCGGTGGTTTTTTTTTTTTTGTTCCCCGGTGTTTTCTGGAGCTGGGCCGTGCGTCTCGGAGGGGCTCCGGGCCCGGCCGTGCCCCTGTCCCGCCCCCGCCCCGCTCCCTTTGTGCGCCCGTCCTGCCCTTTCCGCCGGGCCCGGCCGGGTTTCCGCGGGGGCGGCCCCGGGCACGGACAAAGCGCCGGGGAGGGGAAAAAAACCCGGCCCTGGCCCCGGGTGAGGAGAGCCCGGAGCCGCGGGGACCCGCTGGGGGATCTGCTGGGACATGTTGGGATCCACTGGGATCGGCTGGGATCCACTGGGATCGGCTGGGATCCACTGGGACACGCCGGGATCCACTAGGAGATACGGGGATCTGCTGGGAGATGCTGGGATCATCTGGAACACACTGGGATCTGCTGGGACACGCTGGGATCCCTTAGAATCTGCTGGGATCCACTGGAACACGCTGGGATCCATTAGGATCTGCTGGGTTCCACTGGGAGATACTGGGATCCACTGGGGTACACTGGGATCATCTGGAACACACTGCGATCCGCTGGGGGATACTGGGGCCTGTTGGGGGATACTGAGATCCCCTGGGACATGCTGGAATCCATTAGGATCTGCTGGGATCCACTGGGAGAGACAAGGACCCCGTGGAGCACACTGGGATCCCCTGGGACACACTGGGACCCACTAGGAGATGCTGGGATCCACTGGGGTAATACTGGGATCATCTGGGACATGCTGGGATCCAC
>JADMLD010000101.1:1410000-1415000 GCA_017589585.1 Phylloscopus whistleri
CCCCCCGGCTCTTCCCCGTTGTCGAGAGGTGCAGAAGCACCGATGGCTGGCCCGATCCCCCGGCAGCCGCACGCAAAATGCGGTGAGCACAGCACAATGAGCGGCTGGAGCTCAGGGGGTGCGGGGGGGACACGAGGGACGGTGTCCGTGCGGAGTCCGGACCTCCTGCCCCTCCCGGGAGACGGAGCAGAGGGCTTGGATCAGCCCAACGTGGGGTTTGGTTGGGTTTGTTACAGATAGATCATAGGAGAGAAATGATATTAAATGAAATTAAAACCTCTCTGCTCCGGCCCTGCTCCTTCCTGCCTCGGCAGGTCCCCGCTGTCCCCGCGGGCACAACGAGCCCCTCCTCGCCCCCTCGGGGCTGCTGGCAGCGCCTGTCCCGGCCGGACCACGACGGGAACACCGCTGCCCAGCCCGGCTCCTTCCCCCGGCCGGGCTCCCCAGGCTCCCCGAGCACGGCCAGAGGCGGCTCTGGGGAGGGAAAGCGGCTGGGAGGACACCGTGAACCAAAGCCTGAGGAGGAACCGCGGACAACGGCGCTGCCTCATCCCGAGGGGACCGTCCCCGGCTCCCGGGGTGGATTTAAGGACGCGTTCCCCGCACACGCGGCCCCCGCACGGCCCGGAGAGATGCGGGGCCGCAGCTCGGCCTCGCCGCCCGCTCGCAGCCACCGCGGCACAAAACAGCATCCCGAGATCCGACAGCCGCCCCGCATCCCCCCCATTCCGCCTCCCGTTTATTTTTTGGAAGATCCACTGAAGCAGATCGGTGCTTCCCCTTCCCCGTCCCGCACGGCCAAGGGCCTGAGCAGCTCGTTAAAATTAAGTTTTACAAGTTTCACTGGCTCTCGATGCACCTACGAGCTTTATTGACATTCTCCAGCATACCCTGGCCCGTGATTAAGCCTCGTATTTGCATGCTAATTTTCTCGCCCTTGACTCATTTAAGAAAAAATGTTTACAGTGGAAAAACATACTAAAAAAAACCAAAACAAAACAAAAAAAAAAAACCCAAAAAAACCAAAACGTTAAGGGAAGCCAGGCTGGGTTGCTACTCTTCTCGTTTTGCAAGATTTTTTTTTAAAAAAATAGGCTAGCAATAACAATAATCATGATAAAATAAGACAGCAAGCAGCAGTGCAAGGCAGGGAACAAAAGGGCCGGGAGGCTGCGGCCCAAGCGCAGGGCCCGTCCCGGAGCAGGGTCCGAGCGGCCTCCCCGGGGACAGCTCGGCGCACGGAGAGGGCGAGGGGTGGGGGGGAAAAGAAGGGGGGACGCGATTTTTACCTGCACTCTGGACTCCACCAAGTCTAGCCTGAGAGCCAGAGCCTCTCGCATGAACACGTCCGGGTAGTGACTCTCGTTAAACGCCTTTTCCAGCTCCTCGAGCTGCCAGCCGGTAAAATTGGTGCGGGTTCGTCTTCTTTTACAGCCAGGACTTTCCTTGTCCGGGTCACCCGAGTCTGAAAAGGCAGAAATACTCTCAGGTCCCTGGGAGACAGGCCTTCTCCCCCCCTCCCTGCCATTCACAGGAGCCTTTTAACTTTTGTGCTCGGTAGCGTTGGTAAAAGAGCGGGATTATTCACACACCTGCGCTAAAAATGGGGAGGAACCCGATCTGCCCTCGCCTCCTCCGAAAATGTACTTTACAGAACATTTATTCCTGAAGGAAGCTCTCCACAGGCACTCAGCTGGCAGAGAGAGAGAGAGAAGTTCCAATATTTGCTCCAACCACCAAAGGTTTCATTAAAAAAAAAAAAAAATTAAAAGCCTCCCCCCTCTTTTCCCTTCCCCAGCCCCTCCGGAGCACCTGCGTGGGTCACACGGAGCTCACGGCCCCGTTCCACGCGGGACCCCGAGTGCAGGGCGGCCCCTGGGCCTCCCGCAGTCCCCCCGAGCACGGGCGGGCGTGGGGCTGGGATTTCGCAGCCTCTCCGAGTACGTACAGCTCCAGGCTGGGGGTTTCAGCCCTGGCTGACCCTCCCCTAAGGTTTTCCGCCAGGTGTGGAAATTAGGAAAAATCATCATAATGGTAATAATAATAATAATTTGTATCGAGTTGAGGTGCAGTGCGGGGCAGCTCTAGGCTTAACCAGAAGGATGTTGGGGCGACAGAATGTTTTAGTAGCTGAACAATAGCGGTGCCACAGGCCGGTGAGGAGGGAAGGAGGGAGAACGCTTCTATTTGGTTAAATCGTATTAAAAAAAATAATAATTATCACCGCTCTTCATTCCCCAACCTCCAGTGATTCCCATTATTATTTTTATTATTATCTTTCAATGGTACGTTCCGAGCTGCCACACGATGAACTTTGGGGGAAGGCACCGGGCCGGGCCCGCTATTGTTCAGGGCACACGCGTGGCCCTGCGCCGGGGGGAACGGGGAACGCTCCCGGCGCTCGGACCGGGGCCGTCCGCCCCCTCGGGGGGCCAGCAGAGCCTCCTGCCCTCCCTCCCCCCTCCCGAGACACCCCAAAATCCGTAGAGGAGGACAGCGGGGCTACGGGGGTGCGGTGCTTTTCCTCCCCCGCGCTGACGCGCTCCGGGCGGGGAGCGGCGGTGGCGGGGTGGGGTGGCAGGGTGGGGTGGGGGGACACACGGGACACGGGGCCGCTCCTACCTGCGAGCTTGAAGGGCTGGCTGTCCCCGCTCACCCCGCAGCCGGAGGGGATGAGCGGCGCCGGGTTGACCACAGAGGCGGCGCAGGAGCCGCTCAGTAATCCATCGATGGAGAAGGGCACGGAGGCGGCCGCCGACTGCAGCTGGTGCCCGGCCAGCTCGTAGACGTGGTGGTGGCCGAGCGGGTAAGGGAAACCCACCATCCCCCCGAACTGGGCATGAGGATGCTCCAGGATGCGGCTGTCCATCATGGGGGCGGCTCTAGGGCGGGGGGTGCCGGCGGGGCTGGGGGCGCTGGCGGCGGGGCGGCTGGGGCCGGGGGTGCTGCTGGCGGAGGAGGCGGCGCGGCGAGGGGCTCATGCTGCAGGGCGCCGGGCGCTTTAACTTTATCAACATCAGGCTCCCAATAATTAGCTCAGGCTGGGGGAATTTGGGACCAATAAGAAACGTTAATCGGTCCTGACGTCAGAGACGTGCCAGTGTGGGGAGCGAACGTTTTCCATATCGATTGCTAATTATACCTGACATCCAGCCTCAATAAACAATATCAGAGCTGTCACAACACGGCGAGGGGGGCTTTGATACGAACTCCAGCCCGAGGAGGGCGGCGGGGGCCGGGCGGGCAGGGGGGTGCGGCAGGCGGGGGGGGGGCGGAGGGGAAGGCGCGGATCTGCCTGATACCCGGTTAAATACTAAACAGTCGGAGTTACACACACACACACAGCCTCCCCCCGCACCCCTCCAACCCACCCTCTTCCCCCTTGTCCCCTCCCCTCGCCAAATCACTAATAGATTTCCCTTTAAAACATTCACCAGCGTGTTGTGGGGATTTTTCACCAGAAATGCTCTACTCTCTGAACCTTTAAAGTGATGTTGCTCCAATTACAGAGAGACATTGAGCGGCAAATAGACTGATCCAATAATAGGAGATTCATCATCCGCTCTTTCCAGAGCTGTCACATTGAATTTAAAACTACAAGCCTTTTCATCTCCTCTCCGGCTCTATAACAGGGGAGAGGGGAGGGGGGCAGAGGGAAAAAATGGGGGGGGTGGAGGAAAGGAAGGAGAAAAAAATGAAAAAGGAAGAGCCGTTTGCAGCGTTTAGGAGGAGATTTGAGCGTATCAATCGAAATCATAATTAATGCAATCTGCTATCGATTCGGCCACGGACACCCCCCTCTCCAGCAGAAACCAGAATCTTTGAATTGTGACCGCAGTCACAACCAGAAGCAGCCTTTGATCGCTAAAGAGGAGGCCAACAACTACTACTACTACTACTAATTTTTAAAATTCAAACCCGAACAAAGTTCCCATCCCTACATCCCTCCCATTTCACCTTCCCCCCCTTCTCCGCCGGAGCAGCCCATCGCACACCCCGCGCTCCATCCCGCCAGCCACTCACAGCTCCCAAACAGCCGCCAAACCGCTCCTAATTAAATTACGCCTCCATAGAAGTTTTCACCCAGATAAAACACTGATAGATCCCCCCGGTGAATAATTTAAGGGACGCTTCTCCGGCAAAGCGCGGGGCTGGGGACCCCCAGTTTTGAGCCCTCTCCCGGTTAGAGAAACACTTGCCAAGCTCCCAGGAGAGATGAAGAGGGGGGAACTCCCCAGCTCCTCCCCTCCCGAGCCCGCTGGGACCGGAGCTGGCGGTCCCCGGGGCCGGGGGGACCCAACCTGGCGACCCCCGGGAGGGCTCCCCCCGGCCCGGGAAGGCGTGAGGAGGAGCGCGGGGAGAAGCAGCGTTTGCGTTCAACAAAGGGGAGAGCGAAAGGGCCGGGCCGGGAAATCAGGCAGGGGAAAAACTCTTTAAATCTTCCTGGGAGGTTCGTGCGGAATTAAATCCTCGGAGTCGGGGGGCGGGCACGGTGGGGTGAGAAAGGGAAAGGCGTAAAAACAGGTAGGGAGGAAAAAGGAGAGAGAGGGGAAGGGGAGAGAGGGAGAGACACTTTATCTCTGGAAAACATACAAATAGATTTTCCAGTTATAAAATATCCAGTCCAGATGATACATTTCCTAGCGCTGGTTTGTGTGGGTATGAGAGAGGGGGAAGTTAAAATGGAAATAAAAAGGAAGTCGAGTCTCTAATCTATGCTGTCTGTCCGGAGCTGTATTTATTCACCTAATTGAATGCCATACAAGATACTGCTGTATTATTGCTGTTCCCTCCCTCCCCCCTATAGATTAGTTTAATTATGGTCTCCCTGCCTCTGCTTAGAGCTAAAAGGTAGCTTGAATTTGGACTACACAGCCCTAACAGAAATAAGAAAATGATGGGGTTGGTATTAATTCTGGGGTCAAGGGCTTCACTTTTCACCATAATTTAATTTCTTTCTCTATAAATACTAAATGTAAACTGTGTCCACTGGACCAAAT